>OX465244.1:13326985-13450758 GCA_949987775.1 Aproaerema taeniolella
GGCGCTCGAACTAAGGTCGACCCACACCCTGGTCGAATTCTACCGGTGACGTCATTTTTTCGATTTTCGCAAAAACAAGATGGCCGCCATACAAAATGTTTATTGCTGTATCTCCGGATCCGTTTGACATAAGTGGAGTGTGCTCAAACAAATGTTTTACAGGGGGGTGGGGGGCAGCTGGCTGTCAAAGTTTTTTTTCAAGATGGCGGATCCAAGATGGCGGCCGGAAATGAAGTTGCTCCGATCCGGACGAAAATCGGTATCTGGGGGGTTTGGGGGACGAAGATTCCGAATATCGGGTCAGTTTTTCGATTCCACCGTTTTCCAAGATGGCCGCCATACAAGGAGTGGTGAGGCGAGGCCGCAGGCCGAGCCGAACCATGACGCCACGCTGCGAGGCGAGGCCGTAGGCCGAGGCGAGCTGCGTAAAAGGCGAGGCCGAAGGCCGAGCTCCGCGCAGGGCGTAGCCCGGAGCGTCCCCCCCCCAAACCCAAGATGGCCGCCATACAAGTTTAGATTCTAAAGGTGAGGCGAGGTCGAAGACCGAGCCGAACGCGCGAGACGAGGCCGAAGGCCGAGGCGAGCCGCGTATAGGGTGAGGCCGAAGGCCGAACTCCGCGTAGGGCGAAGCCCGGAGCGTCCCCCCCCCAATCAAAGATGGCCACCATACAAGTTTAGATTCTAAAAGTGAGGCGAGGTCGAAGACCGAGACGAACGCGCGAGGCGAGGCCGAAGGCCGAGGCGAGCCGCGTATAGGGTGAGGCCGAAGGCCGAACACCGCGTAGGGCGAAGCCCGGAGCGGCCCCCCCAATCAAAGATGGCCGCCATACAAGTTTATATTCTAAAGGTGAGGCGAGGTCGAAGACCGAGCCGAACGCGCGAGGCGAGGCCGAAGGCCGAGGCGAGCCGCGTACAGGGTGAGGCCGAAGGCCGAACTCCGCGTAGGGCGAAGCCCGGAGCGTCCCCCTCAATCAAAGATGGCCGCCATACAAGTTTAGATTTTTAAGGTGAGGCGAGGTCGCAGACCGAGCCGAACGCGCGAGCCGAGGCCGTAGGCCGAGGCGAGCTGCGTATAGGGCGAGGCCGAAGGCCGAGCTCCGCGTAGGGCGAAGCCCGAAGCGTCACCAAGCATATTACCGGCTGACCGCCATGAAATTTTCGGGCATGCCGACATGGGTGTCGTTTAATAGGTTTTCGGGGTTGCTGATTCCGTAAATGACATCCATTTTGAAATCCAAGATGTCCGACATGTGTTTTCAAAAAAAATTACAAAAAACTAAATGAACGCCTTTTTGACCCTACAAATATGGTAGCACAACCGCCTCGCGGCCTGCTTTAGCAGGTCGCGCACCACGCGAAACCTAGTTATATTATATAAAGCTGCAATACCACTCACTGATTGACTGACTGACTGACTGACTGGGTGACAGAATTGTTCTCCCAGATGGAGCGGCGGGAGGTGAAAACTTTGTATAGGGGGTGTGGAGAGGGTGGTGCGGAGGGTACGGGAAAACCTCGAGATCCTCGGATCCACCTTCTCATCGGGTGGCGACCCACCTTCCCGGGCGAACGGTTGCAGATGGAGCGGTGGCGCTCGAACTAAGGTCGACCCACACCCTGGTCGAATTCTACCGGTGACGTCATTTTTTCGATTTTCGCAAAAACAAGATGGCCGCCATACAAAATGATTATTGCTGTGTCTCCGGAACCGTTTGACATAAGTGGGGTGTGCTCGAACAAATGTTTTACAGGGGGTTAAGGGGCAGGTGGCTGTCAATTTTTTTTTTCAAGATGGCGGATCCAAGATGGCGGCCGGAAATGAAGTTGCTGCGATCCGGACGAAAATCGGTATCTGCGGGGTTTGGGGGACGAAGATTCCGAATATCGGGTCAGTTTTTGGATTCCACCATTTTCCAAGATGGCTGCCATACAAGGAGTGGTGAGGCGAGGCCGCAGGCCGAGCCGAACCACGACGCCACTCCGCGAGGCGAGGCCGTAGGCCGAGGCGAGCTGCGTAAAAGGCGAGGCCGAAGGCCGAGTTCCGCGCAGGGCGTAGCCCGGAGCGTCCCCCCCCCAAATCCAAGATGGCCGCCATACAAGTTTAGATTCTAAAGGTGAGGCGAGGTCGAAGACCGAGCCGAACGCGCGAGACGAGGCCGAAGGCCGAGGCGAGCCGCGTATAGGGTGAGGCCGAAGGCCGAACTCCGCGTAGGGCGAAGCCCGGAGCGTCCCCCCCCCAATCAAAGATGGCCGCCATACAAGTTTAGATTCTAAAGGTGAGGCGAGGTCGAAGACCGAGCCGAACGCGCGAGGCGAGGCCGAAGGCCGAGGCGAGCCGCGTATAGGGTGAGGCCGAAGGCCGAACTCCTCGTAGGGCGAAGCCCGGAGCGTCCCCCCCCCAATCAAAGATGGCCGCCATACGAGTTTAGATTTTTAAGGTGAGGCGAGGTCGCAGACCGAGCCGAACGCGCGAGCCGAGGCCGTAGGCCGAGGCGAGCTGCGTATAGGGCGAGGCCGAAGGCCGAGCTCCGCGTAGGGCGAAGCCCGAAGCGTCACCAAGCATATTACCAGCCGACCGCCATCATACCGACATATATGGGTGTCGTTTAATAGGTTTTCAGGGGTGCTGATTTCGAAAATGACATCCATTTTGAAATCCAAGATGGCGGACATGGATTTTTTGGAAAATACCGTCATGGGTGTCGTTTAATAGGTTTTCGGGGGTGCTAATTCCGAAAATGACATACGTTTTGAAATCCAAGGTGGCGGACATGCATTTTTTGTAAAAAACTCTCATGGGTGTCGTTTAATAGGTTTTCGGGGGTGCTGATTTCGAAAATGACATCCATTTTGAAATCCAAGATGGCGGACATAGATTTTTTGGAAAATACCGTCATGGGTGTCGTTTAATAGGTTTTCGGGGGTGCTGATTCCGAAAATGACATACGTTTTGAAATCCAAGGTGGCGGACATGCATTTTTTGTAAAAAACTCTCATGGGTGTCGTTTAATAGGTTTTCGGGGGTGCTGATTTCGAAAGTCACATATTTTTAATTTTGATAAAAATCCGTCTTGGGTATCGTTTAATAGGTTCCGGGGGTGCTGATTTCGAAAATGACATCCATTTTGAAATCCAATGTGGCGGACATGCATTTTTTATAAAATAACTGTCATGGATGTCATTTAATAGGTTTCCGGGGGTGCTGATTTCGAAATTGACACCTATTTTGAAATCCAAGATGGCGGACCGTAGTTTTGATAAAAATCCGTCTTGGGTATCGTTTAATAGGTTTCCGGGGGTGCTGATTTCGAAAATGACATCAATTTTTAAATCCAAGGTGGCGGACATGCATTTTTTATAAAATAACTGTCATGGATGTCGTTTAATAGGTTTCCGGGGGCGCTGATTTCGAAAGTGACACCTATTTTTTAATCCAAGATGGCGAACATTTATTTTTTGTAAAAAACCGTCATGGGTGTTGTTTGAAAGTTTTTCTGGGGTGCTTTTTTCGAATACGACATTCGTTTCTAAATTCAAGATGGCGTAAGTACGTGCACATTTTTTGAAAATGATGTTAAATGCGTTTTTGAGGGTTCTAATTCCGAATATGACATTAATTTTAATTTTAAAACCAAGATGGCGGACATGCACTTTTTTGTTACTTGGTACCTACCTACTTATTGAGAACGGGTTTCGTTTAGTCAGATTTAGTTAAAATTAGTAGGTAAATATTTTTTTTTAATGCGATTTTTTTTTTCTTGCCTTTTCTTCTCTGAGGAAGACTGCACCTTTGCGAATAGGCGTAGAGTCAGTAGGGTCAAAAGAACGAATACGTATGTAGGTATGTATTTAAATCGTTAAATGTATGTTTGTATGTATTTCATTGTAATCTTGTTTTGTTTTAAGTGACATCTTGAATGTCCTATAAAATAAAAATAAATCTATTCTTTTCCATTCTAAGTAGTTACCTACCTACTTCTTCAGAAAGGTAGTTTTAAACTTTCATAAATCTGTTGAAATTAAGTAGGTAATGTAGGTGCTTATATACTTACTTACATAATAGTTTTAGTGAATATACTTTACCAATCTAAATAGGTATGTTGATTGGTTAGGTTACTTACCTACTTATAATACCCTAAGTAGGTAGGTAGTTATACTTATTTTATGATTTAGTTTGTCTTTGGGTATCGTTGCTCACAAAATAAAAATGAAATAAGAATAAGTTTTATGATTATGACAGTAAATTAAATGTTTTTACAAGAACAGTCCAATATCTATGTTGTTAGGTCTACTGTAAGAATATTATTCCTAAACCTAAATAAGCATTGCCTGTTGTGTCGTCTCCTCTTTGCATAGGTACCTAATTTCTTTTATAAGTATGTCTATTGTGTACAAAAAACATAAGTACCTAAATGTACCTATGTAATTAAGTAATGTACCTACTTACTTACCTTAGCTATATTATATGAAAATACTGTAAAAATAAACTGTAAATTTAGATGAAAAGAAATTATTTTTCATAAATAATTAAGAAGGTAGAGGTAAGTATACATACTTAATTACAATCTTCACACAATTCTTAACCTAAAAAAAATTGAGTAATTTAAGTGTAGGTAATTAGCAGGTAGGCATTTAGAAAGTAAAGGCAAAAATATACTTTTCAGGTAAGTACTTAGGTAGGTATAAATAAGAAATATAATTTCCAACGTTTTGGCTTTATTCTACATTACTTAATTTAAAAAAAAAGCATTATTAAAGCATTACCTATGTAAATAATCTTTTACTCTTTAGTAGTAAAAGAGTAAGTAGGTGGTACTCATAACTTGTTTAAAGAGACCACACTGTTTCTTTCAGGTTTTTCTAAGATCATGTTCCTCCCTTTCAGCGGCTAGACTGATTACTTTCAACAGCTGGTTCTGAAGACGAGCTTCACTACTGTGATTACTTCTCTTCTGTAAGTATACATATTTAAAACACAGTTCTGGTTGTAGGTGTATGTTTATGGTACCTAATTGGGAGTAGAGCCTTTCGAAACAGTTGTTTCACGCCCATGGTTTGCAATATGAACTAATTATAAATTTATTTAAGTAAAATAGAATAGAATAATGTTTTATTTTAAGAAGCCTGCACCACACAAGTACTGAAGTTTAATTATGATTAATTACTAAACCTTGTATTATTATACCTTAATCTATTTTTACACATTATTTTCATATACACTGAAAAAAAGAAATAGCCGAACTGTTTAGGCTACTTTAGAAATAACAAAAATTTGTTTAGCAAGAAACAAAGTTTATTTGAATTAACAGCATCTGTTTATTTATCAGTAATATATCTAGTTTGGTTACTTTCAGTTCGTTTTTCTGTAATTAAGTTTTGCGTTCCATCTAACCAAATAAAATTAAACAAACCGTCTTGATAGTACGCAACGAAATAGGTAAGTACCTTTTAACATAACTGTTTGTCAATACTTTGCCACATGACTCACAAATTAGTAACTGTTTTAATAATGTAAACCCGTACAAAAATCATTTTAAATATTACAAAACAATATTAAGCAATTTTTTAACTAATTATTTTGTTAAAAATAGTTTACTTTCTACTTAAACATAACTAAACTTACAATTCAACAATAAATAACAAATTTGACAGCTATTTTTTACCAAACACTGTTTAATTAATTATCAAAATAATGTTGCAGGTACATTAATATGTTTGTTTACATGTAACCGAACTCTCGGAACGAACGACGCGACGACGACGACGAGACATGTCGATTCCTGCTCGCTCGCTCGCTCGTCCATTTTCGCGCGCGACGCCTCGTGCTTGCAGCTCGGTAGTGAATTAGTGATTAAAAAGTGTTTAAATTATTAAAAGGAGGTAAATAAATAGTGTTTTCACGCACGATCGACAGACCAATAATCTCTTGGTTCGTTATATGTACGTAACATTACTGAGAAACGTGCGACATATGGATTTGGATCCACCTGTAGGCATTCCCTTAGAATGCCCCCTGGTTCCAGAAATGCCAGATCCGTTAGAAAATTACCTGCGACAATGGGGCCTGGAAATGTATATTCCTACATTCAAAGGTAAGTTATTAATTAAAGGTAGTTAATTAAGTTATACTAACGACCCTAACTTGACTTTCCGACGAATTTATTTGCTTGTTTGCTTAACCATCTTTTTTAGTTGTTAGGCAGGTACCTAGCTAGACTAGCTAGAGTTTAGCTTAGCCTCCGCCCCTAAGATGACCCTCTGACCGCCTGATGGTGACAGACATGTAATTTCGTTATCGGATGTTTCTTAACCTATATAATTATGTAACTAAATCACAGCTTAAAAATTATAACTAAGTAGGTACCTATACCTATTTACCTACTATTTTTGCTCGACTTCGGTAAAGCAGGGATTCTGGTTTTAGCAGTCGATATAGTCGATATCGGTATAGGTAGATAACATGTAGATACTTAAGTATTAAAGTATATAATTCTAGAATTTTCCAAACACTAGAATTTTCCAAAACTATTTTTATGCGTGTCAAGTTGTGTCTCCCTTTTCATCCGCGGATCACATGCAACTTTAATATGCAAACTTCTTACTTGTTTGCAGAACAAGCCATTGATTTAGACACACTGCAAATGTTGTCTGAAAATGACATCAAAGAACTTGTCCCGATCATTGGCCATAGGGCCAAGCTTACTACACAAATAAATATGTTGAAATGCATAACAGGAGAGGGAGTAAGTCAAATATTTATTTGTTACAGTGTACATTTTTAGACCTTATTTCATTAACTATAGTATAAAAATAAGCTCAGTATAAGCGTTTTATGCCACTGAGTGCTTGCTATGCACTATAAATATTTAGTCAATATTCTCATTTAAATTAAAAACACACTAAATTTTTGTGTTTTAATTAAGGACTTGAGACAATGTAGTCCACTTATAGCACCTGCGCGAATAGCACTTACCTTGGTCGTGGACCAAGGTATGTACAGTCAGCAACACGTCAAGTGTAACAGTTGCACTACGAAACTAGCCTCTACTATGAACGTAATAATGGCGAGCTCAAGGTCAAACAGTTACACTTGATGTGTTGTTGACTGTACATCAATTCTATCAATTGTTTGGGTTGGACAAAAATGTAAAACCAAATTTGAATCCACGAAAAGCACCTCCCAAAAAAAAATTGATAGATGCTCTTCGTGGATTAGGCTAGGTGCTATTCGCACAGGTGCTCAAGGTAGACTACGTCCTTGAGACACGTACCTCTTCAAAGGGGGATATCCAGAAATCCCTTTTAAATAGTAGCTAAATTTTCAAATGTGTTTTTCAGAGTTCTGAAGCTCAAACTACCTCTCAAAGTGTTATAAATTTTATACTGGATCCTGATGATCCTCTTTTTGCAACACCTGTGGAATCAGAAAACGCACTAAAAGAGGCAACCAACACACAAGGGGAGCAAGACAACGCACAAAGAGAGCCACATAGCACAGGCGATTCAGATTCATCCTGTGTAAGTGACTTTTTTTTTACCAAAGATTGAAACTAATAATTATGTAAAACTAACAAAAATACAAGCTCTAGAAATCTGAATTTTGTTTGAGCATTACAGTATAATGTACTACATATTATAGGTACCTACACATATATATATATATATTTAGGATAAATATTCAGGACTATTCACACCAATCCCCTAGCCCCAAAGTGAGCTCGTTAGGCTTGTGTTATGAGTACTAGGGCGATGGATATACATACATAAGTACTTTATAAACACCCAGACTGGAACAAATATCTGTATTCATCATACAAATATTTGCCCCGATGGGAATCGAACCCGCGACCTCCAACTCGTGATCCCAATGCATTAACCACTGGACCACAGAGGTCGTCATATGAACACCCAGGCTGGAACAAATACCTACTTGCATTCATCATGTAAATATTTGCCCCGAGCGGGAATCGAACCTGCGACCGATCGATATACTGTATATACTATGGTTGTCTTTTGTAATAAATAAATAAATATTAATATATCTATACAGGGTGTAACAGAAAGGTATAGTGATACTCAAGGGGGTGATTCTACCCATGATACTGAACAACTTTTCCTAAGTAACCTATGTCTGATTCGCGAAAAATTTTTTGCCTCTCCCATGCAAATTTTACAGTCACGTGACTGCAATTTATATGGAAGGTCGAAATATTTTTTAACGAATCAGACATGGGTTCCTTGGGAAAAGTTGTTCAGTATCATGGGTTGAATCACCCCTTTGAGTTTCACTACACCTTTCTGTTACACCCTGTATACAGGGTGTCCCCGACGCAACGACAATCCTTGCTAGGGATCAATCTACTCATCAATATGAACAATTTTTTCTATGGGACCCACCGTCAGAGATGAAAAAATGTTTCACTTTCCCATACAAAGTTGGTCATCTCAACCGACATTTAGTATGAGAAAATGAAAGCGGAAAAAAGCTTGTATAACTATTGAATGTGGATGGTGCTTGTTTGGTTTCTTTTTGCAGTATAATATAATAAATTACATCTACTTATAATAATTATGATGTTATTTCAGGAACTGTACAAGATATTGAGCAATTGCAATGAGGGTAAGTCACTGCTTCTAAGATTCAGAGAGAACGGCTTACTGAACAACGCTGCTCGTAGGAGACTATGTAACATTATAATTGGACATGAACTAAAAGAAGACCCAGAAAAAAAAATATCAAGTTCAAGGCTCTACCAACTGGCATATGAGATTCCAATAATTTTTAAAAAAGAAAATTCTTCTGTTTATTTTATACCCTTTATGTGCTATAATCCTAAACAAAGAACTTCCGCTAAGGGTAAATTGCTAGATTGCTATAGGCAGCGCAGACGTGAATTTATAAAGTCGGGAGTAATTGCTGAATCAACAAAACGGCGTCCTTCAACTAGTTCTGAACCAGGCTCTCCTCGACCTACTTTTGAATGTACCTCTAATATTCAAGATGCTATTGACAAGCTGCAAGAATGCAATGAAAATGTGAATGAACACCTACAATGGTTAAAAAATTGCTGTGACCCATGGTCTACAGTTGAATTATACTGGGAATTGACTGCTAAAATAAGACTGAATAAATTAACGTCAACTGAAACTACCGTACAAGATTACCTTCGAGATTTTAAGGCACTTAATCAACCCGGCGGCATATTTTTAGTAAGTAATAATTTTGTTATCATCTTAAAATTGTCACCACCCCTTCTCATCCCGCGGGTGTCGTACAAGGCGACTATGGGAAAATATAATAATAGACAGAGAATGGGCAGCAGCGTCTTATGCAAACAGCCACCATTTACTGTGGCCACCATTTACTGTGATCACCTTTACATACGGTCCAGCAGTGGATTGTTTTAAGCTGTTATGCATGAAGATGGGTTAGGAGGTAATTAGAGGTTTAAATAAAGATTTATTTATTTGCCAAGTTATTAATTTTGTGGTACGAGTATGTGATAGTTTTTTTTCTCCCTATACTTAATATTCCCTTCTTTATTCTCCCCACTCCCACTTATTTAATTTCTACTTGGCAAACTTTTTATTATACCTATGTACTAACTTCGTTATTTTTGCAGCTTGTGAATGACTTCAAAAAATTGTACCCTCTCTTTGAAGATAACTTGCACCAAAATTGGCACCAATTAAGACCAAAAATAATTGACCAAGCGATAAAGCGACAGGAAGCTGGCTTGAAAGAAATCCTCGCCGACATTAACGGTATGTTTTTTTTAAATCAAAATTAAAGTAAATAAATTAATTAAAACTAATCTAAATTAAATTTTAGGCACAATTAAATTTCACCCATATACTAGCTTAATATATTTTATAATATATTTTTACCTTATTATTTTATTATAACTTATCGAACTATGTTATAACTTAGGATGAAGTGGAGGTTACATAAAAAAATCGATACCAGCTTTGACAATATTATTGATAAGATGATAAGTAGGAGTATACGTTTGACATTGTCGATCGCTGGCACCGAGTTGAAAGTTATTATCGTTATATTGTCATAGGTAGGTACTATTATTTCTCCCTGGTTTAGGTTAGTTACTATTATATCATTTACTGGTTGTAACACAAAATCTTACAATCTATAATAGCACCTACAATACTGTAATATAATTTAATTATCAAATATAATATTAAATTCAAAAATTTCTAAATGCAAATTAAAATTTAAAAATTATCAATTCATTTAAAATTCATAAGGTTACAGTCGTTTTAGTTTTTAAAATAGTTTTTATTTAATAGAATTTTATTTATTATTATACCTATAAACATAAAATACATAGACATACACTTACTCGGCAGCTTAATCAATCCCTTTGACTGATGTAAGTTTACTTTTTTTGCAGATACTGAAGAGGTACTTGATCTAGTGGGGTTTATGGCACTGCCATTTCTGATGACGACATTTAATATTGTCAAAAAAGATAAGACAAAGTTGAAGAAACAGTGGCGTCCATCGAAGTACGAAGCTTTGCAAGGTTTTATTTGTCACGTAAAAACGGCAGCAGAAATTGAAGAAACTATCACGCGGCGACAAAATAAGCTACACGAATTAGGATTGACTTTGCAGCCATTCATTGTTGTGGTAGGTGCCTCACTGAAAGAAATTTCTGCGAGATATGTTATTTTGAATAATTTACGATTTGAAATGACCACCATTATCAAAGCTGTGGATGCTTGTTTTAAAGTTATATTTGTTTTAAATGCCGAGTATCCGGCAGAATGTACACATGTTTGGCAATTCATACAAAAAAATTTATTCAAATTAACCACGAAGTACGATAAAATTTTCACAACTGTGCGTGCCCTAACTACTGACCTTGGCTTGGAAATGTAAAACTAAACTGTTTTTTATGCAAGATAAGTAAATACAATTGGAGTTAATGTACTGCTTAAGTACCTCACTCACTGGAAAACTAATCAACTCCATATTCTCATTATATATTTTCTAAAAATTGACTTTCAATTACGTATATAACGTAATAAGTTTGCGACTTCTTTGATAATAATGATAACACGTGATTAGAAAATGATTACATGTTTCTTATGTTTAAAAAAAAATTCGGGTGTTAAATCATTATTTCAACATTTTATTTTAAATCATGATAATCATCATTTTTCGGTTTACCATTGTATAGATAACGGCTGTGACCGTTCATTTTACTTAAAAAACACATTTGCCAAACATTTAAATAAATTTCACAATAAAGATATTGCACGTTCCTTGAATATTCAAGAAGATTTAATTTCGATTCATCCTGAGGCTTCAATATCAAACGCAAATTCAGATTCAAATTTAACTGTAGCAAGTACATCCGCGACTCAAAGTAGTGAAGCTTCCACTAAACCATCATGTTCTTTAGACTTGAGCAGGAGAAACATTGTAGAAACTACAGTTTCAAATAGCTTGAATAGCAATCAAATACCATTATTTTTCTCATCGCTTTATGCGAATCCTTTGTTGCCTAGAAAAGCAGTACAAGATGTAGTAGAAGGCGTAGAAAAGTATGTTTGTCGTACTTTAGCTAATAATGTAGAACACCTATTTACAAAAATAATTCACTCAAACCAGCAAGGACAAGACATGGAATCGTGTAAGCAACAGGTTCTCTCAGTTCTGAACTCACCTATGAATGAATTTAATACTGAGTATAAGCGGCTTCAATATTTAGAGAGCAAAGGTTCTTATGTACCACCACAAGAAATAGTTATTGGTCAAAGAACGACAACTGTCACTAAACGTGGTGTTTTAAAATCTGTTACAATAGAATGTACAGAACAATTTGTCCCTCTTAGACATATTCTACAGAATTTTTTTTCTCTTGACGGAGTGTTACAAGAAACTCTGGACTACATTAATGACTTAGCCACCTCACACGACCATTTCAGAAATTTCATTCAGGGCAGCTTTTGGACTGATTTCAAGACGAGAAATAAAGACAAATTAGTTTTTCCATTATTTTTGTTTTTCGACGATTATGAAAGTGGCAATGTATTAGGTAGCCATTCTGGCATACACAAATTAGGAGCAGTATACGTATCTATTGGTTGCTTACCACCGGAGAGGGCTTCTACTTTAGGAAACATATTTTTAGCTCTCTTATTTCATTCGTCGGACAGAGTTGCTTTTGGCAACAATGTTATATTTCAACCATTAATAAATGAGTTAAATTTTCTAATAGAAACTGGAGTCGACATAGATGTTTCTGCGTTTCAAGGCCGATTATATTTTGCTTTAGCTCTCATTGTAGGCGATAATCTGGGTATTCATTCTATAATAGGATTCAATGAGACTTTTTCATCGAACTATCCATGTCGTATTTGTAATGTATCGAAAGAAGTAATGAAAACCCAAATTATTGAAGAGGAAAGCCTGCTCCGTAATCATAGTAATTATCTCGAACAACTAGACCGAAATTGCCCTAGCAGTACAGGTATCAAAGAAAGATGTGTTTGGTTATATGTCAAGGATTTTAGTTTATTTGACCAGGTAGGAGTAGATATAATGCATGATTTATTGGAAGGAGTTAGCAAATATGTTATGTCTTTTCTTATAATAAAATACATACAAGACCTTAAATATTTTACTTTACAGATTCTTAATAATAGATTAGAAAACTTTGATTATGGTCCTGATAGTTCAAGCAAACCGTGTCCATTAAGCATGGAACATATTTCGAAAGGCAACATCCGACTCTCAGCATCAGAAATGCTCTCATTTTTACGTTATTTTGGTCTTATCATAGGTGATTTTGTACCATCTGACGATGATTATTGGCAAATATATATAATTTTCAGAAAAATTCTTGACCTTGTGATGTCCACTTCAATTAATAAAGCCAGTTGTGAATTATTGAAAATATTAGTATCCGAATTTAACGAACTGTACTTACAGTTATCAGCACAGACTTTAAAACCAAAATTTCATTTCTTAGTGCATTATCATGCAATGTTATCTAAATTTGGACCCCTTGTTAACTTTTGGTCAATGCGATTCGAGGCCAAACACAGATTGTCCAAAATTGCCGCTAGAGCTACATTTAACCGGCGCAATCTCGTATTGTCACTGGCAATCAAACACCAGTTACAACTAAATGAAACCTTCCTAAAGGGTAATTTAGATTTAACTGTTTCTCTGGGCCCTTCGAAAAGAATTTTAAAACAGAAATATCATATTGTTATGGACTCACTTGACCTTAAGTGTGGGTGCTCCCTGATTCTCGTTCCATGGGTAAAAGTAAAAGGTACAAAATACAAGCCTGGAACAGTTCTTGTTCGTGAAATAATGGATCTAGGAGATATTTCATTTATGATAATCAAAAATATATATGTTTACGATAGTGATCAAATTATTTTTGAGTGTTCTTTATTAAACACAATATGTTTTGATGATCATCTGTATTGTTTTGAAGTCGGAAAACCTGAGCCTGAGTGTATGGTGTTTGCATTTCAAAATGCTTTGTTATCATATACTCCTTGTCATATTAATATTTCTGCAAATGGCAAACATTATGTAACACAGCGAACTGTGTTTTAGCTAACCCAGCTTGCAAAATACTAGTTTTTTAAGGCCATCTATGATTTACTCTTAAATTACATATGAACATGTAATTGAGCTAGGTAGTTAGGTATAATTTTGTCCTCATATCTAGCTTCGTTTCATTAAGTGTTTCTTTTAACCTACAACAATTACTAATACATATTAGAACAACTGAGATAAAACATTACAAATGGTACAAAAAGGTGTAGTCAAACTCAAATAGGTGATTCTACCCATGATTGAATTGTTATGTTTAAGTCTATGATTAGATTTTTATTTGGTATGTTCCATTTAAGTATACAGGGTGTAACAGAACGGTGTAGTTAAACTCAAAGGGGTGATTCTACCCATGATACTGAACATCTTTCTCTATGGAACCTATGTCCGATTCGTTAAAAAAATACACCTTCCATAGAAATTGCAGTCACGTGACTTTGCCAAAAACTTTGTCGCGAATCGGACATGGGTTCTTTGGGAAAAGATGTTCAGTATCATGGGTAGAATCACCCCTTTGAGTTTCACTACACCTTTCTGTTACACCCTCTATTTGATTGTTTTGTATCCACAGTTAGCTACAAAATGCAGTATCCACCCACTTAACTTGAAATTTGAATAAAATATCCTTTTATGTAAGATATTAAAATTTTGTTAATTTATTTTGTTGTGCTAGCCATTATCTACAATGAAAATTATGGTAATTTTTATATCTTTATAAATAAATACGTACTGTATTCAAAGTTAAAGCTACGTTGAGTGCATACTTCACTTTGTTGTTACTGACACTAATGTACAATTTTAATGTCATCCTAATTTTGTATTGCGTAAATTTTATAACAATTTGTATTTTCAATATTAAAATATCTCATGAGACTGCGTCTCTTTAATTAATTATGGTTAAGTGGTTCAATTGTTTTGTTATTTTGTAATTTAATAAATATTCTGACTGACACAAAACTTATTTTATTCGAATCTCCTCTTATAAATCTCATGAATAAATGCTTACCGATATCTACGTACTACACAAAACAGATCTTTTTCAAAAGGTCTGTTTTGTGTAGTAAGTAGATATCGGTAAGCATTTATTCATGAGATTTTTACCAGATTTTTGCTGCAAGCAGTTAATAAAGTTTAGTTGCATATAGCAGAACTGTAAGCTAACAGTTATGCTATATGCAACTAAACTTTATTAACTGCTTGCAGCAAAAAACTTTTTACAAGATTTTTGCTACAAGCAGTTAATAAAGTTTAGTTACATATAGCAGAACTGTTAGTTTAAGTCTTACAAAATTGACATACATGTAGACCTGTTTTATTTGGTTATTAACAAACAAAATTTTGAAAAATGGTAACAACATAGTTATGCTATATACAACATAATGTTTTGCTAATATAATGAGAATCTAGTTACATGTCACTGAACTTGTTATGTAGGCATTTATAAAACCAGTAGCAAATGTTGCTATAATATAAACAAACTTAGGTTAATAGAAATAGAAAAAATAAACAAATATTTTGTTACTGATTAACTGATGGTATATTTATGACTTGACAAACTATTTGGTACTATTTAACTGAGCCATTTCAACTAGCCGTAACATAAACCCTGCAACCCAATTCGGTTTGGTTAGATGTGACTAGTAGTTCGGCAGTCACTATTTCGAGACTAAACGTAATCAAAAGTTTGGTTACTTTTAACAACATTTTTTTTTCAGTGTAATTGATACTGATTATTTTAAGTATCCAATCTCCCTATAGATTTGTATATGTGTATTGTAAAGGAGTTTATTTCTATTTTAAATTATTTCTCAACTGTATTTAGCTAAATAGCTACCTACTATATAAGCTTACCATTATACTTCATTCCTATAAAATGGGAAATGGCACTCTCTATTACTTAGTCAATTAAATTCACTAATATAATTATATTACAGCAAAGTTTTGTTATAATCCATCCAGTAAATTTTACTTAAAGGACTAACAAAAATTCTTTCGTCCCCACAAATTTAAGTACCTACTTAAAATAAATGACCAAATTAATCAATATTATTAAATGACCAAATTAAAACAATATTATTTGAGGTAGAAGCCTTTAATTTTTCTAATGCATTTGTTACTAAAGTCACAATTATCATCGGTCCACTTTGCCTTCCTTCGCCGTGACTTCCAGTACGTGGTCGCTGATCCAGACCGTATCTACCTCAATGGCTATAATTTTTCTAATGCATTTATTACTAAAGTCACGATCGTCATCGGTCCATTTTGCTCACTTTGTCTTCCTTCGCTGTGCTTTCCAGTATGTGGTCGCTGCTCCAGACCGTATCTACCTCAATGGCTATCACTTTTGTGAACTACTGATGTAAGTTTAAGTCTGCTGGTAGCTCATTCATATACTTAGTTGGTTGTACATAAGCGTTTCATGAATCTGTAAAACAAATTATTTGTTAGAATTACTCCATGTTGGGTTAATCTTTACAAGCCAATTAATTTAAATAGATATAGACACCCCCAACATTAAAACATTACTTCTATGTAACTGCCCCTTTTCCTATTTGTCCGACGATAATAACTTTGGCAAGTTTGGGTGAGCAGTGACTAATGATAAGTTTATCCACCAATCATAATTACAATGAAATTTAAACATTTATTTTTATCAGTGAGTAGGTAGTTGGTGATTAATTAATTAAATAAGGAAAAAATAGGAAACAAATAATATTTACCTTTGTCTCTAATAACACACAATCAAGCGACTATGACTTTCTAAACAGATCCGAAGTATCAATCAATAAATTTTTATGTAGGTATATGGCTTTGTCTTCAAAGGTTGACAATGACCCAGCGACCAATGTCAAGGTTGGAAACTACAAGAGATTACGGTACAAACAATAAGCGGTACCTACAAGGATAAAATCTAGATAAGACTAGGGCAAATAGGGCAATGAGGAAAGAAGTTTTCCTTCATTTCAAAAGTAAATTTAAAATCACAATAATAAATGCAGTAAAGGCACTCATAGTGTATTTACATAGGCAAAGAACGGAGCCGTACGTACAGCCATTTTTTTAAAATTATTTCTTCATTACACATTTAAATATTTCATTTTCCTTAAAGAAAAATCTAGCTCTTACGCTATTTTCGTACCATATATTCATATAAATATATTTTCCTCATGTTTTGATCAATATGCTTTACTGAGGAACAAAAAAAAATTAAAGTGACAATATTTTATACAAATGTTTTGGCTGTATCTTAGTGTTGACCTCTGCCTTATAATGATAAACGTTTAACAAAAACGGTGTTGCCAAAATAAAGCAAATGTTTACAATCTTAGCTAATTTTGTCAGTCAAAGGTAAACAGAACTCATATTTTAAATATATAAAAAAAGTGTATGAAAAATATGAGGAACTTAATCAAAGTACTTAAATTGAATCTAAAATAAGTGAAAATTATTATTACTGTATTAAGTCGGAAGCACATTTGATATTTCGCTGGGATTTTTCCCGTAAGTAACAGCTTTCACTTATTTTCTCATTTATTTACATAGTGAACGTAGACAAAATAAATTGGTGGACAAAATAGCTTCCAAGTAGTCCAGAAATGACCGTGCCTCGACATTTCATGTTACAGTAGTCCAGAAATGACCGTGCCTCGACAGCGGACAGCGGAGTGCCAAAAACGACTTTGGTTGCGTTGAGCTCTTGTCGCAGTTCCGCGCAGCCGTCCCATACGTAACTTTAAAATCTAAATTTCATTTAAAAATAATAATATCGGTTTCCGTGCGGTGGAAATCATAAGGGGATAGTACCCTCTCCTATCCACCCCCTTCTTCCCTCCATAATCCACTACGCGCGAACCAAGATATTAAAAAAATCTCTAATGTTCTTATCGAATTAATAAAAATTAAAATATGGACTGGCGAAGTCTTCAATATCAATGAGATAGCCATTACGAGTTGTTATATGTCAGAGCCTCGTCCGTTAATCAACGAGGTGTACTTCTGTGACAAACAAATTAAGAATACTGTTCCTTCTCGGTCAGATTGAAAACAATGGTTTTGTACAAATAAAATAAAATAAATAAAATTAAGAATGACTTACACATTTTTTTTATATGGCAAGCGGTAACTTGTTTAACGACACGTTTCAATTATTGCTGTAAAATACAATAAAGACAATAAATAGAAAATTACAAATGTATGTTATGATATCTGAATCTTTAAAAGGTCAGCATTGTTTCCATTGAGGCAAAAGACTGTCCATTGTTGGCACTACGTGTACAGTTTTATTAGATTTATTTCGATAACATAAGGGTTTATAAACAATTTAGTTTATCAAATTCGGTTTTCGGTTTACTTTCGGTAATTTTGGCTACTTAATATCTTACGAAGCCAATAATGGTTTGGAAATCCTCATTTTTTGTTATGTAAATGATGTTAAATCCTTTTTTATGACAACTGTATAAAAAAAAGCATTGCGACAAAATCTATTTAATTTTTATTATTTTAGGACATTTTTGAGTTATTGATTTTGATTTAGCATGGTATGGTATTCCCTTTTTTTTTTAAATTCATTTTCCTTTTGATGAAGCTTGGTGAGTACTGTGTTTTATTTCTATTTTATTAATAAATTTAGCAGTTTTTAATGTTTTTATGAATAAGTATATTAAGTTATTGGTGATTATTATTATTATATGTGTAACATTTGTTTCTAAGTTTATTTGTTTTAGTTTGTGCATTTGTTATAGTTAGTAACGACCGTTACAAAGTAGCTATCATTTCAAAAAATCAGTAGCGTCTTTTGTGTTTTCTTTGTTTAAACGTAATTTAAATGTTGTGTTTCAGTAATATTTAATGCAAACAGTAGGTATTCATTAAGTATTTGAAATGATACTTACTGAAACGATTGTCATAAAGGTAAGTAAGACTAAAAATAACCCCTGAAAATTCCCAAGTAACTTAGTTACCGTTGGAATAATTGTCTTATATTACGAGATTTCTGTGTAATATCTTAATTATTCTTAGTGCTTTATTTAGTTTTTCATTTAGGGTGGGTACCTACTCTTAAAAACTGAAAGATTTATGAGGTCAAACCATTGTGAATAGGTAGTGTGTTAGGTAGATATTGCGACGCGGCGCGCCAACTACTTAAGTAAGTACCTCACAATCGGGTTGAATCATATAAATATTCTAACTAATATGCAAGTCTCTCCACAATGTTTCCTTCGCCGTAAAAGCGTCTTTTAAGTATAGTTGGTTGGTACCTATGCAGTTAATGTAGGTACGTAAGTAGGTAGGTACCTACTTGCAGGGGGCTCCCACGTCAAGGTCATGTTAATTAGGTGTTCTTTCTGTGCTATTAAGTTTGAGATTAATATAGTTTGAAATGTAAATGGGATTCTTATGTAAATTTAAATAGAAGTAGGTATGTACTTACTTAAGTACCTACCTCTTAATAGGAAGAATATTTTACTAAAATGTAATTTTACTTCATAGGTTCAAGTATCATCAATGGAAATGGAAGCCTCACCAATTAGCGTAGCTGCCGGTATGTACCTATTTTTATTAGCTAAAAATATGGTCAGTGGGTCATGTTAGTAACTATTGTTTCAATGATTTTCTTATACCTAACTAATTAAAACTTAAATTTAATGATGCCAGAAAATATGAAAAGTAAGAGTATTTTCTCAACGCCTATTCAATAGTATTTTTATAGAAAATATTAAGCACTTAATTGTGTTTACCCATGTAATGCTGAAATATGTTGTCAGAAGACTGTTTTTTTAATAACCGTCTAAGAAATCTACATATTGATATAGAATAAGCTGAACCTTCCTTTTTTTTACAATCTCATTGTTGAACTGGTTTTCTTTTTAGTTGTGTTTTTTCTCTGTCTTTTTAAAACTGCATGCTTGGTAGGTGTAGTTTTATTTGTTAGAAAAACTAATTATCAAAGTATTTTTACTTTATAAATACAAAAACACCTGCTACCTATAGGTAGGTACTTTATTTTTAAATTTAGTAAATTTTTTTTGACCTACGAGTATGAGAGTTTTAGGTCCATACTCTCAAACTTTTAATTCTTAGGGGTAAGCAATGATGTTAGTTTGTTATAGCAAAACCCTTGCGTCTCACTTACTGGCTTTTATAGAATGTCTGGGAAGAGTTGGTAACTGGTACATTCTATGGTTTTTTTTCATTCCTTGTCCTTGTCCTTAATCATCCCAATGAGCTTACGTACATATTCTGCAGTATTTTCAGTAATTATCAAATAATAAAAAGTAATATTTTCTGATTTAAATAACATTTCAAGTATTATACTTAGAGACTTGTTGCCATATTAAAAAAGACTCCAAATGGCTACCGCAATAGAGGTGACACCTTTATTTTCGTTGGCCGGCACTTTGACTTTTGGGCCCAAAATGAATGATCTCCTTTAGTATGACGGACCTCCGCTTGTCGAGGGACAAGCGGGGGCTTGACCCGCCACGTTAATTAAAACACAACCGTAAGTTTAACCAAAACATATATTAAATTTTTTTAAAAGAATAATTCAGTAAACAATAATTAAGGAATATTTATTTAAAAAAAAAACAGAAGAAGTCGTCGTGGGATACTAGGGAAATAGGGACGTGGAAAAATAGCAATTCTAGTAAAATGCCGAAAAGGAGTGTCCTTGGACGCGTTAAACTATGCTGCGCAGCGTAGGCCTAACGGGATCCGCGGTAACAAAATTAAATTAAATTTTTGAGTAAAATCTATAGTCAGTAATTAAACTTGTTATCTGAAGAACGACGAGGCGACCTCCGCACGATGTGGTGTGATGATTAAGGTTTTGGTCGTAAATTCGAGCTGAACAGCACACGCCGGGAGCAACGTACACAGGGTACGGCCGACACCGGCCTTTATTGTTCGGGAAAGGGTCTAATATTCAGACCTTAAAAATAAAAACATAAAAACAGAAAAAATACATAAAAAACACTAAAAAAAAACATAACATAAAAAAAAACACTTAGAATTTTTTTTTATTAAAACGAGGAAGTCCAGATATGGGGCCAGAAATCAATTCATCAAAATGATGAGAAATATCAGCAGTAATTGATTAAGAGATCATAATAACAGCAGCACGACCGGAATGAAATAGACGTTCACTATAATCTTACATTTATTCGCATTATTTGTTCAACAATCAAAAAGAAGAAAAACCATTTTCATCCAGAATTTTTTGACAACTGACACATTTTTACCCGATTCCAAACAAAACTATTTCAAATTTGAAAATAATAATATCGTTTATTTCTTCACATTACAGTTTGCACATATAAAATTATAACAGGTGGAAAGGGAGGAGACTGGAGCCTGCGCTAGGTCAAAACCTATATTGCAGGTCTCCAGGGACCCCCCCGTAGCTTAAAATTAACTAGTTGACAACTGAAATTGGGAAAAATAATCCTCATTAAGAATTAAGTAGGTAATAAAATTTTAAACTGTCGTAACAATTTCCTAAACCTAAGACTAAAATAATTATATATGTGTGTGTGTGTGTGTGTGTGTGTGTGGACATACATTTTTACGTTTAGAGACGTTAGCAACAGTATCATATGGCAGGTAGGAGTTTTGCTTGATAAGCAGCTTGATAAGCGTAACAATATAAAAAGTTGTCTTACCTACTGTCAAGACTTTACAATTTTGAAAAAGTGAGATAGTGGGAGTTCTAAAGGGTAGGAAGTGGGTAACTTTCAGGATCGCTCTCTAGGCTCGTTCTAATTTGATCAGGTTAATTTTGTGCGCGCCACCCCAGGAGGTTATACAAATAATAAGAGATTGTCAGATAGAAATATATATTGATTTCAGAACTTTGAGATCAGTAATTATATATCGAAGAGTTTTGAAGACAAAGATTAATTTGTGAATTCTTCCAGAAAGAAGATCAATGTAGGGTTGAAAGGTGAGCATTGAATCAATAAGAATTCCAAGGTATTTATATGTATGTAAGAGTCTTTTCAAGTTTGGGACAGGAACAATTTATATGTGGGTATAAGCAATTATGAGCAATGATTGAGTTAGAAGTTGACATTTGATTTGATTTTTTTTAATGTGAAAGCGATATATTTAGATTTAGTAGGGCTGAGAGAAAGTTTATTTTGGGATATCCATTCTGTGGTAGTGTTAAGACCGATTTGAACATGATAATATACATCCTCCCAAGGTTTGCACTAAAAAGAAGGGCGGTGTCATCTGCGAATGCTAATATTCTACCATTTGATAGTTGGAGTTGACAAAGGCTATTTATGTAAATAAGAAATAAAGTGGGACCCGATATGCTTCCCTGTGGCCTTCCGTAACAAATAGAGAGATCTTTACTATATTTGTCATTTATTTTGACACATTGGGTGCGCTCCGACAAGTATTCGCGAAAAAGTTGAAGTTGTGACCCTCTAATGCCTAAATTTTCCAATTTGCCTAAGAGTAAAGGTACAGACACGGTATCAAAGACTTTGGTAAGGTCTAAAAAAATGGCTATTGTTTTATTTTTATTATCTAGGTTATGGACTATGTAGTTTGTGAGCTCATTGACTGCATCGGAAGTGGATTTACCAACTCCAAAACCATATTGACTTGGAGAAAGAGGGTTGTTTTTTTCTTCTAAATAATTAGTCAGTTTAATATTGATAAGCCGTTCAAGAATTTTTGGTAAGCTGACAGTACAGTTCTGAGTCTGTAGTCATTTACACTACATTTATCGCCACTTTAAAAAAATAGGATGAATTGAATTAAAGGTACCATTGATAAATGAGAGATTACATTATATGGGTTATGGGAGAAACTAAAACAATTTTTATTATCTATAATCAGGTTAGATGAAATATTGTCCCAGCCTATAGCACAGTCAGGTTAGAGGTTAGAGACTAGAGATCACGTTTGAGGTTAGAGATTAAGAAAATAAACCAAAAAGTCAAAGATACAGAAGTAAAATAGTGTGCCAGAAAAATAGTAATCAAATTAGAAAAGATAATGTATGCGGGAATACTGCAGAAACTACTAATGTAATAAAAGTTAATATTATAGTATAAGATTTGATATTTGAGTATGAGAAAATTAAAGTTGTACCTAATATGAGAAGTTAGTATTGTAGTATGAAAAAGAAGTGTTTATATTATAAGAAGTTATTTAATGTAAAATGTAAAACTGAATGTAGTACCTATGAGATATTATATCACAGTGTTTGAGTTTGTATTATTCTATGGAAAGTTAGTACTTATTATGAGAAGTGATAATCATAATATAGGAAATTGATGTTATAGCGTTTGAAGTTTTGTTTCAGACATCATTATAAATAAAATTATGTATACTACTGTTAAATTACATATACACTCAGAAATATTAAATTTTGTTAGATTCTTTTTTACATTATATACAGACTTGATTGTTAAACTTTTAATGGAAATAAGTTGCCGATACGAGAGAGCCCTAAATTCGCCAAGTGTAAGGTTCCACTTGGTACGTGTATGAGGGCATACACGCCATCAGGATGGACGAGTGTAAGGTTTCCTGCATTTTACACCCATTTCGCACCTTTTGATGTTTTTAAACTGGCAATACTAAAACGTATCGGGTATAAAAGCCAGGTACTTGGGAAATGGGGGGCATTCTCGATTGAGCAGCCTAGTCGTTCAGTTGTCTCACAGTAATTTTAATAAGTTTGAAACTAATTTAATAAGTTTGGAGTTGATTTAATAAGTTTAGAATTGATCTAATAAGTTTGGAACTAATTTAATAAGTTTGGAGTTGAATTAATAAGTTTAGAATTGCTCTAATAAGTTTGGAAATAATAAGTTTTGGCTATCAGTATTGACCATAATAAGTTTTGGCAATCGCATTGATCATAATAAGTTTGGAGGAATATAAGTTTGGAATAACTGAGTGGTTTCATTTCTGAGGTATCCTATATGTGGCTAATCAAAAATTTATGGTAAAACATAATAACATAATAGTACTTCCGTTTGATCAGTATTGGATTCTAGATCCTCTTTCTAATGCCTATATGAGCCGGCGAAGTAGACACTGACGCCAGATCTATTTTTATCTCAGCTCTTTTAGTAAAATTGATGCTTCTTTGTATTCCACACATGTGCAAGATGAATTAAGAATGACCAGGCGCAGACAAGGTCAGCCAGAATCATGTCTCCGTAGCATGAACAAAGAACAGGTTTGTTGCTATGTAGGTTAGGGTTCAAACCACATCAATATAACGTTTCTGCGGTTTATCCAATTGAAAAATTATCATAATTGTCCGTTGTAGTCACGGAAGAATTATCAGTGGGTTTCCCTAACTATATTATGATTGCAGTTTATCTTGCTTATAGATACTTCAATAAAAGAACTATAGCTTGTTATTTATTTATATTTAAAATCAAAAATACATGCGATAGCTCAGAATAAAAGAGGCTCGGGGATCAACAACGCTATCACTGATTTCGCGCTTGGACAGTGTCCCTACTGGAGTAGCACTTGTTCAATATTTGCACCATCTTCCTATTTTTATTTTTCTTACCCAACTCGAACGGCGAAACATTGTTTACATTGCGAATTTCAAGATTTATATCCGGTTGACAGCACAGCCACTCAACTAGCTCGTAGTCTCGTCCATTCACCGCTAGATGGAGTGCAGTGTTTCCTTCAATACTTTCTTGCCCATTTATATCAGCTAATAACTTCACTATGGTGTCAATCAGTGTCGCTGCATATAATTTCGCATGTTTCACGACTGCTATGTGGATGCTCATTTGACCCATACAATTGCGCATGTTTAATGCTTCCGCAGCATCAAATCCGCGAATGAACGGCGCAAATCTTTCTATGAGGGAGAAACTTCCACTTCTGACCACTTCATGAAAAAAAAAATCACTTTCATTATTACTTTCTATCAGTATTGCCTTCAATCCATTTGTGAAATTTGATAGCTCCATTTCTTCAAAAGTTTTTCTGTCAATCCGTCTACAGGAACAACGTGTACGGCAAGTCACAATGGTGGCTAATAAATAATTCAAAGACCCGTCTTTGTCTCGCTCCAATTTAACGATTTACATAATGTTATTGAGGCCTCTGTTGACTTGATCTTTGTGTCACTGTGACAGGCTATCACTTATCAGTATGTTTAATGGCATATACTTTAACATCATTTACGCATGAAGAATAAAGATAAGAGACTTAATAAGATGTTCAGATTAATTATACAACACCCTACATCATCTATTCGATCATTTCACGTTTCGTATCATATACTTTCTTAACTATAATTGACAAAAAATGTAACACCAAGCGATAGCAAAATAAGTATTGTTCGTAAGTAGTAACACTTGCAAATCTTTGTTGTAGGATATGCGTGACAATTTCCGGTAAAGACATCATTCCAGTCTTTATCATTTTATAGAGCGCTATGTCTATCGCGCAGAAAGTGCCAGTTCGCCCAATCCGGCGCATCTTGATTGAGCTTCAATGTTTTTCGTAAGGTAGCCGTACGCATTTGGTTCACTCTTTGCACAAACGTGTAATATTTAGCCACGTGATTAGGAACTGCATCTTCTGTCCAATCAGTATAAAGAAAGTGGCAAATTTCCCGTGACAGCCCATAGCGATTACTCAATCGCAATCTCGTCACAGTCCAGCTATAAAAGACTTCCATGTTGATTTTTTTAATCGTAAAATGACTAGTCTGCAGCGAGTCATTTTTCAACGGCCAATATTGACAAAAACTGTCGCTGTCATTTGGTAAATCATTTAGTAGCATGACTATAATGTAGCTGTTTTCACTCCAAACCATACTCCAGAAGTCGTTTAATGTGTTTGTTTTTGGCGCTTGAGTACAAATATTTTTTTTTATCTTCGTACTCATCCACGTAATTGGCGTGGATGTAATCAGACGTTCCAAATTTATTTTTTGTCAACTGGATCCTGGTATAATCCCAACATGGGACCAAACAACTTCAATTCTTCTTCCTGTTCTTCAACTTGGTAGAAGCTTCCCAGGTCCCTGGTTCTTCGATGCTCTTAATCCAGTAGTATTCTTCCCAAACAAGACTCACAAAATTTGGTTGATTGGCTCTCCACCACAGACTTATAGGGCTTAAGTAATCAAAGTTATGAGATTTCATGTTTCAAACTGCACTAATTTGGAAGTAGTTCACTTTAGATCTTATCACTCTGATGATTCTTTAAAGACTTATGTAGAAAATACCCGGTACTCTGTTTATATATAAACGTCTTGTTATTTTAAAACTGATAATTTGTAAGTATTCCACATTTCATTCGATTATTTACGTAGTATTTCTTGAATACTAATTACTTCGGAAACATGTAGATTAAAATATTGATTTCCGCTCATTCTTCTATTTCACATAAATTGTTGCAGTGGGAGGATATGGATCCAGCTCTATTCTAGAAAAAGTTTTTAAAGAAGATATTTATATGCAACTCGTGTCTATAGATATTCGCAGTGGCAACAAGCATAATTTGCATTTAAACCTGCACAACACTGTACATATGTGAAACATGTTACCACATGTCCAAATCGATATTGCGTCATTTATAGTTTCATCAATTTCCTAATAAAATAAGTGTGATTCGCTAAATTAAAAAGCAAAAATGATAAACTCTTTATTCATTGAACTTAAGCATTGTATATTTACGTTGTCTGAATTTCTGACTTGCCGATCAATAAATATATAAATACCTGCTTCACTTAATTTAGTAACAAAACGAACAATAGAAGACCGCATGTGATACTTTTTTAAATTAATAACTGCTTATAGTTTGTATATAATTGTTCATTTAAAGACTTATGTAGAAAATACCCGGTACTCTGTTTATATATAAACGTCTTGTTATTTTAAAACTGATAATTTGTAAGTATTCCACATTTCATTCGATTATTTACGTTGTATTTCTTGAATACTAATTACTTCGGAAACATGTAGATTAAAATATTGATTTCCGCTCATTCTTCTATTTCACATAAATTGCTGCAGTGGGAGGATATGGATCCAGCTCTATTCTAGAAAAAGTTTTTAAAGAAGATATTTATATGCAACTCGTGTCTATAGATATTCGCAGTGGCAACAAGCGAGGCGGTTGTGCCTTTTTTTATAAATTTTAAAAAAGTTTTAAATTTTTTTTTTTTTCACGACCGCCATCTTGGATTTAAAAATGGATGTTATTTTCTTAAACAGCACCCCTGAATACCCAAAAAACGACACCCATGACGACATTTAGCAAAAAATTTATGTCCGCCATCTTGGATTTCAAAACGTATGTCATTTTCGGAATCAGCACCCCCGAAAACCTATTAAAGGACACCCATGACGGTATTTTCCAAAAAATCCATGTCCGCCATCTTGGATTTCAAAATGGATGTCATTTTCGAAATCAGCACCCCTGAAAACCTATTAAACGACACCCATGTCGGTATGATGGCGGTCGGCTGGTAATATGCTTGGTTACGCTTCAGGCTTCGCCCTACGCGGAGCTCGGCCTTCGGCCTCGCCCTATACGCAGCTCGCCTCGGCCTACGGCCTCGGCTCGCGCGTTCGGCTCGGTCTGCGACCTCGCCTCACCTTAAAAATCTAAACTTGTATGGCGGCCATCTTTGATTGGGGGGAGGACGCTCCGGGCTTCGCCCTACGCGGAGTTTGGCCTTCGGCCTCACCCTGTACGCGGCTCGCCTCGGCCTTCGGCCTCGCCTCGCGCGTTCGGCTCGGTCTTCGTCCTCGCCCTACCTTTAGAATCTAAACTTGTATGGCGGCCATCTTTGATTGGGGGGGGGCCGCTCCGGGCTTCGCCCTACGCGGAGTTCGGCCTTCGGCCTCACCCTATACGCGGCTCGCCTCGGCCTTCGGCCTCGCCTCGCGCGTTCGGCTCGGTCTTCGACCTCGCCTCACCTTTTTTTGGCCCTTAAAGGGTAGGATTTTAGCTAGAACAACCGTAAATAACTGCGTTTTGTGCAGGAGAATTAAGGCTAACACTATTAGTCCAATAATGGGTAACTTACCTGCCTCTAGAGTCACACCAGCTCCTCCGTTTCAGGTGACTGGTGTCGACTTTGCCGGTCCATTTTATATAACAGATCGTAAGGGCCGGGGATCTCGAATAACTAAATGTTATTTGTGTCTCTTTGTTTGTTTTGCGACCAAAGCTTTGCATCTAGAGCTTGCCAGTGATCTATCCACGGATATCTTTATTCTCTGTTTCCGTAGATTTATTTCGCGTCGAGGTCAGCCTAATGAAGTTTATTGTGACAACGGCACAAATTTTGTAGGGGCAAATAATGAGCTAGCAAACTTTCTGAAATCGAGCAGTGCAGAGATCTCTTCTTTTAGTTCAAATGAGGCAATCATCTTTAAATTTTCACCCGCTTACGCCCCGCACTTTGGCGGACTTTGGGAAGCTGGCGTAAAGTCAGCCAAATTCCACATGACCCGAACTTTAGGTAAACAACACTTCACTTTTGAAGAGTTATCTACGTTATTCACTCAAATTGAAGCTATTCTTAATTCTAGACCCTTGACTCCCCTTTCTTCTGATCCTACTGATCTTAATCCTTTAACTCCTGGCCACTTCCTGATTGGTAGAGCACTTACCTCGTTTCCATCGCCAACTCTACTAGAAATGAACATAAACCGAATCAACCGCTATCAGCACATTGAAAGGATGCGACAATGCTTTTGGCAACGTTGGCGCCATGAATACCTTTGCGAGTTACAACAGCGCCTTAAGTGGAAAATTGAACAAAGAGGACTCAAGGAAGGTGACATGGTTATACTCAAAGATGCAAGTTCTCCTCCACTTCATTGGCCTATGGGACGTATACAAAAGCTTATTCCTGGTCAGGATGGAGTCACCAGGGTAGCAGATGTTGCTACCAGCAAGGGTACAGTGCGCCGTGCTATGAACAAGATTTGTCCCTTATTACCCTCGTCGGATGAAGAAGACGCTTCTCGAGACCCTCAAGTGCTCGAGGGGGGGGAAGATGTTTAGGCGCTCTCCTCAAGAAGACCATTTTTACGCATGCGTCAAAACCAATGTTGACGCGTTGCTATGGCAACCTTATATATACTAGAAGAAATACTGAAGAATTGGCTATCTTTTGATTTTACGTTTAATTATTTTAATTTGTTTTATGCTAAAAAGTTGTTGATCTTTATTGTAAATACTATTAAAACGTGGTAAAAAATGTAGTAAAGACTTTCCATTATTAACAGGATATCATTTTTTGAAAACAATAAAACGGCTTATTTTTATTTTTAAGCAAAGGAATCTATGGCCGTACAGCCGGTGTTTTCAATGCATTTCTTATTTTGAAAGGCGGGAAACTCAATAGAAACTGACAATCGACATTTGTTTTATTAAAACCACTATGAATATGGTCAATATAGGTTTGATCTATGGCTTTGATGTTCTGACATGAAATAAGGGCTATTTATTGATTTTTTGATTTTAGTTTACATCAAGCGTAGCATTGCGTATATAAGCCATGGATAAATCTATAATATAATAAAACTGTAGAGGTCGAATTTCTGTACATAGAAAAAAATGCTAAAAACCGAGTCAGGGGGATATAAGAAGAGAAATAAAACAAATCCCGATTTTTTTTAATTTTTTTGTTTCTCTGTTTGTCTGTTTGTCTGTTTGCACGGGCTAATCTTCGTAACTGTTGGACCGATTTAAATGAAATTTTGCATGGTGGTACCTTATATCCCCGATCAACATTTAGGCTATATAAAATCTCAAAATTTAGCCAGTAAATACAAAACCAACAACGAAAACCCCTGAAAAAATTCAAAGCTAGGTGTTTTTCAGTACATTTTACTCATACCATAGAGATTAACGTATTTTTGACATATTTGACAAGGAGGAGGTTTTATGTTCGACTGTACACAGGGTGGAATTTTGTAATGCCACCTGAAGGGAAAGTACTCTTAATACTGTAGATAGAAAATTGTACTCAAAGAAAACATTCCTTTATTTTTGAAAAGAAAGAAAACTGCATTCAAGAATTTTCGAAAATTCGCTTGCCCCAACCGGGAATCGAACCGACTAAAATCTGTAAGAATACCCTGTAGGTACTTTTATTGCGTCGATCGTTAGGGTCAATTATAAGGATAAAATCTTTCTAACAAACTTGGTAAATTAAATGAAAGGAAGACTACGAAATCTTCAACCATTGCATATCTTTATTTTATGTATGTTCACCGATTTCTCCGCCATTTGGACCGATTTTCAAAATTCTTTTTTTGTTTGAAAGAGTATACTCCAGAAGTGGTCCTATTGTCACCGATTCAGGATCTGATGTAATCACATCAAAATCAAGGGCAACCCTTGAATGGAATAGGCACTTACAATTTTTCTCAAGTTCTTTCTATTATTTACGCCAAACATAGAAAAATATACACATCAACACTGTCTAGGGATATTGCATGATTTTTCATACAAAAGAGGTCTGTTTGAGAAGCTATAATACCATACTGGAGATACATGGAGTGATATAATTTTCAGATGAGCAAGTGCCAAACATGAATTACAAATTTTTATCAATGAATTTAATTTTTCTTGAAATTTGTGAAAACGTGACTAAAATGAAAAAAAAATTGCGCTTATTCCACCATTTTCATACAAAAAGCAGAAAAAAGTGCATTTTTGTTTTCGTTTACGTCACGTTTTAAAAAAAAACAATTTAAACAAAATTCATTGACGGGAATTGAAAATTCAGGTTTAACACTCATCTTAAAATTATATCCCTCCACGTGTCTCGAGTATGCTTTAATAGATTCTCAAACAGACCTTTTTGTATGAAAAATTAATCAATATCCCTAGACAGTGTTGATATTTAACTTATTTTTTCTATGTCTATGAGTACGTAGCATTTGATAAAAGGACCGGATTGAGATTTATGAGATATTTTGTATAATAGATCCTTTCTTAATTTTTTGGCGAGAAGTTTGGTTGAGTGGTAGAGTTACACAGCCTGTGAATCGACGGTTTCTGGGTTCGATTTCCGGTATGGGCAAACAAACCATACGAGGGAAACTTTAGTGCAGAAAGTTACAGTGTGAAGTGCTAAGTAATTGATTTTATGATAGATAGATAGATTGACACTTTATTCAATTGACATAAAACAGCACAACACAGTAATAGACAAACAACAAACATACAAGTAAACATGAATCAGCAAGCAAACAATGAAGTAAACAGAGTAAGAAACAGAAACAAATAATTTCATAAAAATATTTTACACTGTGTTATCTGTATCATGCCAATCAAATTGGCGCTGACTCCTGCAGTACCAGACTGTAGCGTTGGTATTCTGCCATGATGTTACTTATTGAGTTTTCTTTGTAGGTAATAATAACCTTTTTCAAACTTCATAAATTCACCTTTAAAAAAAGTACTTTATAAAGAAAAACTGAAGGTGCTGCTCTATAATTAGATAGATGTTATTTTGAAGAGCTATCGTCGAATATAAGTGAGTCGGAAGAAATTAAAATTATTGTAACTGACCCACAAATATCCAAAAATAAAACAAAAACTTTTGTGCTGAACTGGCACTGAACAAAAAATTTGGAATGTATCAGCTGCCAACCAAATACATTGCATTGTTGGTACAGAAGCCAGCGCATCAGGTTACTCTATTTTCATTGCAAAACCGCTCTTTTCACAACAGCACAGAGTGCAAGCGGGTGGTAACCTGACTTGGGGCCGTCCGTGCTTTGCAAAATTTAGACAACGTATTATATACTCATATACAATATGCCATTTTTGAAATTTTCATGACATGTAAAGTTATGTGACTTATGTTACCCCAACGAGGATTATAGGCGTATAATATCTAAAATATCGAAACTTTTGTCAGCTTCCCCATTAATAGTTCGGCTATTCTGCACTTTTTTAACGAACCAAAACTAAATACTTAATACAGTGTTAATAAGAACGAAGTTGATTAAGTATTTAGTCTTCAAATCGTAATTCGGCCCTGTCGGAGAAACTAAATGACATTAATCAAGGATATCATTTTTTGAAAACAATAATAAATTTGAAAGGCTTATTTTTTATTTTTAAGCAAAGGAATATATGGCCGTACAGCCGGTGTTTTCAATGCATTTCTTATTTTTAAAGGCGGGAAACTCAATAGAAACTGACAATTGACATTTGTTTCATTAAAACTTAAAACGGAATATGGTCTATAGGTTTGATCTATGGCTTTGATGTTCTGACATGAAATAAGGGCTAATTATTGATTTTTGATTTTAGTTTACATCAAGCGTAGTATTGCTTATATAAGCCATGGATAAATATTATAATATTACTATTCTAATAAGTTTCTTAGTTTGGATCAAGCACTGACACCTTTGCTTATTTCTACAAATGTCCATTGAAGGGAAAAGCTTAGTCATTTCTATCTTAAATTTAATTTTTATTGAATCATTTTTACAGAATTATCGCAAAGCACAATAAAAGCAGCGTGCTAGCTGAAATCTCAAATGCACGGGGGTTGTCTTAGATACTGACATAGGTGACCTGTTTTAGAAACTTCTATTCCTCTGAAAATCAAAACAAGTCCGTATTTAGCACTTAGGAATTCGTGTGCCATTTATTGTACTTACCTAAGTAATAGGTATTTCACCATACAATTTTCGTAAATTTTTTACTCCACATATTTTTATTTTATCAAAATTGATTTTTTATATAAGTACAAAATCCTTACGTTTTTCACAGAAACGCGAAATACAATATTAATTAACCACTTTTTGTGGGATTGTTAAGATAACAAAACTTTTTAAAGATGTTTTAGAGGCACCACTAAAGGAGACTCAAGTGTTAAGTGTTGATTGTCTATCTCTCTCAGTATCAAAATAACAAAAACGATGCTACTTAAGTATAGATCAGAGTCTGAGTCGTGTTCTATAATACGGACCTTAATCTATCAAAAGCAGTAACAATGGTATATAAATTATAACCGATAGAGGAAACAACTATGTTTGAGCTTTGTTTTTAGATCTAAAGTAATGTATTAAGTATCAACCTTATATGACATAGTTAGCCAAGTTTTCAAATAAAAATACTTTTAGAAATTGCTTTTCCTTATACGAACGAAATAGTTGCTATTCGTTCATATAACGAAAATATGAACGAAATAGTTTTGCTTTAATAAAAAACGGCAATTCATGTATCTGTAGTTGTGTTTCAAATATATTTGAATTTGAAAGTACAAACCCGGTCTATAAAAATACATACAACACGCACACAAAGTTGCGGGCATCAGCTAGTAAATATATAAATACCTGCTTCACTTAATTTAGTAACAAAACGAACAATAGAAGACCGCATGTGATACTTATTTAAATTAATAACTGCTTATAGTTTGTATATAATTGTTCACTGTCGTTTTTTCCTCGTACATAATGCCAATCTTATCTAACTGTTACTTGTTCAGTAATTCTGTTCAATTTTTAAAAAGCTCCTAGAATATCAAATAAATATTCCAACTAAACCCTCGTAATACATTATGTATTCGCAATTTGCTCATTATGTTAATTCAACAAAGCAATAAAAAACTTCTTATTAAAATTCCATTCGAAAATAATTAATAATAAATTGATTATTTCTAGGAATTTGTACAATAATTTATTGGAGGTTTTTTAATGCGCAAAGAACAAAAAAAACTGGAATTTTTGAAATATTTCTTAACTTTAGAGATCGAAATCTTTCCTTGTTACGCATTTTATCAACCTCTAAAAGCGGCACATAACTGCTAACAAAAGAAAATACTGGGCCCTGATTGTGTAAAATGAATAGTAATAATGACAGCAATAATTTCATACATTTTATGTCAAAAATTCATAGTTGGAACGGATACTTGTATGAAATTATCGCTTTCATTAGGTATTCCTATCCGTTTTACACAATCAGGGCCCTGAGCATCCTCCTTGAGAAGGAAATTAACTTACCTACTTCGAGTCTTATTTGTAGGATCTCTGTAGATGTTACTTGGCCTCTGCAAAAAGAACAAATTAAGTAGGTATGTGAAATGATCTGAGTCAGTTAACAAAACTACTTACATATACTACATAGCTCTAACATTCGTAAACAAACCAAGGTGTTGTACGAATGCTTTTCACGAGTTAATGTAAATGCTAATAAGGTGACGCCATTTTGTAAGCGAAGAAACGCTACCATCCAGAGAAAATCACTGTCACGCGCGGCATCAAAAACATTTATTGGTCAGTGGGTCTTTTTAGGATTTTAAACTTTCAAGATAAGATAGGTACTGTACTGATCCCCACCTGCATTAAATAGAGGTGAATACTCTATACTTACGGCTGTGATGTCTAGGGTTCTACGTTGTGAATTATTTCTAGGATTCTCGCAGGTACAAGCAATTTAAAAGCGGGTTTTCGGACTTAGAGAGGAATTAAAAGCAAAATCAAGATTAAAACATAGTTTGATGCGCTTCACATAGTCCAATAAATAACATTTTGACATATTGACACAAAAGGAATAATCTCTTAATTATTCCATTCGAAGTAGGATGAGAGCCGGAGGCTGGGACAACGAGTAGAATACCTAGACAGAGAGATTAATATAAGCCCAGGGCATAATTTGGGGTGTTCCCCGTTCTAGGGCCCCCAGCCACGCCCCGGAACCTGTCGACGGCGCTCCAAATGACGAGATCCGTCGCCTTGGGGTGACCAACCCGGGGAGACTGTTCGGGTCGGGTATCTTGTGGGATCTCCTAGAATCGTTAGGTTCTCTGAGCGACAAAACCCTCAGCTAATACTAGGCCAAACATCGCGCTTCCCTATTTCTCCTGTGAGTGGATTAGACTCCGAACTATACAACCAAGTGTCAGAAAGGAAAACCGAATGGTCGCAATCCCTCCTCCCCGCGAAACCTAGGAGCCGTCGTCTGCAGCGCGTCCTTGTATTACTGCAGACTACAGACCCTACGACTGACTACCGAAGTAGTCAGCTGTGATCACGTATACGGGTAGGGCAGTGTTTCTTACCCCCCCCCCAATTGAACTGAAGAACCCCCGCACGCGGTGACCACGTGTCTGCTACTGACAAGCCCTCCCCTAGCGCCTCGGTGAACGAGACCGCGCAACCCCAAGGATAATTTAGCAAATGAGAAGACTGCTCAGCTACATGGTTCAGAGTTGGGTGTGTAGTCTGTAGAGGTACTTTTTCAGTGGTTATGAGGGGCATCTCCTGGTTCCCGTAGGTCAACTGTAAAGCAAGAGGGAGCCTACGAAAGCAAACTAAAATCTGACGTTTGCCGCCGATGGTCATCCGTCTTTTGTCGCTACTTGTGTATTGTGCTACACTAATAGCAGCGTCACAATTGTCCTTCGTGAGCCAGTAGAAGAATCGTAGAAGGAGAGACAGGTGCTATAATATAACGTCGTCTCGGTAATTCAGGAAAACCTAGTCACTCAGGCCTCGCCGAACATCGCGAATCACGAAATAACGATCCTAGTAGACAGAGGGAAAAGGAAATAAAATAAAACCTTCAGGCGGATCCTAAACTAACAGCAAGTACGTAACTCTTAAATCGTCTGATAAGAAAGAATAAAATAAAGGCATAGCATTTTACCAAATTCAAGTCGTAAATAAATCAAAATTAAAAAAAAAACAATTTAGAATCCGCCCAAAATTTAAAGAACATCCCTATAACTTAATTCCAAAATAAATAAAATCCTTAGTGATCTTAAAGAAGGTTCTGTTAGAAGTTAAGCCTTATAATTGTTTATAGTTAGTAAAATAAAAAAAACATTTTGTCTATGCCCTTCCGGCTACGTCATATTTGATGGACGCTCTCTCTTGTTCTAGTGTTGCAGACGAACACTGTGTAATATTTCGTAAGTGAATAAAAGAACCCGGATTCAACAATTAATTCATTCTATGATTTCCGCCAAGCCTCATTTTCCGTTAGGTTATGGGCCCAGGTGGCTCTGTAAGCCAGATTGGCACAGGATAGATTAGGGAAAGTAATTTTACAGAAAACATGCATTAGAAAAAGATGGCGGAATTAAAGAGTAAAGTTAGTTTGCCAGAATTCACGGGTTCCAATTTCAGCTCGTGGCTTTTCAGAATATCATTAATATTGGAAGAAAAAGGTTGCAAGGAGGCAATAGAGGACGTAAAAGAAGTCAAAGATAAAGAGTTATTTCGAAAGTATGATTCGAAGGCAAAATGTCTCATTGTCGCCACGTTGCCTGACAAATTTTTAGAGTATGTGCGAGACGCGAAGAGCGCAAAGCAGATGATAGAAAGTTTGTGAAAAACATTCGAAAGAAAGAGCACAATTTTGTCAATTTACTTACGGAGAAAATTATTGTCATTGAAATGTAAAAATGATGAAGATTTAGGAGAATTTTTTAGTAACTTCGAAGTCATAATTAGAGAGCTAGAGGAAACCGGAAATAAAATGGAAGATCAAGAAAAGGTAAATATTCTATTGTTAGCACTGCCCCAGAAATACGAAACAACAATCGCAGCCCTCGAAATGGCCGATGTAAAATTGGACCTTGAATATGTAAAGATAAAACTATTAGATAGTGAATTAAAGTTCAAGAATAATGCCATTGATGACAGAAAATCAAGCGATGAATACAGCTTTGTAACTTTCAAATGTTATGCTTGTGGCAAGATAGGTCACATAGCGAGGAATTGTAGAAATGTAAATAAGAGTAATTATCGAGGAAGAGGTCAATCAAAAGGAAGAGGTCAATTCAGAGGTAGAGGGCAAAGTAGAGGAAATCGTGGGACAGGAAAAACTCAGAACAGCACGAATGTAGGAGAAAAGACCGAAGAAAGATCAGATAATATTAATTTAATTGCAACGGAAGAACAAGCATATACAGCAGAAAAAGGAAATAAGTCAATAACATTTATAATGGATTCAGGTGCATCTTACAACATGTTAAACACAGATTATGAAGAATATTTAGAAGACGTAGAACAAATACAAGAAATAATTATAAGAATAGCAAATGGACAAAAGATGATATGTAAGAAAAGAGGAAAATTGAAAGTCAAGTCTAGTGAAGGTCATGATATAACCATAGATTGTTTAGTACTGGAAAAACTATCACACAATCTATTATCAGTAATACAATTTAACAAAAAGGGATTAAAAGTTATTTTTGAAAATAATAAAATGAAAATAATTACGCCTACCGGAAATGTATTAGAAGGACAAAAAAATGGAAAACTATTTACAATGAAATTCAAGATTAAAGACAGTGAAGCTCTATATACAGAAAAAGAAGCAAAAGAAGAAAATCTGTGGCACAGACGCCTAGCTCACTTAAACCATGCAGGATTAAGAATTTTAGGTTTCCCATTATCTAAAGAAAAATGTGATATTTGTGCAAGCGCAAAAGGAGTAAGACAGCCATTTCAAGATACTATAAAGCCCAGATCAAAACGCATAGGTGATCTTATACATTGCGATATTGGAGGTCCTGTAACAGCAAAAACAGTTAATGGAGAAAAATATTATTTAACTATTATTGATGACTTCTCCCATTTTACAGAAATATACTTACTCAAGAATAAGAGCGATGCAAAGGGCTATATACTTAATTACATAAAGAAGATGAAGAATAACAACAAGAATATACTACGTATCAGAACAGACACTGGAGGAGAATTTAGAGGGGAACTAAGTAAATATTGTCAAGATCAAGGAATAAAACAAGAATTCACATGTGCATATACACCACAGCAAAACGGAGTCGCCGAGAGGATGAACAGAACCCTCTTAGATAGAGTCAGAGCTCTACTTCTAGAAAGCAGAATTCCAAAAAATATGTGGGGTGAAGCAATGTTATATGCAACATATTCTTTAATTAGATCTCCGACGAAAGCATTAAATGGAAAGTTCCAGCTTATATCTTTCATGGAAATGTCAAGTATGACCATTTAAGAGTATTCGGAAGTCAAGCATGGTCAGTTATTCTTCCTAAAAGAGGAAAACTTGAGCCCAGAGCACGAGAAGTAAGAATGATTGGATATGAAGGACCAGGATACAGACTTTGGGATCCACAGACAGGAGAAATCATTATTTCAAGGGATGAAAACTTTTAATGAAAGTAACTGCAAATATACAGAAAAGAAAAATACAGAAGAGTATGAATATCAGATAAGAAAAAATAAAATTCAATTTCAAGATGAAATAACAGATGAAGAAGAAATATATATAAAGGAAAAAGAAAAATCTAAAAAAGAAAAAGTTCAGACCAAGAGTAGACGACAATCTGAGAAGACCTATACAGAAACAGAAGACAGACAAGACGGTCAAGAAAACCCTAGAGAAGATCAAGAGTATGAAAGCGCAGATGATGAAGTTTCTCCGAAAGAACCAAGTCCACAGCAAAAAAGAATGTTAAAAATACCCAAGAGATTAGATGACTATCAGCTATACATAGCATATGCACTAATGACAGAAAATGACCCACAAACCTATCAAGAAGCTATCAATAGAGGAAGCGATTGGGAAGATGCCATAAATAAAGAAATTGAGTCACTAGAGAAGATGAAAACTTGGAAAGAAGTACAGCTACCAAAAGGAGCAAAAGCTATAGATACCAAATGGGTATTCAAAACAAAACCAGATGGTACGAAGAAGGCACGACTTGTAGCACGAGGTTTTCAACAAGATTGTACAGAAGAAATGTATTACTCACTAGTTGCTAAAACAACGACAATAAGAATGTGTATGTCTCAAGCCTTATGTAATGACTAGGAAATGAAACAATTAGACGTACCAACTGCATTTCTAAATGGAAACTTAGAAACAGATGTCTACATAAAAGTACCAGAAGGAATAAAAAATAAAAGAGAAAAAGTTTTCAAATTGGAAAAAAGCATTATATGGCTTAAAAGAGTCACCAAAGTCATGGTACAAGAGATTCGACGAATTTTGTAGAAAAATTGGATTGAAAAGATCAGAATACGACATATGTTTATACAAGAAAGAAGGAAATTGGCTATTAATATTTGTAGATGATATACTACTACTAGGAAATAAAGAAAAGATAAAAGAAGTCCAAGAGTACTTACAGGATGAGTTTAAAGCTAAAATGTTTGATACAGTTAAGAAATTTTTAGGATTGGAGATTACACGGAATAAAAATACAATGAAAATTTCACAAAAAGAATTTATTAATAAAATACTTAGAAAATTTGGAATGGAGAACTGCTAAGAGATGAGAACTCCCATGGAAAGTAACTTCACAGTATCTGAAAAGGAAGACATTATAAGTAACATACCATATAAAGAGTTAATAGGATGTTTAACTTACCTGACTATTACTCGACCCGATATTACATTTCCAACTTCATATTTGAGCAGATATATGATCAAACCGACGAAGACTACATGGGAAGCTGCAAAAAGAATACTAAGATATTTGAAAGGAACTAAGGACAGAGAACTTACCTATAAGAAGACAAAAGATAACCAGATCATAAGTTATTCAGATGCAGATTGGGGTGGAGATCAATCTGACAGAAAAAGTGTGAGTAGAATGGTGATTTACCATAACAACAATCTCATATCATGGTCATCGAGAAAGCAGCCAACCGTCTCATTATCATCATCAGAAGCAGAGTACATCTCAGCTGCAATGTGTATAAGTGAAGTGTTATTTGTGAAAGGTTTAGCCAGTGAATTCGGTCATGTAAACAGTGTTAAAGTATTTGTTGACAATCAAAGCGCGATAAAAATGTTGAACAATAGTGAAAATACGAGAAGAAGCAAACACATAGACATTAAATATAATTTTGTGAAAGATATAGTGAACAAGAAACTTATCTCAATTGACTATGTAAAAAGTGAAGAAAATATTGCGGATATCATGACTAAACCACTGAACACTAACAAGTTTAGATATTTTTGTGATTATTTGTTTAATAGATATGTCAAATTTATGCAATTTCAGTGTGAAAACTGTCGATTAATCATATGTTTACTTTTCAGAATTTTTGAGGTTAGAATTTTTCGATTGACGTGTGACAGTTTTGACATTGACATTTGTAGTGTTGCCATTTGTTTAGAAATTACTTTTTGGTTAAATAGAATGTACCATTTATGTAGTGTTGCCAATTTCTAGTTTGGTAGCAATTGTTAAAAGTTTTGTTAGATGTAATTTTTTTCTTAGAGAGACCAAACTACAAATTGCGGGGGGTGTTAGAAGTTAAGCCTTATAATTGTTTATAGTTAGTAAAATAAAAAAAACATTTTGTCTATGCCCTTCCGGCTACGTCATATTTGATGGACGCTCTCTCTTGTTCTAGTGTTGCAGACGAACACTGTGTAATATTTCGTAAGTGAATAAAAGAACCCGGATTCAACAATTAATTCATTCTATGATTTCCGCCAAGCCTCATTTTAATGTTAGATTCTACTCACCAGAATCCAAAGTCAAGACAACGACTTCCCTCGATACAGGTAGAAAGTTTTCTCCTAACATTTGATTGAGAATCTCTTAAGTCAACTTTGGCCTGTTCCATATTCAAGTTCAAAATAAAACTGACAACTTCAGTTTAATTCAGCTTGAATTATTATATTCACTTTAATGTTAAAATATTATATAACTAATAAATTATTTTTTATCAAAATTTTTAGTAGATTATTTAATTAAATATATTAATAAAACAATTCTAAAATTGTAAAAATAAAATAATAAAAAAATGAACTGGAGTCAGTTATTGGGTTACTCCCCTTCTGAAATCCCATACTTTCCACTTTTTCCAAAATGAAATTCCCAATTCAAATTTAAAAGTCAGTTTTAATAATTCAAATTCAAGTGACAATTAAATAATTCCAATTCAAAATATTTCAAAATTACACTTCGAAATTTAAACAAAATGACGATTAGGTTGACATCTCAGTTGACATCCGTCGGAGGTAACATGTTTTCTTCTCGCCAAAAGACCTCGGTCCCTCTTCTAGGTCTGAGCTTGATGAATATCCTAAATTCCCCTCTCCCGATCAAAATGCCGTACCACAACCCCAACTCTTTAACATCCACCACTATTAAATAATTAATTCAATAACACTGACACTGTTCACGCAAAACTATTTATTTTAAATAAATGTTGAATAAATCTCTCTTTCATCTAGACCTCTCCCCCGAATTCTATCACTCCATGTTTTTGTGTAACTAACACCAAAATGAGTCAAATTATCACTCGCGACTTTCCCCTTCTTGTAAACGAGATTTTCCAGCACTTAATCACAACACAGTTTGGTTCTCTTCAATTCGCACTAACTTTACATTTAATATGAGAGGGCTTCCCTTTTTGTTTTCACTGACACTACACAATTTATTTATATGTCACTCGGCACTTTTTCACAACACTGTTTGGTTCTCTTCAAATTTGCACAATCATTTTATTTAATATGAGGGGCTTCCCTCTTATAGATTTTGTTTTCACTGATACTTCACAATTTATTTATATATCACTTGGCTCTTTATCACAACATTGTTTGGTTCTCTTCAAATTCGCACTATCATTTTATTTAATATGAGAGGGCTTCCCTCTTATAGATTTTGTTTTCACTGACTCTTCACAATTTATTTATATCACTCGGCACTTTATCACAACATTGTTTGGTTCTCTTCAAATTCGCACTATCATTTTATTTAATATGAGAGGGCTTCCCTCTTATAGATTTTGTTTTCACTGATACTTCACAATTTATTTATATGCCACTCGCGATTTTCTGATTGTAAATGGAATTTAGGGTTTTAAGCAAAATTTAAATCTGCTGCTTTCATTGTCCTGTTAATTCTATTTAAGGGTTTTCTTTACAACGATGCCTTCCCCGCGCCTTTTGAATACGAAACTGACTAACAACATTAGATATTATAAACTGTCCACTTAGCTGTAAAACCGTCCCAATAGTACTTTGCTTTCAAATATATCTTGATTACTTGGGTACACTCGGACCATGGTAATTTGCTCCTCCAAACTTATAGTTCCATCCAAGCCCTCTTCATTAGGAAAGTAGTTCTGAAGAAATAAAAAAACAACGAGACTACCACTCTTATAGATTCCCTTAATCCCCCCGAATCGGAAGTTGGCCTTTCTGGCTAATTGAATTCTCAATAATTGCATCCCCGGAAAGCGTCCTCAATGGGGTAGGTGGGATTTTTCTAAGGTATAGTTTTTATATTTTTTTCTGATAGTTTTGGGTCTAGGAACCAACAACCTACCCCGGTGGGATTTTTCTAAGGTATAGTTTTATTTTTCTTATAGTTTTGGGTCCAGAAATCAGCAATCGATAACCAGATTTTTTTAATGTCGTTTTGTTCAACAGCTATAATTTTAAAAAATTTAATATTTATGTCACGACTTACTACTGCTGTTTATAACTTTTCCCTTTGCCTGATGGGAATGGAAAAAATGTGACGTTGACAGTTGTCAAAACATCGAACGCGAACAACAGCGCGTTGAGGTGACGTCCTCTAATGCGATTCGCGAAGGGAAGTACGCATTAGAAATATTTTCAGATGCCTCACTTACTGGTTGGGGCGCATCATGTAATAGGGAAAGGACTGGCGGCTTCTGGGACACATTTGAAGCAAAAAATCATATTTATTACCTCGAATTACTAGCAGCATTTAACGGACTCAAATGTTTCGCTGATGAGTTAAGACAGAAGAAGATACTTTTGCGTTTAGACAATACTACCGCTATATCTTACATAAATAGATATGGTGGGGTGCAATATGTACATCTTAATGAAATTACGCGAAATATTTGCGAGTGGTGCGAAAAGAGACAGCTGCACGTATATGCGTCATATATCAAATCAAAAGATAATGTGGAAGCCGACGAAGAATCTTGCCGTTCGAATATCGATACGGAATGGAGCCTATCACAATCCGCTTTTAATAGGATCATAAATTCTTTTGGTTTTCCGAAAATAGATTTGTTTGCAACTAGGATTAACGCTAAGTGCCAAAAATACGTGTCATGGAGACGCGATCCTGGGGCTTTTGATATAGACACATTTACGCTCGACTGGAGTCTTTTCTTCTTTTACGCTTTCCCACCTTTTTCCCTTATACTCAAAAGTTTAAGAAAAATTATTAACGATCAAGCTACAGGCATCATGGTTGTACCATATTGGCCTAGCCAGACGTGGTACCCAATATTTTTAAAACTTTCTAGGTTTGAACCTATCCACTTTAATCCAAGACCTAAGCTATTACTCTCTCCTTCCAGAACCCAACATCCGCTATGGAAACGTCTTACCCTGGTGTCAGCGCTTTTATCAGGGAAGCCTTTTCAAGACAGTCCTTAAGACCCGATACTGTAGATGTCCTAATATCTTCTCTTGCTGAAAATTCTTTAAAACAGTATAATTGTGTATACAAAAAATGGTGGCAATTTTGCAAACTAAATAATACTGATTGTTATAACGAAGATGTTTCATTTATTTAAAATTTTTTCACATCTGTTTATAAAGCTAGCGCCAATTATTCCATCTTAAATACGTATCGGTCTGCCCTCACTTTGATTTTGAGTAGGATATTTAGCGAAGATAGCAGAGTTTCTAGGTTCCTTAAAGGCGTATTTAAAATAAAACCTAGCCTACCTAAATACCAGTCGACTTGGAATCCTAACTTAATTCTAGATTATCTTGGTAACTGGTACCCTAACCAAGAATTGTCTCTTGATAAGTTGACCAAAAAATTAGTAGCTCTGCTCGCGTTGTCAACCGCACAACGTGTGCAGACGCTCTCTTTAATCCGCCTACTCAATATCAAAGTGAACGCACACAATATAGAGATAGTAATAAATGATCCAATTAAAACCTCGGCACCAGGGCGTCCTATGCCAAGACTTATAATTCCTTTTTTTACTGAAAGAGACCCAATATGTCCTGCGAAAGCATTGTTATCATACATCGAAATGACGCGTGAATTTAGACACCTTCCGCGTACTGATCAATTAATCTTAACCACCAAAAAACCCATTCATAACGCTAGTTCTGCCACAATAAGTCGATGGATTAAATCCATGCTCTCAGAGTGCGGCGTTGACATCACTGTCTTCTCTGCACACAGCCCTCGCCACGCCGCTACCTCAGCCGCTAGTAGAAAGGGTTTATCCGTCGATCTGATTAAAAGAGCCGCGGGGTGGTCAGGTAACTCGTTGGTCTTTGCAAGATTCTATAACAGGCCAATTTTCGAGGATGATGACAACGCTTTTGCAGAAGCTGTTTACTGTAATCAAAATAGTACATAGATTTGATTTTTTCAAGTAATGTGCATAAACCTTTACAAAATAAATACTATAAAGTTACTTACTTATGATTATTGTTTGTTTTTTAGTGTCTATTTTGCGATAAGCGCTAAACGTCTACATAGTGAATAATAAATCTTGAGGATGTAACGTTGTAGTATAATTGATGGTTAAACGAACTTACCTGAAGTGATGTTTGACCATAATTATACGAGACGTTATATCCGAAGAGATTTATTACCCACCCTTCCCTGTCTTTTTTTAATTCCTCTCAAAATTATACCCAAAGTTCACGCAAAATAGATCTCTGAAAAGAATGACGGGAGCCGCACTCAGGCGCGCGGGCCAGAGGCGGCGGCAGGGAGGGGTTGCTAGACTTGTCTCGATGTTTTTTTATTTCCAGTTTTCTAGCTTTAAACTTATGTGCAATGCCTAGAACATTGAGAAGTGAACTACATAGTGAATAATAAATCTCTTCGGATGTAACGTCTCGTATAATTATGGTCAAACATCACTTCAGGTAAGTTCGTTTAACTATTAATTATTATTATTAATGTAATATTATGTGTGAAAATAGTTGTTAATGCTTTAATAAATAAAAATAAATTACAAAAAGAAATTACTCGGCTGGGATTAGAACCCGTGAACCTTTCTCCCTGCTAGGACAGTGCTTATCCGCTGGACCATATATAACGCTAGTAAGATCGACAAAATAAAGATACACTACGTCATGTTTACATTACCGATTGTTTGATATGACTCAACAGCAGCGGTGAGTGGAGGACAGTGCAATGTCGGGTGAATGCGTCCTACAAAAACTTCACCGAGGAGCCAAGAGATGTCGCTTAGCAAAATTATGTTCTTAGAGGAGGCTACAAGCTTGTGTGCGTGAGAAATCGTTTGAACTATGTTCATAGGAACATAGTCCCTATTGCAACGCGCTAAGTAGTTTAACTATGACTCCATTAAAGAACGCCACTGTACCTATTGCTTAAACGGAAATTGATTTCTAACCTTTATTGGTACAAGTTAATAGTGCGAGTGAACTTAATAATGATTTAATAAACATGTTAAGCATGTATTGAAAAGTATGTGTATGATCTTTGATTTCGATTATAGCCGCTTGAACAGTACCAGAGTATGAGTATGATCAAGAATAAGTATGTAGAAAGAAAAACAACGTGTTAAGTAAATATCTGGTAAGAAATCAATCATGTTTACAACAAAGTAGTGACAATGAAAAAGTAATTACAGTGCTGAATCAATAGTTTGTAGGTACTCTAAGTCTAATGAAAAAGTTATTCATAATATTGTACATATCGCATGCAAGATTAATGATTTAGGTACAATAATAATTTAAAGTAAGTAATTTACTGTTATCAAGTTAATTGAACACCGTTAACAACTGAATGGTTTATGGACATCCTCGTCAAAACCTAGCATAAATAAATTGGAAAGTCATACCGGTTGGAATAATTTTGGTAGTGAGTGGGTTTCCGTATTTCCTCTTACTTCACGTCTGTAGAATCGGGAAAAGGTGTTGTGTGATCTCCAATTTCCTCGACTGATTATATCATCTAAGGCGAAGTTAAGAGCCCAGTTCTTTGAGGCCACGGCTGGTCTGAAACTCCCTGCAGAGGCCTGAATTTTAGCGTCCTGTAACAGAGACTTCACCCAGTTTGCTATTACAGTGCGTGATGCTGCTTTGGCCTTGCCGCGTGTTGTTAAAAATAGATTATTGATCTTGCAAGTTTTTCTTTTGCTATTGGACAATTTGATAAGTGTTTTGATCCAAAAGACTGGATTAAGAGATTCATTATCAGGGTTAGCCAGGAGCTTCCAACCAGATTGCCTGTAGTCGTAACAGTCAGTTTTCGACCCAAATAGGCGCCAGAAAGTAATATAATCATCAGATTCAGAGAAGTTTTCAGGGTCTATAGATAGAAGAGTGAGGTCGTGTACTCTTCGACCGAAGCAGAGGAGCAGCAGACAAGCTGTTCTGCGTGAACATTCATACAGATTCAACTTCATACATTTGTTGTTATTTAACCAAGTGACAAGGTCATCAATATCTCAAATGGGTGGTTTGGTAAGTTTAGGTTTCTGAATAGAAATGGATTTCAGGATTCGCTTAACTAATGGGTAAGAACTGAGACTATGACTATTAGGGTTGCATAAGGTGGAGAAAACTGATCTGTGGAAAAGTATAGTGTTGTAAGAAAAGTTAACAGTTTGGTGGAGGTCTGATAAAAATCTGACTAGGTCCGGACCTGATGGGGAATCGGATTGTACTTAATGGTTTGCACACCATTGATTTCACCTTTGCCATGCTGATTTGTACGCTTTTCTAGTGGAAGGGCGCCAGCTTTCTGTAATAAATCAAGTTGTTGTTCTGACCAATTTGTTAGTGAATTTTCCCACCCCCACACTTCCATGCTTCTAGTATTATTTCGTTGACACGGGGGGGCGGTCGGGATGTCATTGTGTCGACTAGCACCCTGTTGAGGCTCCGTATATGGTGAACGGTGGTGCGATTGCTCGCCTTTTGAGATCGGGGCGCCAGAAGGCTTTAATTCCAGTCCCGGGTAAACGTGTCTCTGTACTGCGCTTGTCTGTCTGTCTCGTCTAAGGACACGTAAGTGGGGACTACGTGGGCTCGGTGGGATGCAAACAAATCTATCACCGGAGTTCCCCATTTGGAGAATATGATTTCTGTCGCTTGGGGCAGGAGATGCCATTCCGAGTGGGCTTGACCTCGGGATGAGCCGTCGGCTTCTACATTGTACCTGCCGGGCAGGTGATGGGGATCTAGGCGTATATTGAAAATTTCGAGGAGATGATAAATCTGGTACGTGAGTGTCATTAATGAATTTGATCTCGTGCCGCCTTCGTTTTTCAGATATGCTAGTACCGTAGTATTGTCCGATTGCACAGAGATCGTGGAGTTCACTAGATTTTGAACATGGCTTGTTAGGACTTTTAGAATTGCCAACATTTCTTTTTGATTTGAGTGTATAGTTTTCTTCGCTTGATCCCAAACACCGCTTAGGCGTGTTTTGTCGAGCATCGCCCCCCAACCTAGACCTGAGGCGTCGGTTGAAGGTAATGGTTTGCTGGTGGGAAGTGTAGCAGCGATGGAGTTTTGTAGAAATTCGTCCACCATATGAGATCTAAGAACACCTCCCGAGGTAGCTTGTACCGTGTTTGAGGGTTCTTGAGCAGCAATTTGTTTGTGAATCGTAAGAGGTTGCGAAAATGCAGACGCCCGTATGGGACTACTATGCTTGCAAAATTTAAAGTGCCCGTTAGACTTTGAGCCTCTTCTAAGCATAAACTTTTGAAAATCATGGCGTGATTCAGTTTCTCGGTCATTTTGAGGTGTTTTTCTGTCGGTAGTGATTTTAAATTTTGAAATGTATCCCATATTATTCCTAAGAATTATATTTGCGTTTGAGGTATGAGAATAGATTTTTTGTAATTTATTTGCCATCCTAGGCGTTCTTACATTTGTACAGCGTATATGGTTTGAGCTTGAAGAGCTTGTGGGTTTTGGTGGGCTAGCAGAAAGTCGTCGAGGTAGATTAAAATTCGAATTCCTCTCTCTCTTAGCTTTTGACCGATCCAGTTGGTGAAAGTAGCGAAAATTTTCGGTGCCGTGGCTAGCCCGAATGGTAGGCAAGTCATTTGTAACAATTCTCCGTTGAAAACTAACCGGAGGAATACCCGGTGACTGGAAGCTACGGGTAGGTGAAAATATGCGTTTGACAAGTCTATTTTGGTTAGAAAATCATTTGGCTGTAGGAAGGATGGGACTTTGTACTGGTTTACTAACTTGAATTTGCTTATGTATACAAACATGTTCAGTTTTTTCAAATTGAATATTGGACGTAACGACCCGTCGGATTTCGGTCTTAGAAATAGACTCGAAAGGAAACTTGGCGAGTGTTTGGCCGGCTGTAAGACTGCCATATGTTTTAAGGTTGTGATTTGGGTTTCCGTTTCTTTTGAAAACGGTATGCGCACATTATCGGCTGTTGTGGGTATGTGCAATGGTGGTTTTGCTCGGAAGAGGATTTGATAACCGGTTTGAATGATTTCAGGATCGAAGGAGGGGCCCCTAGGGCTGCCCATGCCTCGAAAAAGAATTTGAGGCGACCTGCTTGAAACGAGTCATTGCCTTCGCCCCCTTGATCGCCTTCTACGGGATTGCGAAGATTTAGGTTGTCGGGCGGTGTTTTGCTCAATGTGGGGTCTTGGGGCTCAGGGCCGAAAGTTTTGCCCTTGCGTAGAGGCTCTGAAGCCTGGAAATATGGGCGGATAGAAAAGGAAGCCTCCTTGCGCAGGAGTATACTCATAAGGGAAGAATGGCATGCCATGCGCTGTCGCCATTGTACTGGGGACATTTTGAGTTAGATTAGTGTTAAAATCATAGCTTTGCGCAGGATATCTTGATTTTGACGAGCCAGACGTGGCGCTCGTCGAGGTTTTCGGCGTCTGTTGCTTTATGGGCCAGAATATTTTGCTCATGCCGCCATTTTTCTCTACAGCGGCGGTGAAATTCTCTGAATTGAAAATAAATTTATTCGTAGGAGGGACTCTCCTAAGACTAGCCCTCACAAACTTGTCTTTTACTGACTTAAGTATTGCGTCACGCCGCTTTTGGATTAGATCTGCCCTGTGGCCCACATGACATTTGCAACAAGTCGTTTGAGATTTTTAAGAAGTCCTTGGCAAAAATCTCTTTCATCCTATTTTCTAGCGCAGACAGCTCAATCACTTCAGTGGACCGTAACCAAGATATGAGTTCCCGAAACCCATTTTAGGCGGTCTCCTGCTGCCCAATAATGACTTGGGTTATAGCCGCGAAACCCTTTTCAGTCAGAGCAAGGTGGTTAAATCTATCGTAGGGTTTAACTTCATCGTTACATTCTAGATTCGTAAACCCAGGCGTGGAACAAATTTTTTTCTGAACTTCCGAGTACCGAACGTGAACCCAGTCGGAGGAGTCGGAATGTTGCATTGTATTTAAACGATCTAGGTGCGTTGGATCAGTTTTGGGTATAATGGGTTCTTTTAGTGTCGTGTTGACCTCTAAACAAAATTCCTGCCTTGGGGGCGAGTCGCCTTCCTTTGTATTATTTAGGTTGGGAGCTAGGGTATCGGGTACTGAATTGCCACTGGCATTTAATGAGATTGCGTCGTCATCATAGTCATATGTATTTTGTTCAACGTATTCATTTTGAAGGGGAAAATTTTGTAAATAGGATTGAATGTTACTGACCTGTTGTATCAAGTTACCGATCACGTTAGGATCGTAGCGGGGACGTTTGTCAGTGCCTGTTTCGGACGGAGCTTTGCGCTTTGTGGGCTGCTGAACGTGAGTATGTTCCTCCATTTTGCTGATTATCTGTTGAGTAAGCGTATATTAGTTGAAGCTATTAGTTATATCTACGGAAAAAGAACAGGTAAAACTAAATTGAAGAAACATATTTAACAATATAAAAAAAAAATACGAACGGCAAATGCCGTTAATTCAAAAATGAAGGGAGGATAAGAATAAGTGAAAGTTATTCTTACCACGACCGCACAGCTTGAAGGATGAAAAGCCACACCGAGCGCCCGCCGCCCGTCAGACGCCTGCCTGGTGGAAGTGGGGGATGACAGCGCGGGAAAGGGACAGGTATAGCCACCGACTGACAGTGGTGTTGCCACTCTCGTATTATATTATATTATTTTAGTAGGTTTCAAATAGCGGTACAGTTGTTTAATATATGGAATTTTACTCAGAACTGTGTAGCATTTTACAGAATTTTTAATTGAAAATTACTCACAACTAAGGTCAAATTACATAATTATGTACTTTTCCTGAATTTATGTAGAACACCAAGTTAATTTTTGCTATTTCACACTTTTCAAAAGTATATTTAACACACTTTTAAGTGTTGCTCATGCAGTTACCATAATGCATGTGTAAAGATACAAATAATTCAGTTTTTATACTCATTTTATTTACTATCTATTTCAGTTTCCTTCCTTATACATTCAATTTTTTTGTTGGCTAAAGGAAACGTTTTGTATAACAAAACACGCCTGAGCTTCTACTTCTTCCATTACCCGATCGTGCATCACTTCTTGCAGCGGGGCTCGTGACAACGTATCCGCAATATACATGTATTTACCCGGGGTGTATACCACTTTTATGTCATAATCTTGAACTCTCATCATCATTCTCTGCAATCGAGCGGGAACTGAAACTAGAGGTTTATTAAATAGTGCTTCCAAAGGCTTGTGGTCCGTCTGTACTGTCACGTCTGCCCTGCCTAAGATAACTGCCTGAAACGCTCAACCGCGAACACTATGGCCAACATTTTCTTTTCTATCTGTGCGTACCGCTTCAGTCGGTCCACCGCCGAGGAGTGTTGCGGCCCCCACACCCATTCCGAATCCTTTTTTAGTAAGGACCTTAACACGTTAGCACAATCGGAATAGTTTTGAATAAATTTGGCCAGTTAGTTTACCATACCTAAAAATCTTTTTAAGGACTTACTGTCTGAAGTATACGACATTTCAATAATTGCTCTTACCTTTGACTCATCTGGCCGCATGCCATTTGCGTCAAACTTAAGACCCAAATATTTTATTTCGTCGACTGCAAATTTACAATTTTCGTGATTGAATCTTATACCTATATCATTTGCGCGCTGTAATAGGCACTCCAACCTCTTCCTTGGTGCGTCCCCAGACGATTACATCATCAATAAAGGATTCCAAGTCCTCCAGGTGTTGCCTAAGCTTTGCATGAAAAACTTCTGGGGCGCAGTTGATACCGTAATGCAGACGTAGAAACTGATACCGTCCAAACGGTGTACTAAAAGTACAGAGGTCCGCACTAGCATCATCAATTTCAACCATCTAAAACCCACAGCGCGCGTCGAGCACGCTAAAACAGACCGCCTCCCGGAGGCGCGCCGCTAACTCCGGCACTGTCGGTAGCGAGTAGTGCGCGCGCCGCACCGCGCGGTTCAAAGGTCGAGGATCCAAACACACACGAATGCTGCCATCCTTTTTCGGAACTATCGCATTCACCCAGTCAGTCGGATGAGAAACCTTTCTAATCGCACCGAGCCCTTCCATTCTACTTAATTCATCCCGTACTTACCTTTGAGCCCTAACGGCACCTTTCTTGTTGGACATACGACTGGTTGTACATCTTTTTTCACTATAATACTATATTTATCCGGTAGTTTACCTAAGCCTTTGAATAAATTTATATAAATATGTAAGTATTTACAAGTTCAAGCAATAAATATATTGATAAAATATCCACACGTTAATCACATATCCACGGATATCACATATCACACGTTAATCACATATCCACATTGGATAAATATCCACGTTAATCACATTAACACGCTTAATTAATCCCAAAGACATACAACCTTCCAATAAGAGTACATTCGGGCAATTTATATCGGCCACTACCGTTGGAAAAACGTATTTTCGTTCTTAAATTCTATTATGACGTCATTGATTCCTATAATAGGCAAGGGGTCACCCGTGAAAGAATGTACTCGTTTTGTAAATGGTTTCAACTTTTGAATACACAGCCCTAGGGTTATATAATCACTTTTCGAAATAACATTTATCATTGACCCTGTGTCTATTTTTAGACATATTTTTTTACCATTACATATAACAGTTTCTACCCATTCTTTTGAAAGTTTTAATGAATTTTTATTCTCACCAATCGAGTTGACGTAGAACAAGTCCTCTTCACTGTCCTTACAGCTACTGTCCGCCGATTCATCACTTAAATTTAACACTTTACGCATCATTTTCTTCTGTTCACACACACGCGAAAAATGACCTTTTTTGTCGCACACATAACACATTCCTTGCTGGGCACCGCTCGTCGCCAAGACAGCTGCCGCAGGCGGGGCAGGGGGCGCGCGCCGCCGCCGCCCGGCGCGGCCCGGCGCTGCCCGCGCCGGCCTCCGCCACCGCAACGCGCTTGCCGCCCACGTCCACCATGCGCTTTATCCGTCACCGAGTTAACCTGCACCCCAATTGGCGATCCGCCGATACACAGACTTTCTTCTTTTGACATCTCCGCCGCTTGACATATTTGTATCGCCTTTCCTAGCGTCAAATCGTCGGTTCGAAGTAATCGATCTCGAACTGTGTTGTTGAATAAACCACAGACGATTTTATCACGTAGCAGACTGTAATGCAAGTTGGCAAACTCGCAATGTTGACTCAACACTCGCAAGGCTGTCACATACTGATCCACAGTCTCGCCTTCCTGCTGTCCGCGCGTAAAAAAACTTGTATCTACTAACCGTAATATTCGGCTTTGTGCTGAAATATTTATCGATTTTTTTCAAAATGCATCCTATGTCATCCTTACTTTCACCTTCCTCGAACTTGAAAGTCGTATATACTTCGTACCCCGTCGAAAGTCGATCCTATGAGGTTAACCAACAGGCTGGCCTGTACTTCCTTAGATTCCTTGCTCACTCCAGACGCTTTGAGAAACATCTCAAACAGTTTCCGCCATTTTCGCCACGCCTCAGATCGCGCGGCCGGACCGCCGTCGAGTGATAACTCCACTGGACGACGCGCGTGTTCCATAGTTATGCGGTTTTAATGATTGCTTGAACTTGTAAATACTTTACCGTTTGTTTTTATCGGAATATCACTTCGTTTTGCGCCGTTTTTCTAATTGAAATGCATGCACCGCTGTCACCATGTAGTGAAACACACGTAAGTTGGTTAACACTAACACTTTATTTTTAAATACCTTCAATATACAACAGATGTATTGATTCCCCGAATTCATCTGATAGGTACCATCGGATTTACCGTTCCAATTTAAGCGCCTACAATTTCCGATAAAAATATCTTTTGTTATAACCATTAATTAATCGCAGGGTCAAACTTTCAACGTTGCAGGCTGAGATTAATTTGAGCGTTGATTGATGATTAAACGAACTTACCTGTACGTGAAGTTCGATCATAATTATTCGAAGAGCTTCGTTCAAAGATATTACCATTCATACACATGTAGTTTCACACATAGACTCGCCATTTCGCACTGTATTTTGGAGACAAAGTAGGTAGAAAAAGAAAATCAGCTGTCAACCCTCCGGCCCCGCGCCCATCATCTAGTTGAGAATGGTGCTGAGCTGTTGATGTTTCACGACCAAGGGATTAGCTATGCTAGGGAGGGAGGGATGCTAATATCTTCGAACGAAGCTCTTCGAGTAATTATGATCGAACTTCACGTACCGGTAAGTTCGTTTAATCATCAATTACTGTCAAGTGTCAGCAACGACATTTCATGCCTTTAATTTAATAATTATTATATTGTTAATTTACCATTTGCATTTAATATAAGTACCTGATTGATAAAAAGTAAATGTGTAAAAGTAATAGCATAGACTGGACTGAAGTTAACATCAGGCGTTAATGCAGCTAACTTCTAGCAACACTGATTAATCGATATAACGGAACGTCACTTTAAAAAAAAATGTCAGTCCAGTCTACGCCGTTGAAGAGTTAATTTGTAGAAAAGTTAAATTGTTGGAGATTTAAGTTGCTTGGTGAAAAGTTGTGTTGTGAGACATAATAGACATCTAAAAGTGAGTATTTTTGGTATTATTTAAAACCCCATTCCTCTACAATGTAGCAGTCGATCCTATTCAAAATAAACTATGAATTTGCCGGCCAAAGTCCACATTTCAGAAGTGGGATTGGTAACAATCGTTCCTTTAGAGTGTAGAATAATGCAACACGTGTGAAATATGGATAGTTTGCTTACAATATGCACCTATGCATAGTGAGAGTTAATGTGAAAGTTTTTTTTTGTTCTTTCGTAATTTTTTTTTCTCTTGTATTTTTTTTTTACCTGTTGGTTATATTAACGGCACAATTTAAATAAGTTAATGCTTAATACCAATGCAAATGAGAGATATCTATTAGCTGCGAAGATTTTGCTATGATATTCAATTCAAGTATGCGGTGGACGTTTGTCCCTACTGTATTATCACAAAGGTATATTCATAGTACGTAATTAAATAAATGGTTATGAATATTAAGCTACATTATGGCATAACGTCCTTTTACATCCAAAAGTGATTTGTTGTAGACAACAAACATTTTGAAATTTTAAGTCCAATAATTTGAAATGACCGTCACTAAAATTGATGAAAATTCCCGTTTAATCTTCTAGCTATATGAATGTCTCTGGTATAGCGTACATACATTTTAGTAGCTTAATTATAATGTTGCTTGAGTCGTTTACAATATGAAAATAGAATTAGATTTTCTAAATTAATATTGTGTAGGCGAGCAGTTTAGCGCGCGAATCATAATTTTGTATGATTCCAGTGGACAATCGTGATGGCAATAAGATCTACTCCCCGACGCACCCAACGGATGTAGAACATCGGTCACGTAGTCGAACAAGACAGTTGTCAGCCCGTAAACGTTCGCGCGGCACTCGCAGCCGTTCTTTAAGGCGAAGTTTACGGAACGCCGCTAAGGAGAGGCCTGCCCATCCCGACCAGCGCCGTTCACGCAGTAGGCAGAGGCAGCTGCGGAGCCCCAGGGTGGACAGCCGTTCACGCAGCCACGTGAACCGACGCTCTCGGAAGCAAGTAGATCGGCGATCTCGCAGCACCAGTCGGCGTGCGTCATGCTGCTGGGCGAGCGGCCGATCGCGTAGCCGGGCGAGTATCCGTGCGGGCGGCCGGGTGAGTGAACACGGGTGCTGCCGGGCGAGCGACCAACCGCGCGGCAGGCGGAGCCGAGAGCGCAGCCGAGCGAGCGATCAACCACGCGGCGAGCGGAGCCGAGAGCGCAGCCGGGCGAGCGACCAACCGCACGGCGGACGGAGCCGCGAGCGCAGCCGGGCCCACGACCAACCGCGCGGCGGGCGGATCCGAGAGCGCAGCCGGGCGAGTGCTCGTGCGGGCAGTCGGGCGAGTGACCAGCTGCGCTGCCGGGCGAGCGACCTGCCACGCGACGAAGTTCGGAGTCGGTCTCGCAGTCCGATACGCGGCCGTTCACACAACCACGTGACGCATCAGGGAGGTGAGTCGCATAATTCTAAGGATAGTTTAATGCAACTTTTAGAAGCTATAAAATGTATGGGTAGTAATGAGATGCTAGGCAAGTTAGGTAATCTACAGAACACTGTACCCGAGTTCGATCCCGCGACAAAGGAGCAGACGATGACCATGTGGCTCCATAAGGTCAACGAATGCGCGTCTATACAGGGTGTAAAAGACAGCTTAGCAAAAACTGAAACCCTGAACTCAGACAATCGTTCTGAATGATTTTCTAGTGGAATTTTTCTCGGGAAAACTTTCATTTTTTTCATGTTTTTTTAATATTTTCTGCTTGAATTGTTTATTATTTAATCGAATACACTCTATTTTGTAATAAAAAACCATCATAACAACGTTAAACACGAAAACCAGCAATATACATCGCACTCCGACAGCAGCGCGGCGCGGGGGGATCGCGCGCGGGGCGCGGTTTTGCGATACGTTGCGTAGCGCCAAAGTAGATAAATAATGAAATTAAAACTCCTTAACGTGACGTTTCCGGGAAAAAATAATTAATTGTAGCTGATGATGTTTAAGGGTATATTCCACCATTTAAGTATTTGCTAAGCTGTCCTTTACACCCTGTATATGGCTGGTCAGAAAAACAGTTGATATATTACGCCTTACCAAAATTAAAGGGGGTTGCACAACGTTGGTACGAAGGTTTATCGTCAGTACTTTTCTCGTGGGAAGAATGGCAGAAAAAATTCCTTACTGCTTTCCCATCAGAAGAGAACTATGGGCAGATGCTCGCTGACATGCTGGCTAAGCGAGTTCGGTTTGGGGACTCTCTGGAAACCTACTTTTACGATAAAGTTGCGCTAATAAATAGATGTGGTATCACAGGTAGAAGGGCAGTTGAGTGTATCCTACATGGGGTTGACGATCGCTCCGTCAGGTTAGGCACGGAAGCGGTTCAATACGACAACCCTGACAAACTACTGGCGTATCTTAGGAACGCTAGAAATAGTAGGCCGCAAACTGATCGTAGGTCTGGAAGGCCCAATCAACCTAATGGTAAGGCTCAAGAAAACACTGTAAAACAAGGCAACAAACTTCGTTGTTTTAATTGTAAACAAGAAGGCCATTCGGTATCTCAGTGTACCCTACCTATAAAGAAGTGCGACAAATGCCACAAGTTAGGACATGAGACAGAACAATGTTACTCAAACACAAAGCCAACCGCCGCTACCGAAAAATCTGTCATGTCTGTCTTAAGCGAAAAACCGGGTGAAAAATATTTCAAAACAGTTTTAATCAATGATATTCCTTTCAACGCTTTTATTGATTTTGGAAGCGAGTGCTGCATGATTAGGTTATCAGAATTCAAAAGTATTTCACGAGATCTTAATATCGATGAACTACCCACCCTTAAGGGATTTGGAAATTCTGTCGTTAAGGTACTAGGTAGATGTCGAGTACTCATGACGATCGATGAAGTAGAAGCTTAGGTTGACCTATTCGTTGTGCCTGATAATGCTATGCATGTACCCGTCATAGTTGGACAGACATTCACGGAGCAACCACATGTGGTTGTGTACAAAACTAGCGATAAATTACAAATGTTGCAGACTAGTAATGATTTACAACTTAATTCTAAAATTAAGTTGATTTGCAGTAGTGATGTAACACTATCCGGTGGAGTAACGGTTGTAGAGGTGAATGTCGATCTTACTATGACGGGCGATGTGTATGTAGAAGGTGGCATTCGTCTCATATCTGATGTTAGATTTTAGGTTCTTCCGGGTTTATTTAGTGTAAACAAGGATGGATTTGGTAACTTGATAGTCAGTGTACCTAGAGATAGGACAGTCACTCTTAAGAAGGGTTATTTATTAGCACGGGGCCGGGCGGCGACGGAAGATAACACGCCGATTGCCGAAGTGATGCGGGTTTCAATATCAGAAAATAAGCCACTTGAACCTATAGCAGATTCAGATATCAAAGTAGGTGATAATATTACACCATCACAAAAGGAAATGTTACGGACTCTTTTAAATAACTATAGAGAATGTTTTGCTTCTTCTTTGTCCGAACTAGGCAAGACTTCAGTAGGAGAGATGTCTATAACCTTGAGTGATGATGAACCTGTTGTCTATAGGCCGTATAGGTTGTCTATCAAAGAGAAAGAAATAGTAAGAGACATGGTTTCGGAATTGTTAGACAACGGGATCTTTCAGCCATCAACCTCACCATACGCCAGCCCAATCGTTCCGGTGCGTAAGAAGACTGGGGATTATCGAATGTGCATCGACTACCGGGCATTGAACAAGAAGACCATAAAGGAAAACTATCCTATGCCTTTGATAGATGACCAGTTGGACGTGTTAGCTGGTCATAAGTTTTATACTACCCTAGACCTAGCATCTGGTTATTATCAGATCCCCATTCGGAATGAAGACAAATTCAAAACAGCGTTTGTAACGCCGGACGGTCATTTCGAATTTAATCGGATCCCGTTCGGTCTTGCAAACGCTCCTGCGACTTTTCAGCGTATAATGAACCAGGTGCTAGGTTCCGCTCATCATAAAGAAGCTCTTGCATACTTAGATGACGTCATAATCCCGGCAAAGGACTTTTCGGAGGGTTTGGCTAGATTAGAGAACGTATTGAAATTTTTTTCAGATGCAGGTTTAACATTAAAGCTTTCAAAATGTGTGTTTTTCGGTCACCATGTCGATTACCTGGGTTTTGAAATATCGCAGGAGGGTATACGGCCTGGTTCTAGAAAAATAGAAGCTGTTGAGGGGTTCCCGGTACCACAGAACCAACATAATGTGCGTCAATTTCTAGGATTGGCCAGTTTCTTTCGGCGTTTTGTGCCTGGGTTTTCAATCATAGCTAAGCCACTGACTCACCTTTTGAAGAAGGACACTGCTTGGGTGTGGGGTGAGGAGCAGAATGCGGCGTTCAGGACCTTACAAAAGAGATTAACGGAAAAACCGACGCTAGCTCTATATGACCCGCAGGCCGAAACCGAACTCCATACAGACGCCTGCAAAATAGGCTTAGGTGGTATATTGCTACAGCGCAACGAACAGGGAGTTCTCCGGCCCGTTGCTTACTTTAGCCGGCAGACAACCCCTGAGGAACAAAATTATTCGTCCTATGACCTGGAGACACTTGCGGTAGTTTCGGCTCTGCGAAAGTTCCGCGTATATCCTGTAGGCTTAAAGTTTAAGATAGTCACGGATTGCAACTCGTTACGCGCTACTTTTCAGAAACGAGATATGCTGCCGCGAGTGGCTCGATGGTGGGAACTCATGCAAGAATATCAGTTCGATATCGAGTATAAAGCTGGAGTCTCTATGGCCCATGTTGACGCGCTCAGTCGTAATCCGATTCTGAATAGCTCTCAACAGGAGTATGACGTCATGAACATTGCTGAAGAAAACTGGTTAGTAACCGTACAAAACGCAGATTCCGAAGTTTAGAGAATTGTGAATATACTAAAAGACCCTAACCTTGATGACGTAGTCGAAATAAAGAGTAATTATAAAATTAAAGCCGACAAACTATTTTGAATCACTCCTGATGGCGACAAGTGGGTTGTTCCTAAGGGAGTCCGTTGGCAAGTTGTCAAACACAATCATGACGACATAGGGCACTTTTCCACCGATAAAACTCTTGAAAAGATTAGGTCTACTTACTGGTTTCCTGGTAAAGAAGTACGTCACTTCTTGCTTAGAGTGTGCGTACTCAAAATCTACTGGTGGCAAGAAACCAGGCTTCTTACATCCAATTCAAAAGATCGATAATCCTTTTGACACTATACACGTGGATCACGTCGGGCCTTTTGTGCGCAGTAGTAAAGGGAACATGCATATATTAGTACTTGTCGATGCTTTCACCAAATATGTTTACCTCAAAGCTGTTAGGAACACGAAGTCACATACTTCCATACGAGTCCTCAAAGAATACTTTAGTATATTTGGGGTTCCACGGCGGTTAGTGTCCGACAGGGGTACCTCCTTCACTAGTGCCACATTCAAAAAGTTTATGCTGGATAAAGGTATTAAACACATACTCAATGCGGTTGCCACACCACGAGCCAACGGGCAGGTGGAAAGATACAACAAGGTTATAGTAGATGCTTTGACTGCTAAGTCAGTAGGGACGGCAGATAATAAATGGGATGACCACCTACCCGACGTTCAGTGGGGCATGAATAATACCTTTAACAAAGGCATTAATCGAACACCTGCTGAGGTTCTGTTCGGGGTGAGACCGGTTGGTACTAAGGAGAGTAGGATATTATCAGAATTGTCTAATGATACTGGCACCAGTATTGAAGAAACATTGGACGTGGACGCAAATAGGAATGCTATCAGGGAAGATATAAATGCTCACATTGATACCTGTCAGCAAAAACAAAAGGAAACTTTTGATAAGCACCGCTGTCAGCCCACGAAATATCAAGTGGGAGACTTAGTTAGGGTAGAACGACAAGTAACTGCCACGGGTCAGAGCAAAAAGCTCATACCGAAATATCAGGGTCCATACAGGATCACAGCCATATTGGATCACGACCGATACCATGTAGAGGATACGCCCCTCAAAAAAAAGAGTGGCAGGCGTTTTTCCACAATAGTAGCGGTGGACAAGATTAAGCCGTGGCTCAGTTTTAATAGACCACATGAACATGATATCGGGGTATCTTCTAGTGAGTCCAGTGACGAAGACTCCCAAGAGACTTAGCCATTTACCATATGTATCGATATAAATTAAGACATTCAAAAAAAATAAAAAAAATGGGAAAGTGTTTTTTTATTTAGATGCACGTTCACTTTTATTTTGAATTGTTACTGTATTATAATTAACTACCTAAATATACTTGAATAGTTTGTGGTTAGAGTGTTTCCAATACTTTAGCAGTTTATAAAAGAATATAATTCATAACAACTTTGTAGTATATAACCTGATTATTTCATAATTATTAATAAGATTGTATGATGTTTTATCAATTATTATTAAGGACAAATGTTGTTACTATTATTCTCAGACATCCCAGGTCCTGGATATCTTTACATTATCTCAGAAAGTTGTTTGTACGAAGGATAACTCTGGTTCATCTTGAGACATCCCGGGTCTCATATGTTTTAATTGGACATCCCTGGTCCAAATCGTGGACATCCCTGGTCCAAATCGTGGACATCCCTGGTCCAAAACATGGACATCCCTGGTCCAAAAGGTGAGACGTAAAAGGTCAATTTCTCTAAAAGAACATCCCTGGTTCTTTATTTTTATGAAGTATTTATAAAATAATTTAATTTATAAATTTAAGTTATACAAACAAATACGATTTTGAAGTTATTTTAATTATTGCAATAGTTGTACCAATAAGCAGCCAATTAGCAATTTATTTATGTATGGTTATGACATAAGTTTTCTTTATTTTTGTTTTGTTATTTCCAAATAGTTTACGTACGAGGTCGTCCGTACTGATTCGGATGGCCGACTGTCAGCAACGACATTTCATGCCTTTAATTTAATAATTATTATATTGTTAATTTACCATTTGCATTTAATATAAGTACCTGATTGATAAAAAGTAAATGTGTAAAAGTAATAGCATAGACTGGACTGAAGTTAACATCAGGCGTTAATGCAGCTAACTTCTAGCAACACTGATTAATCGATATAACGGAACGTCACTTTAAAAAAAATGTCAGTCCAGTCTACGCCGTTGAAGAGTTAATTTGTAGAAAAGTTAAATTGTTGGAGATTTAAGTTGCTTGGTGAAAAGTTGTATTGTGAGACATAATAGACATCTAAAAGTGAGTATTTCTGGTATTATTTAAAACCCCATTCCTCTACAATGTAGCAGTCGATCTTATTCAAAATAAACTATGAATTTGCTGGCCAAAGTCCACACAAGCTTCTTTTTCGATATTAGCATTCATACACATGTAGATGTTGAGAGAAAGGTAAAATTTAGGTCGTGAAATCAATTCTCTTATAAAGTTTATTTTCTTTCAAAAAATAATAGTAATAAACTAAAGCAAAAGAAAATAGGTTACTCAAGTAAACAACAAAAAAAAACAGTATTCTTGTAATATAACAATTAAAATGTTGGTAAGGATTGTTATTGTGATAATAATTATGTGTTTGAATTACTTAATATATTTAGAGCAAAATCCCGCTGATTAAAATTATCTGTGGAAATGTCTTTATTATAATACTTAGCGAAAACTACAGAGGTTTCGCTCCAACCCGCCGTCTTTCTTATGACATCCAGACTTACTCCCATTTGAAAAGCTTTCGAAGTAGCAGCGTGTCTGGTGCTGTGGGCAGTAAACAACGATGTGTCAATGCCACTGCTGCTCAAAGTGCTCTTCACCCACCTGCTTAAAGTTTGTGAGGAAACACCTTTATGAGGTTTTCTGAACGAGATGAATAAGTACTGGTTGTCCTGACGAATGTACTTTGTCTTATCAATATAAATATTTAAAGTACTTGCAGGACATATCTGCGGCTTTTCTGAGAAAAATGGCAATGAAAGTACTGGTTGGTGTGCGAAGTTTTTATTATGTCTGTAATTTTGATTTTTAAACCAGAATCGTAAAAAAATATATTATTTATATTTATTTTAGACAGCGTTTGGACTCTGTGTGCAGTCACGAGTGTCAACAAAGTAATTAGTTTTTTACTAAGATTTTCTAAATTTAAGTTATCATTTGGATACCAAGTGGCTAAATGATTTTATACTTGATCCGTGTTCCAAGTGACATTGTATTTGGGAAAAGTAGGTTGCAAACGAAAAACTCCTTTAAGTTGTCTTTTTATGAGGTCATTATTTGTTATTTCATGACCGATTAATAGTGACAGAGCAGACCGACAACTATTTAAAGTCCCATATTGAACACCGGTGTTAAAAACGTGCGATAAAAAACTAAGTATATTGGATGTCGCAGGCGAATAAGCATCGATGTTGTTTATCCCACAATAAACAAACCACTTCCTAAGACAGGTGTCATATTGGGGTATTTTCTGACAGGGATGCTAGCATCACTGGAAGACATGACTCCGGGACTCCTCTTCGGAGAAATGACGTCCGGATAGCCTCGCGACAACCAGGGTAATCCGCTGGTGTACCGCGCGCTCGCTGCAACGAGAAATAACTCGTTCACCCCTTGAACGAAGTATCAATGATTTTGATACAATAATACTTTTAAATAGTGGATACCAGGGCTGGGTAGGCCAATGAGGTACCACAACAGTTCCAGTTGCTTTGTCGTTTATAATTTTGCGTAAGGTTTTTAAAATTATTGATATTGGTGGAAACGCGTAAAAGTTTAAGTTGGTCCAAGACAATGTAACTGCGTTTATCGCATACGCATCCGGGTCTCTATGCCATGACACATACATTTCACATTTGTGATCAGTCCTACTCGCAAATAAGTCAATGGAAGGAGTGCCAAAGTGGTTAGTAATCTTTTCAAAGGCATCGTGAGATATCTCCCATTCAATATCAGGATGTGGTCTTCTTGATTCGGCATCAGCTACTACGTTGTCTGAAGAACGAATGTAGTCGGCAGGAACTATAATTTTGCGCGTTTCTCACCATTGCCATAGTTGTTGAGTAATATTAGTTAAATGGGGAAATTGAACCCCGCCCATTCTGTTAATATACTTACGATATGGCTGTTGTGTTATCGATACGCATCAGTATTTGACAATCAGAAAAGTTTTTAGCAAAATTTTTAAGTCCTAGGAAAGCTGCAAGAATTTCTAGGTAATTAATATGGAGTGTACGCTCGTGTGCGTCCCAGGGGCCACTCGCGGTATCGTCACCATACGCAACCCCCCATCCCGTTGTTGAGGCATCGGTAAATATCTCTAAAGTATATTCGTAACTTTTTATTTTGCTAACTGCGTTATCAATATTATCTAGCCACCAATTAAAAATACTAGAAACATTTTCAGGAATCGTCATGAACTTGTCATAATTTTCATTATTTTTTAAGTTTAAATATTTACACCTCTCAAAATCTTTAGTATAAAGCCAGCCGTAGTCGACCGCCTGGCAGGCAGAAGTGAGTAACCCTAAAAAACGACCAAATTCTCTTATTTTGCATCTTTTAATTTTTTTTATTTTTATTTAATTCTTTTTTAATTTTTTCCTTCTTTTCTTCAGGTAATCTTACTTCTAATCGCTTTGAATCAATTATATTCCCTAAAAATCTACACGATGTTTTAGGTACAAATGTGCTTTTTGCATGATTAATTATGAAGCCCAAGGATTCTAATAAACGTACTGTGTCATTAATATTTTTAAACAATCGTTATGCGACTGACCTACGAGAAAAATATCATCCAAATATAAAGTCGATAAATAACCTTTAGATCTCAGCAGTCTTGCGACTGGTTTGAGAATCTTAGTAAACACAAAGGGAGCTGTGTTCAAGCCAAACGGTAAAACCTTGAATTCGTACAAGTTATCATCATATTGAAAACGTAAGTATTTTCTTGAGTTTGGATGAATACTAATTAAAAAATACGCGTCCTTAAGGTCGATTGAGCTCATAAAACAATTTTCACATATAAGTTTTATCACAGTTCTTAAATCCTCGAGTTTAAAATGCTAAGTTTTTATAAATTTATTTAACTGTTTCAAATTCAGAATGAAACGTTGCTTACCGTTATAAATGCTGGAGATGTACTGGCCTTCACAAGGTTTACATAATGAAATAGCTCCCGTAGATACAAGGTCTTGTATACATTCGTTAAACGCTAAGCGTTCCGACTGTGTATAAACTGTTTCTATAGGAACTGTCGTTTGAACCACCGTTTCTGTAAATTTAATTTCGTACCCTGAAATCCATGATAATATAACAGGATTGTTAGTGATCAAAGACCACTGTTTATAAAAATAGGATAAACGGCCTGCTGGCCTTACCGGGTCTACCGACGATATCGTGTCTGCTGCGGACGCGACGATGTCCTCGAGCCGCTGCGTGGCGCTGGCGTCGTCGTTGTCTGTTTCTGAATCGGAGCCGAGTTGTTCGTGAGCGCGGCGCGCGCGCCCTTCGACGTCGCAGGCTGCCTGCGATTAGCGGGGGGGACTTTGGAGTTTAAAGGCGTTTAAGATGATTTTTTGGTATTATTAGTAGATTTTACTGTAGACCGAAGATCTGCTCCGGACTTGTTAATAATCTTGGCCGATTTTAATATTTCTGGTAGGTCCTTTCCGAAAAGCATCTCATCTATTTTCGATTTCTCGAGCTGGTCTTTGAGATCCTTTTTAACAGTCGATAAAATGAAGAAACGTCTTAAAATTGAATCTGCGTGTTGTATATCCCCCAAAGTTCGAGCCGTATCCATTAGTAACTTCAGAACCTCCGGGTTTTTATTTTCAGCAGAAAGCAGAATCGTAATCGCCGCGCTCAGTGACGATAAAGCACAAGAGGTAAGTACCTGCTTGGTTTCAATGCCTTTGTCACGTTTTGTTTGACTCTCTATTAAAGCTGCTCGAATTTCAGGATTCAGCACAGGTGCTTTTATGAGCTTACAATTGGCTGGGATCAAATACTTTTCCTTAAGTTCTTTTCTGGTTTCCTTAGAAAGGCCTGAAGTAGCTATGTGGTTTAATCTAATTGCGAGGTCCTTTTGGATTTCGGCACCATATTCTTTTGTTGAGGTAGGATCCTCTCCTAATATCTCCAATAAGTCGGCGTCTAACTCGGGAAGTGTCTGAGTAGCAACCTGATCCACGGAAGCAGCGCCGACAGCGGGCTCAGCGGCGGCGGCGGCGGACGGCGTGTTGGCGGCGGGCAGCGGCGGGGTGGCGGCAGGGGGCAGGGGGCAGGGGTATGGTGAAGGCACATGCGGCAAGCGGCGGGGCGGCGGGCGCGGAGTAGCGGTGGCGGGTGGCGGCGGCGGCGCGGTGTCGACTGGATCCGGGTAAGTATTTTCCGATAGAAGTGGTGAATCACCCCAGTATGAACAACCAGGTAAGCAGTGATTTTCAACATCGTCTTCGATAACGATTGCATCGATTTCTGTGAGAAAAATAATATTTTGCTAAAACAACTGTAACGGGTAGTGAGACTCCTTGATGAGAAACACGCAAACCTAGTTGTAGATAGGTTAGGTATACATAACTATGGAAGTACCCCATCGGTAAATCCGAGCAGGGCCCTAATCGCGGTATTTTGCTCAACAATTATTGTTCGTTTGGTTTAAAATTGCGTATTCATTTTTGTCACCATGGTGTGACAAAAATGAAAAATGAGAAAATAGTAATCTATAATCGTTTGGATTTATTTTTTGCTGTGAAAAATTCAAACCAATGGTTATTTTATTAACCAAATAAACAGACCCGTATTTTCTCGCGAAAAACAGAGCAAAGTGGCAAAATTATCCCGAAACGTCTGGTAGCCAGGCCAAAAACCTCTAAAACAAAAAGGGGGACAGTTTTAATCGTTCATTATCTGTCAAAATAACGATCTGAGGGCACGGCAGTGCCCCCACCAAGTCGAGCAAAACAGCGTCACGGCCGTACCATCCTTTTCTCGAAGCAATTCAGACCATTTTCGACCCCCTGTAACTTCGTTGTGGATAAAACTAGAAGACTGAAATTTTCAGTAACCATGCAGGCATTGTAAAGACACGGTAAATTTTAAATTTCATTCAATTTGAACCAGTATTTTAAGAATTAAAATGGGTCAAATTTCTTAATTTTGTCACTCACTGACTCACCGATCATCAAAATTCTAAGGCACTTCTAGCAGACCTAGAAGCTTCAAATTTGGAATATAAGTAGTGTTTGGTGTATGAATCAAGGAAAAACTAAAAAATCTAGAAAAGACCGCAAAGAAAATTAAGCCCATACAGCCAAGTCTTCAGTTAAATTTTTCAATATTGGCTTTATTCGTAACGATGTTTTACGGCAGTTATTATTATTGCGTGCGAAGCCGCGGGTTTAAGCTAGTCCCATATAAATATAGGCGCATGGTAGTGCCCCTGCCAAATCGAGCAAAAAATGGGTATTCCCGTCATGAAAACACGTGTAAATTAAATTATTTAAAGCAAAAAACGTACCTACGTGCGTATTCGTACTTATTACGAGTGCGTCAGGTTGTAAATTAATTATTATACCACGCGCTGCGATGCTAGCGAGTGAGCGCGGGCCGTTACTACGCGCTGCGCGGTGCTAGCGCGAGGGCGCGCGGCGGGGACAGTGGCGGGGCGCGCGGAAAGGTGAATGTCGCCGAGCGAGCAGCAGCCGCGCTCATACGCGCGAGCGACCCAATGCTGTTCGGATCCCAGAAAAACGCATAGAGACAGGGAGTGGGCTCTTAGAAAAACTGTAGCTGAAGCTCAAGAAGTAGTACCGGAAAAGAGAAAACGGAAGGCTACCTACAAAAATAAGAAAAGTTCATAAGTCAGAGAGAGGGCTTTAAGAAAATTCGTTGCTGGTAGATATACATATATACAATAAGTAGAAGGTACCGAAAAGGAAAAAAGTAGAACTGTCTACAAAATACAAAAAGAAATGAGATCCCATCAAAAACAATACTTGTCAAAAAAACCAAGTCTCGCAACTCAGTTGTTCTGCGGTAAAAAGTTGTGAGATCCATGTAATATCAAGTCGGTTATTAATTTATTCAGTCTCTACTTAAGCGACTTTCTGTCTTAATACGTCCAGTCTCTAAGACCACGATCGTGGTCCATAACAATTGAAAATCAATTGTGTCTGGAATCTCCGTACTCGAAGCATTAAGTTGTTATGTAATAATTAACAGCATCTTATAGTGACGCATATCAATATTAAAATTCTTTAATGTTTTATATAAATATATTGAGACTTGGCCATCGCCTGAAAACACGTGTAAATTCAATCGCCTGAAAACGCATGTAAATTCAATTATTTAGTGCGATGGCCAAGTCTCGATATATTTATATGACGGCTGGGTCTCAGAAGGGGTGTTTATGGAGACGTCTTCATCCATTATTCGTAGGCGAGATGGAAATAAGATTTTAACACCACGTACTCAGACCCTTTTATTAACTAATCACACAATTACTTTAAATGAACTAACTTGACAATGATTTTATGATATTTATTACGTTACACGGCAAATTCGTGGAGAGGAGCGCTCACCATCACCGTTAACATAAGAATGCCCTTTTTTAAAACCTTTTTCAATCGTATCTTCCTTCAATGTTGCCATTTCCAAAAATAATAGCTGTCATATTAGTCTCATCCAACAAACCGATCCGATCCGACCGAACCAGCTTGCAGTCCAACTTAGTGTTACCATTTGAATAATTCTAAAGTGCACTCTCTCCACGACCTTGCCCAGATGACAGCTGTCATCTGGTGTAACGTTTTACTAAATTAACCGTAATTAACTGCCTTCATAAACATTCTTGGCTAGGATGCGACACGGCCGTCCTGCTGGTCACACGTCCCCGTGTGACAAATCTGAAATAAAAAATAAAAGGACAGTACTTTGCCTACTCGGCCACTTCCTGATCAAGAATCTAATTACATGACCACCTTACTTTTGGTGTACAAATGAAATCACAATGCAACAACATTCATCTGATTCATTACAATTTAATAAACAATATTAGAAGCTTTTTGTGTTAACAATCTTACTACATTACATTTATCTTCGTCACATAGACGGGTATGGCACAAGTGCTCCAAGTATCGTTACATCTCAAAATATGACAAATATCTCAAATAAACATCGTCTAATAACGGTTTTGGCACTAGGTGCTCCAATTCATCGTCTCTTCGTCGAGACGGATATGGCACTAGGTGCTCCAATTCATCGTCTCTTTGTCAAGACGGATATGGCACTAATTGCTCCCTTTTCATCGCCTCATCATCGAGACGGATATGGCACAAAGTGCTCCAAACTTACATCATCTCATCACAAGACGGATATGGCACCTAAAGTGCTCCAATTACTTAATGACTAAACCCTTAATTTCAAATCAGATCAAATATCTAAAATTAAATTTAAAATAAAGGAATTAATTTCCTATGGATTCATCATCACTAATACTATTGTTATCGCTATCATCTTCAATTTGAATGCCGGGCATTTTCCTCAGTCTGTCGTGAGCATATTTGTAAGTCCTATTTCCCTGTGCAGCCTTAAGAACATACCGGTCACCTTCTAAAACTTCTATAATCCTAAATGGGCCCCTATACTTAGGGTCCAGTTTGGTTTGGTTCCGTTCCTCATTTTGTAAGAGCACAAAGTCACCTACAGAGAAGCGTTCGACTTTCGACTTCGTGCGATCGAAGCGACTCTTGTCATATTTCGCGTTTTTCTCCATACACTGACTGGCTTGGGAACGAATTTCATCAAGATCAACTAACGGTTCTTCATCGTCTAACAACATCAAATTCAGTGGCCTAGCCACCCGGCCTATCAGTAACTCTAGTGGGCTTGACTTTGTGACTCGACTAATTGAACAATTTAAAGCCAATTGGACGTCAGATAGGGAGTCTTGCCAAGACTTCTCATGATTCGTCTCCACTGCTGTGAGCATGTTTTTCAACGTGCTCATAACTCTCTCTACTTGGCCATTTGCGCGAGAGCTGCCCGTCGCAATAAGGTGGAGGTCAATTTTATGGGTTCTACAAAAATCCCGAAAATCTGAGCTGGCGAAGCAGCGACCTTGGTCAGCTATGACACGTTTGGGTGCCCCAAAGAGAGTTATGGCTTTGCCCAAAGCCTTAATACTACTAGCAGTATCGATGTGAAGAGTGTGAATTAATAAGACAAACTTAGTGAACGCGTCAATCAGGACGAAAACATATTCTTTTTTATCATTTTTACCACTCAACTTGCCAGTGGCATCAATATGAACCGTGTGCCACGGAATAGGGACTTTGGGTATGGAATGTAGCTCAGCTTCAACTTTGCCAGAGTGCGACTTAGAGACCTTGCAGGTTACACAATTATCAACAAACTTTTTAACATATTTAGACATGTTTTCGAACCAGCAGAGGTCATATAATTTCTCTAATGTCTTTTCCCACCCCAAGTGAATTAAGGCCTCATGAGCAGAATTAATCATGGACCACCTTAGCGATCGTGGTACAATAGGTAAGCACCGAGTTCTGCCATTCCGTTGTACCTTGCGATACAGCACACCCGACCTAATCTCGTATGTTTTCGATAGATCCTCACTGATTTTGTGTTCCTTAATGTCACTAACCAACTTTGAGATTTCGGCATCTCTTTGTTGCTCTACCAACAACCAATTTTCAGGGAGGTTAAGGATATCTACTCTACGCTGCTCAACCTTCTCGGTTACGAGTTCAGACATTACAGGCAATGGGTTCCGAGAGAAAAAGTCAACATGACACATCTTACCACCAACTCGGTGTACAACATCGAAATCAAAAGTCTGAAGGAAAGCCCACCACCTGTGAACCCTCGGTGTCAAATCTAACTTCTTTCGTGCTGACTGAAGCGAGTTACAATCAGTTACTACTGTAAACTTGCGCCCATGTACGTAGTGCCTGAAATGTTTAACTGCATTTACGACTGCAAGAGTTTCCAACTCGTAAGAGTGGTATTTAGACTCTGCAGCCGTAGTGCGTTTACTATAGTAAGCAACTGCATGCAGGGTGTTGTCCTTTTTCTGAAATAGGATTGCACCGTATCCGATCGAACTCGCATCGGTGTGCAGTTCTATTGGCAAGTTTGGGTCATAAATAGTGAGAACAGGTTCACTGGTTAAAATAGAAATAATTTTCTGTCTAATAGCTTCGTGATGTGGCTTCCAATCTATATTGCCTTTGATAATATTCGTGAGGGCATAAAGCGGAGTCATAATTTCGGAAAATTTAGGGACGAATTTCCTAAAGTACGATGCCAGTCCAATAAATTGGCGAAGCTGTGTGACCGTTTGTGGTGGTGGTAAAGCTACCAAAGCCTCAATCTTTCTAGTGTTTGGGCGGATTTCACCTCGGCTGACTTCAAATCCAAGATACTCAACTTTCTCTTTCATAAAAGAGCACTTTTTAATGTTGAATGTGAAACCAGCGTCAGTGAGAACTTTCATCACTGTGTGAACCCGCTGCAATGACTCATCAATGTCTGAAGTACCTATCACCAGGATGTCATCCATGTAGACTACCACATACGAATTGGTAAGAGGTCCCAATGTCTTAACTACCGCTCTTTGAAAGACAGATGGCGCATTGCGCAAACCGAATGGCATTGTAATGTACTCATAATGGCCTTCGGGCGTTATGAATGCTGTCTTTTCAATAGAGTCAGAGTGCATAGGCAATTGGTGGTAGCCGCTAGCCATATCTAGAGTCGTGAAGTAATAACAACCGTGCAACTTATCTATCTGATCCGAGATTAAGGGTAGGGGAAACCTATCTGGGACTGTATTATCGTTGAGCTCCCTGTAGTCAACACACATGCGATCAGATCCATCCTTCTTTTTAACAAGAAGGATGGGGCTTGCGAATGGAGAAGAACTGGGTCGAATGACTCCAGCTTCGAGAAGCTCATCTACTTTCTGACGCACTACTTGGCGTTCGGCGGGACTCAACCTATAAGGGCGGCGACATACTGTCTTATTGGGGTCTTTTAACCGAATTTCAACGGGCTCTACGCTGGCTGGAGTTGCAGGAGTACCCTCTATAAAACTATCCTTGAACTCATGCAAAATTGATAGCAACTTTTCTCTAAAATCAGCAGGTATGTCGGTGTCAATATTTTCAAAAGAATTTGTTGGTACCGTGGTATGGCAAGAATTAATGCTCATAATCTTAGTGAATTGTAGTTCGTCACATGTCATATGCACCCTGATACCTTGGTCCAAAACTTCTCGTCCTATCATAATATTATGGCACATGCAATTATCGGGTAGTATATGAAATAAAATCTCAATATCTACATCATTTATACGAACAGTGGTTAAAATCTGACATATAGAGCTCACTGAGGACTGACCAATGCCCGTCATTCGTACAATATTGTTAATTCGTTTACCTCGAAAACGACTACTAATGGATTCTTTGATAAGGGAGCACTCGGCCCCGGAATCATAAGAGAATGAATATTGCTCACCGAAATGTGTCAAGGAACCAGTAGGCGCGCTTACTGTGCAGACATCCACACGACGCTCCGCAGACTTATTCGACATGTTGTTCCTCCCGACATCTTCCGTACTCGTGCACTGCGACGCGTAGTGGCCAGGGCCCCCGCACTTGTAACAGGTCAGCGTTGGTGGGGCGGTCGGCTTCGCAGATCCGTTGCTGCTGTGTGTAGATGCTCCACTTGGTAGATTTGTCGATGGTCCAGAGTCATTTCTTGGTCTATCCTTTCGATAACGGCACTGGGAAGTCTTATGGTTCGTGCGGCCGCAAACAAAGCATTTGATTGACTGCACTGGTAATAATTTTGGCCGCTTGGCAGTTGATTCATCACCATCGTTTTGTGAAGTATTCGGTGCTTTTCTTTTCAGGAAAGACAATGCTTTGAGTTCTTGATGCATTTTCACTCGTGTATCAATGTTAGTAGTAAACGCCAGGTGCTGTATACGTGGATCAAAGGAAGACATATGAGCCAAAACAGTAGAGATGGCGATTTGCTCTTTGTTAAGATCTTTCCAGCGAGATAACAGTGAACTCATCAATGTAGCAGCATAAGCAGCATAACACTCTCCTTCCTTAGGCTTGCTGTGAGTTAGGGTGGCTAAATATGAAGCAGCAGTTTCGGGACAATCATAGCGTGAGACGAAAAGTTCTTTAAAGTCACTCCATAACATGCCCGCGTATGACACTTGTGAAAGCCATACTGACGCTTTTCCTTTCAGAGCTTTACTTAATACAATCATTAAAGCAGCGCCATTTACGGGGTTATCCGCCATACACATATCAGCCGTTGAGATCCACGCCCTAGCGTCGACACTCGCTGCATCGGGGTCAAATTCCGGTAATTGTATCTTTTGATTTACCACTGGTGTTTTCATTGCTTGTAATAATGCCATGAAGTTACGGTTCTGTTGCTCCAAGAGTTGTTTCCATTTATCGTCATCGCAGGATCCTTGTGGGCGAGCAGATTCACATCCCACTTCTGATGACGGCTGGGTCTCAGAAGGGGTGTTTATGGAGACGTCTTCATCCATTATTCGTAGGCGAGATGGAAATAAGATTTTAACACCACGTACTCAGACCCTTTTATTAACTAATCACACAATTACTTTAAATGAACTAACTTGACAATGATTTTATGATATTTATTACGTTACACGGCAAATTCGTGGAGAGGAGCGCTCACCATCACCGTTAACATAAGAATGCCCTTTTTTAAAACCTTTTTCAATCGTATCTTCCTTCAATGTTGCCATTTCCAAAAATAATAGCTGTCATATTAGTCTCATCCAACAAACCGATCCGATCCGACCGAACCAGCTTGCAGTCCAACTTAGTGTTACCATTTGAATAATTCTAAAGTGCACTCTCTCCACGACCTTGCCCAGATGACAGCTGTCATCTGGTGTAACGTTTTACTAAATTAACCGTAATTAACTGCCTTCATAAACATTCTTGGCTAGGATGCGACATATATAAAACATTAAAGAATTTTAATATTGATATGCGTCACTATAAGATGCTGTTAATTATTACGTAACAACTTAATGCTTCGAGTACGGAGATTCCAGATACAATTGATTTTCAATTGTCATGGACCACGATCGTGGTCTTAGAGACTGGACGTATTAAGACAGAAAGTCGCTTAAGTAGAGACTGAATAAATTAATAACCGACTTGATATTACATGGATCTCACAACTTTTTACCGCAGAACAACTGAGTTGCGAGACTTGGTTTTTTTGACAAGTATTGTTTTTGATGGGATTACATTTTTCAGAGTAAAAGTTCATCAAGAGGTACTTTTCCAACGTAACGATCATATTGAGTAGTAATTTTTTTCATCCATCCGGATAGGCAAAGGTCGGAGCCATACAGCCAAATCTTTCTTAAGTAATTTCTTCTACTCAAAGTCTTAATTTAAATGAAGGCTAAAGAAAGCCAAATCTTGAGTTTTCTTTATAAAGGCAATATGCCAAATCATAATGAAGTACTATTAATAACTAGCTTTCCGCCCAAGACTTCGGTCCCATGGGGATTCGGGAAAATTATGTAGTTTATGTCACCCGCTGATAAAAGAGCTATTTTTGGTGAAAGAACTTTTAAATCAGTTTAGTAGTTATTTCCTACCAAATAAACTCACATATTTTAGATAAGACAGTGAAACTAGTCAATATAATATCCAATTTCTTCACTATTTGTGGGTAGGTATTGGCATAGCTTTAACAAGGATTTAAGTACTCGTAAGAACAGGGGTTCCCTAACTTATTTGAGACGCTTTCGACCATAAACAAATTCCGCGACCCCCATGCTCCAGTCCAGATTATTAGGTCAGAATAAAAAAGTATTTAATAACAAAATAAGTATTTTATTGCTAATTAAAGTTTTACAAAAATCATACAAAAGGTATTTGGTAAGTAGAACCTACTTATTGGGAATGTGATGGATGAGCTTGCATGGATTTGACGAGGTTTACAATTCTTGGCTTAACCATAGAAATCGCACAACACAACGTTAATCACAAATACCAATGTCTTTATTTATATACTTTGGCTTTTATTGTAACTACAGCAGAAAATCCCCTTTCACACAAATATTTACTTAAGAAGGGTAAATAGGTACAATTGAAGTGCTTTTTCTGCTATTTTGGGGTAAATTGAGAAATATTTGACTTAAGTTAAGAACATTAAGTACCTAGGTTTATATTAAGCAGTTCGATAACGACTTAAGCCCTCAGAATTTTTGACTGAGAAGCTATTACAACAATTATCCAGGATACAGAGGGTTTGAATAAAATAATTTATTTAATATAATAAATCAAGAAAATGTATTAATTAAATTATAACATAAAACACGTGAAAATTCAATAACATAAAAGCCTTTAATAACTATCAAATATGTTCAATACAGTAAACAAACAACAATAATTAGAGATTAGGTATAGTATAAGTAAGGTAAATTTTATTTTCATTATTTATTCAATAAATCTACAAATCTATTTAATAAGTTTGGTATATAATCCTAAGTCTATGCTTATAATCTATCATATTTGTCTAAACATAAGGCTTGTAACTCATCTTTCACAAAGTACCCAGAAAAATTACAATTATTTTTAATACGGGCACTATTTAAATACTGGCTTATAGTGTAGAATAGAAATGACTAAGTAGGCCTCTTGACTTCTAAATTGAACTCTTAATCTTAGCACTTACCATTTATCTTTTCTTATTATCATTTACTAGCTTTCCGACCGGGGCTCCGCCCGCGTGGACTACAGGTTATATCGTGCGCAACTGTGGGATGAAATGTAGCCTGTCCTTTCCTAGGCTCTAATGTATCTCTGTACTAAACTTCATCAAAATAGATTAAGTAGTTTAGAAATGAAAGACGGACAGACAGACTATGTCTGTAGTTACTTTCGCATTTATAATATTAGTAAGGATAAATTAAAAATTTTGTGTCACTCCCTACATTTATTGCTTATATGTTACTCTTAAACGGCTAAACCAATTTTGATCAAATGTAACTATAAAAACTTTTTATAAAAAAATTTAACCAACTTAAAAAAATAAAAAAATAAATACAATATAATTTGATGTGCTATGTAGTACCTACCTACTGATCTGTTTGAAGTCAATGCAAAGACATTTTTAGTGCAAATTATAAACTTTTCCTTTTTTAAAGTCGGTTAATAAAACGAAGTGTAAGCTTTGCAAAAGTTTAAGCGAAACATTATAACGTATTATTTTTTTTTATATACACACTGATTAAACAGAGAACACCCTTTTTTTGAAGTCGGTTAATATACTAAAACCTTCTCCTGAATGTAACAAATACTTTTCTGAAAACCACATCAAAATCGGTTCAACCAAACGCGAGATTATCGCGAACAAACATACATACATACAGGTCAAACTGAGAACCTCCTTTTTTTGAAGTTGGTTAAAAATCATCTCGATTACATTAGCTTTCAAACAAAAACCAATCTCTTCCCCCCGGACCACCGTACGGTGTATACGTGCCCACTAATCTGCGCTAGTTATTTTAAAAAACTAATTTTAAAAAGTTTGTGAATTTTAATCAGTGTAAAAAATAGGAGTGCATAAATTTGAGGAGTTATCAAAAACCAAAAATCCTAGTGACGTATATAGTGACGCGCCGCGCCGCTCCGTTACCGCATAGGAGTGCATAAATTTGAGGAGCTATCAAAAACCAAAAATCCTAGTGACGTATATAGTGACGCGCCGCGCCGCCGCTCCGTTGCCGCTTGAGCCTTACTCCTTACGCGCTCTGTTTGCCTGGTACTTCAGGCTTACAACGATGATGCATTCCACATTAAACAAAGCTATGTCGGACCCAGATATGTATCTGAGGGAAATGTATCACCCCTGAATTTTGTTTCTACTCGCCAACGAAGACCTGTCCATGGAATGTCTCCACAGTTGGATGCCTTTAAAATGGAGATGCGACAACTAATAACCACATTCATGACTTCGCAAAGGGAAGAGATGAGACAACTTAATGTGACAATGAAGGAAATACAGGATACAAATAAAAACATCGAAATGGCGCTGGCATTTGTTACTGGACAGAACGCAGATTTAAATCAGAAAATAAATATTCTGGAAGAAAACTCAAGAGAGCAAAGAGAATACATAATGTTTCTAGAAGAAAAAAATGATGATTTACAGCTTGCAAATCGCAAAACGAAATTTGAAATTAGGGGTGCACCTAGAGAGGCGTCTGAGTCAAAACAAGATCTTATTAATATGGTTACGACGTTATCGGAGTCTGTGGACTGCAAAATAAACTAGTCAGACATCAAGGACATCTACAGGATTAGGAGTAAGAAGCCGGAACAAAAAAACACTCCGATTATCGTAGAAACAGGCTCGGTGTTACTGAAGACAGACTTCTTGAAGATGGCTAAAACCTATAATATAAGAAATAAAGCTAAATTATGTGCAAAACACCTTGGTCTGAAGACTCACGAAGACACACCGATTTTTCTTTCGGAGAATTTAACGCCAAAGGCTTCCCGTCTTTATTTCCTGGCTCGTGATCTGGCTAGATCCAAAAAGTACAAATTTGTGTGGACCTCTTATGGCAAAGTCTATGTGCGTAAAAGTGAGCAGTCTCCCATCATCATGATCAACACGGAACAACAAGTACAAAAGCTTCTTCAGGAGCAAGAACACGACTGACTATATTTCTTTCTATATAGAATATCTAGTGTGTTTAATCCGTTCTCTACTGGAAAAGTAATGTATCTTGAACTAATCTTATGTCCTATGCATAGAATGAAGAAAGGCTACACTATAAATTGTATAGTAATAGGAACTAAAAACACTAAAATTATTAAATTCGCACACCACACACAGCACACACCTTTAAACACAACATACATACTTATTCTACACATATACACACATAAGACACAAACGCACCTAATCATTCTGCAACTCACCTACACATTCTTTATTAATATACTTAAACAATACGTCAAATACAGCTATAATTACATGGAATCTAATTATTTAAACAAGCGAATCATTTTGATCAATACCACCTCCCCTCACTTATATATATTCTTAAATGGGTGATTCACTACACTCGTTACAAGAAATAGACAAGATTGTAATAGCCGATGCATTTGAATGTGATGGAACCGGTCTTGAAAAACATATTCGTATTCATAAAAGCGACTTTACCCTAATATCACAAAACATTGTTAGTATATATCGAAACTTTGACGACTTCTTACTTACAGTGTCCACATTGTCGTTTGATACAGATGTCATCACTTTTACGGAGTGCAGGCTTGACAAAAATAAACCCCTACCACAATTAAACAACTACATATCTTACAGTACCACCAGGCAGCTTAATCAAAATGATGGTGTAGCTGTTTATATTAAAAAATCCCTTAAACATAAAATCAAAGAAATAAACCTATATCATGCATCATGCCTCCAGATAGATGTGTTGAATAAAACAGTTTTATGTATCTATAGGTCACCATCAAATCGTATTGCCGAAAATTTCATAAATTCTCTTAGCTCTCATTTAGAGTCCCTTCCTTCACATAGCGGCATTATAATAGCTGGTGATATTAATATTAACATTAGGCCTAAACTTTTGGAACAGCCACAAGAACAGAAAAATAGAATGTACTACCTAGATATGCTTGCTAACTATGGTATATTAGCTGGACATACTTTACCTACAAGACAGCAAAGCTGCCTAGATCACTTTATGCTTAAAATAAATAAAATAAAATATAAAGCCTCGATAGCAATCATGCATACTACGATTACGGATCACTTTACTACATTCCTTTCAATTTCAAAATTAAAAAAGCAAACAAAAAATAACAAAACCAAATCTATTACAAATTTCGTAGCTGCATTACAATATTTACAAAATAAAAATTTGCGAGAACTATTATTATGTGAAGATCCCACGGTCATAATCAACTGCTTAATAGATAAAATTATTGAAAGCCTAAAACTAAATACAACGGTGACTTCTGTTCCATGCAGTAAAAGAATTATACAACCCTGGATCTCACCTGGTCTCTTACGCTGCATAAGAAACAGGAATAAACTTCAAAAAAATTTAAGAAACGATCCCCATAACGACATTCTACGTATAACTTACCGGCGCTACAGAAACTACTGCTATAATTTGATAAAAAGAATAAAAAAAAAATACGATAGGGACAATATCATTAAATCCATAAATAACAATAAATTACTGTGGAAAAATATTAAAAAAATTACATATTCCAATAAATCACATGATGTCTGTACTGAATTGTTGAATATAAAATCGTCGCCAACTGAGTCTGCTAACTTCATTAACAACTACTTTGCGAACATAGGAATGCAACTTGCTAATGAAATCCAACACGACACAATTACATACAGTACTTATCTTAAAACTACACCGATAGCGACATGTTCTTTTGGGTTACTCCATACTGATATTGACGAAGTAAAAAACATAATTATAAATTTGAAATCCAATAGTGCTCCAGGATGGGATAACATACCAAATGAGTTTTTAAAAATGTCAGTCGATTATGTGGCTCCTATTATCACTCATTTGGTTAACTTATGCTTTGATAAGGGTGTTTTCCCTTCACCTCTAAAACAGTCAATTATCACACCTGTGTACAAGGGTGGAGACAGAGACGACATTAGTAACTATAGGCCAATTTCAGTGCTGCCAGCTCTATCAAAAATCATAGAAAAGTTACTAAATAAAAGACTGGTTAATTATTTAAATAAATTTGATATACTATCACCTACACAGTTTGGTTTCAGACAGGGAAAATCGACAGAAGATGCTATTACTGAGTTAAGCTCTTTCGTAACTGAGAAACTTGATCAAAGTAAAAAATGCCTGTCGGTTTTCCTCGATCTGAAAAAAGCCTTTGACACTGTCTCCGTCCCTATCCTTGTACACAAGTTAGAAAGGATAGGATTACGGGGTACTCCGCTTGCTATCTTTGTTGACTACTTGTCGGAGAGAATACAAAAAGTAAAACTACATGGGTGCACTAGCGAGGGGGTGGTTGTGTCATGTGGCGTGCCGCAGGGAAGCGTTTTAGGACCTACTTTATTCTTGATATATATCAACGATCTCTGCAGTATGAATATACCAAACGCTAAAATTTTGTCGTACGCCGATGACACCGCCGTGGTCTTCGCTGGTGAATCCTGGGAGGCAGTCAAGTCAAGTGCTGAAATTGGCCTGGCTCGAATCGCTCAGTGGTTGCAACTAAATTTACTTACTCTAAATACCTCTAAAACCAACTACGTCTGTTTTAGTATCTACATAAACTCTCAGCCACGGAATGACTTTAGCCTAAAAATACATGTATGTTCGGGGGATGCTAACGTTAACTCCTGTAACTGTCCAACACTAGAAAAAGTTTCACAAACCAAATACTTAGGGATCATTATAGACCAAAGATTATCCTGGTACCCACACTTGGATCATGTCATAGGTAGAATAAGAAAACTTATATGGTTATTTAAAACACTCAGATATGTAATTCCACTAAGATCCAAACAGAGGGACTCTTCCAAAAATCTCCTTAACCAAATATACATTGCGCTAGCGCAATCCATCATTTCCTATGGCATTCCAGTCTGGGGGGGTGCTGCGAAGACCCATTTCCTGGATTTGGAAAGAGCACAACGAACCTTAATTAAGGTCATGTATTTTAAGAAGAGACGTTTCCCTACTGAAGAGTTGTATCGCATCAGTGGCCTCCTATCTGTAAGAAAACTATATATAATTATGACTACCCTTAAAACCCATACATCTTTAACTTTTGACCCCCGTTTAACGGAAAAACGCCGTAAAGATATTGTTTTACAGACTCCCTTTACCAGAACTACTTTTGCTAGTAGGCAATTTAATTCACTGTCGGCCTTCCTGTACAATAAAATTAATAAAGAAAAAAAAGTATACGACAAAAATATTTATGAATGCAAGACACTTTTATTAAAATGGATCAAGCCTAAAACATACGCTGATACTGAGTCCTTGTTAGATCGTATTATATGATTGTTGCAGAATACATCTACAATCTCACATTTACACATTTTATACGACACCTAGTCACATACACACACACACACACACACACACACACACATACACTCACACACACACACACACACACACACACACACACACACACATGCACACACACCCCTACACACACATAAATGCACACACCCATACACACTTCATTTTATTTGCTTTTATTTTTTGTTTTTAAGTTGTGTTAATTTTAAGTTAAGTTAATTTAAACCTATACTAATGTTTGTGATTCTCTTTCTTTTGTTTTAATAATATTTTTAAACACTACATTGTATTGTACACCATACAGCCTACCTATGTAAGTTCCAATGGAAGAGCGGGGCCTCCAAACACAGGCTATGTTCGCTTAAATGGAGACCCCAACCCACCAATTTTAAGGCTTTAGTGTTACGAAATAAACATTTTCATTTTTTTTTTTCAAAAGAACTGCCTTTGAAATTGGTCCATTTGTATAGGAGCTACAATGCCACAGACATAGACACACAGATACACAGACTCACAGATACAAACGTGAAACTCATAACACCCCTCTTTTTTGTCGGGGGTAATGAGATGATCCTGGACAAATTACACGGTGCCATCTAAAATCTGAAACTAAGCAAGGATTGGTACTGGTGCATGCCTTTTTTTTTTGTAAATACATACAATGGTCGATTTGGTTGGTTGGTATGTGGCGCTGGCTTATGTGGCGTTGCCTCTTGGTATGTGGCGCTGCCTCTATCAACGGGTCCTAGGTTCGATTCCCAGTCGGAGCAAACAATCATGTAATAAGCAGATGTTTCGGGTCACGGGTATTTGTATTTGTCTTTGTGTATGTTCTGAGGGACCCACAACACAAGGGAATATAATTTGAGTGAGTAGCGTTTTTTTATTATTAATATCTACATCTACAGTAATACGTATTATAAAGAAAAAAGATTTAATTGTTTGTTTGCATTAAATAGATAGGCTCCGAAACTACTGGACTGATTTGAAAAAAATCTTTCACCAAGTATACTATATTATGCCTGGATAACATAGACTACATAACTTTATCAAATTGCTATGGGACTAAAGTCCTAGATGGAATGCTAGGTGGGTTTTACCTAAACCCCTCACAAATATATATTTGAAAAAACTATTTTCAAATATGTTTGTGAGTCGGGAATTAAACTTGCAACCTTTGGATCAGAGCTATCAACTAGTGATGCAATGAATACCACTTTTACGAATACGAATCCGAATAGAAATAACGATTTTAATATTTTGCGAATACGAATAGATAAACATAATAAATCAAAGGCAATAAAACCCACTTTACAAGAAATGTGAAAATGTTTTTAATCATCAACTACGGATAAGTTTTTATTCAAAAAACAAAGTGTTTGTAAATTGCTGGACTCCAAACGAATGTTTTCCCAGCACGGAGGGAGCGGGATACTCGAGGTGGAGGGAACGACGCCCTTGCGGTTAACTCGCGCTCGCGGTGTATTTCTTGAGCCGACAATGGCTCGTATTCGATGCCCCCTGCGTGTGCAATGTTGTGTAGAACACAACAGACACTAACAATTTGAGCTGCAGTCGCTGGCGCACAGTGGAGTTTTCTGTCAGCCAAAAGACACCTTAAAAATATATATAATTTTTGAAAATAAGTAGTTTAGTAAGTCCCTTAATCAAATGAAAGTTTATTTAATTACTATATAAATACCTGCACCGAGCCTTCAGCACCCCTATGCATCGCTCTACCAAGGAACGTACAGAAACATGGAGATCCGTGAAATAACTTTCTGGGGATTCCGGCTCTGCATTAAAAATTAGAATCATCATGCTTTTTCTTAAGGGATCCCCCCCCCCACATCACCTATGAATAAAAATACATTAGATAATAATGTAATTTTGTATGGACTGCCTCAACACAGGTTACCACATGAGTGCACTCTGTGCTGTTGTGATAAGAGCGGTTTTGCAATGAAAATGAAGTAACCCGATGCGTTGGCCTTTGTACATTAAATATCAGGTAATTATTCTCCCAAACCTTACTATCATGGAAAGACCGCGGCTGTGAGAAGTCTGATGTTCAAATCAGCATCACATCGCCCATGTAAACACGAACAGAATAACAGTATGCTTTTTCGGCCACTTTGAATCTCTGTCACTAAAAGACTCACTTAAGAGACTGAGCTTTAATGATGATTTATATGATTTTATATACCTTCAAATTTTTACTTCTTGAAAAAAAACAACGCGTAAATTAAGATCAATACGTATACTGCACTTTTTACTCTCTTCGTTTTGTTGTTTTTAAGAGCTATGGAAGAGCCGGGTTCTCCAACATCAGGCAAATTAATTGCCTACTAGGAGTTCCCTATTCCTATTAATACAATTGTCTTTAAAGTGTTTATGAAATAAAATATTTAAATTTCTTTTAAATGTTGAATGGGCAACTACGTATATTTTAGTAGTGTTTTCTTTGATCCATCAGGATAGGAGCAAGATAATTTTTATTCATACTTAGGAACTTAGGTGCTTAGTTAGGATAATCCAAGGTACTTAACACAAACGCTCACCTTAGTCTCCATGTCTAGTGCATCCGAGCGATAGACGGGAGACATACGTGGCCTTATTTCCTCGGCCAGTTCTAGGAATTGCTGGTGTGAGAGGTGATATATTTTCCTGAATTTTGCCTCAGTAATCACAGGCAGCCCTTCCCTGGCCGCGTTATTATTCCGCCGTGTTGCGGCTCTCTCCGCTGCCGCATCCTCTTCCATTGCATCATCAAATAAATCCCACTACAAAGCACACATTTTTTTCCTTCATTTCCTTTCTCTTTTTTAGAAATCGAGCAAATAAAGTCGCCGCAATAAACTTTTAAAAACAACTATACGTTTCATTTTTTTAGCATAAGAATCTTGTAAAATTTGAGTCTTTCATCTGTCACGTTAATGTGTGGCGAACGAAAAAATTCTAATAATTGCATATTATATTTTTAATTTATATTTTTAGGTTCTAAATGCCCAATAATGTGAGTGTTTATTCATAATTTTAATAATATTACATTGTAATTACAATTTATACTACGAAACTTAAATTAATACAAATAAAATATTCATTTCGAAAAGTTTAACGTATAAAAGACGTCAGTCTTGAAGTTTCAAACATAAACATTGAAGCCAGAGGTTGCAAACATAAAATGTCACGGCACAGGTCAAACGTCACTCTTCTCTCACAAGTGTGCGAGTGCGATCAGTAAATTTTGCAGTTTGAGGGTTTTCATTTGTTGTTATGTTTTGTTTGTTTTTGTTGTTGTTAATTTTTAAGCGTAAATTGTTTTAAGCTCCCGCAGTAAAGGGGGCCGAGAGAGGTGTGGGCGGGAATGTGTCAGCACGGTTTACCTTATAGTTGTTGTTTATCCTTACTTCCTTACTATATATACTATATTTCATATTTATTTATTTGCCTTCAAATGGTACAATAAGTTCTTAAGCTAATTATCAAGTTCATCATTTCCTCTTCCCCCCGGACCGCCGAGAGGTGTAGACGTGCCTAGACCCGTATTTTGTCAGTTTAAAATTTGTTAAAATAATTAAGTATAAATCAAAATTTGCACACAAAATTGAATCGAAAAAATAGGAGCGCAGAAGATACTAGGAGTAATCGCGTACAACACGAGTGCAGTGCGTGACTTTTCAACTACCGGTTTTAAACCGGTTGCAAGGTACGCCATTGTTCTTTCCTACGCTTCTACAAATCGTCGCAGGCGCAACGCCGCCATTACTCTAAACGCACCGCCCACTTCCCTGCTATTGGCCGAGCGCACATCAGGGCTTCGCCTACTCGTCTGCTATTGGATATTGCGCACGATTATAGTCACGCCCGACCATCTTTTGAAATTGTGCGTTACATCAGTTGGCCCAGAGGCGCATATCGATATACAATCTGAGAAACAAATAAAATGGACAAGAGCGCATCGGAGTCTTTCTTGAACACGCTATGTGATGACAATACCCCACCAAACTTCGTTTATTCCCGTCCCAAGAGAAGGAGACAGGACAGCCATGAAGGAGAACTGGAGTCCTTTAAAGACGAGACGAAAAGAATGATGGTTGGCATTCTTCTGGAATACAAGAAGGAAACGAGGGACATCATGCCAACCCTAAAAGAAATACAGAAGCAAAATACAAACATTGAAAATTCGGTTGCCTTTCTTACGGCACAGAATGAGGAATATAAGAATAGAATAGACTCACTAGAAAAACAAGCTATAGAAGACAAAAAGTATATAAATATTTTAGAAGAAAAATTAGAAGACCTGCAGAAGGTACAAAGGAAGAGCAATTTTGAATTAAAGAACGTACCTAAAAAAACAAACGAAAGTAAGGTGGACCTGCTGGAGATGGTTACATGCCTAGCAAAAAACATCGGTTGTAGTTTAAGCAGTGCTGATGTGAAGGACATTTACAGAGTTCGTAGTAGAAAAGTAGACGCCAACACGACTTCAATAATAGTCGAAACTAACTCAACATTGGTTAAATCTGAGATGTTGAAGATGAGTAAGGAATTCAATGTTAAGCACAAAACAAAGCTGTGCGCAAAACACTTAGGGTTCCGAACCTCCGAAGAAACACCTATATTTATATCGGAACATCTTACTCCTCGCGCCGCACGACTCCACTTTCTAGCAAGAGATCTGGCCAAGTCCAAGAACTACAAATTCTGTTGGACCGTATACGGGAAAATATACATAAGAAAGAACGAGTCCTCATCTATTATCCAAATCACGAGCGAGGCCCAAGTGCATAAGCTTATGAGTGAAGAGTGACTAGCCGTAATTTTAGATTTCAGTAGTAACTTAAAGTCCTACTATTTAGATGAACTCAGATTTGTTACTTGTTATTGCATGCGATCGTTAAAGTATATTCAGTCCCTTTATTGTTTATTTTATCTTTGCCCAATACCACACACACACACATAACACACATCAAGACACCAACAACATACAAAGCTGTATACAATGGGCTATGTGCAAGATTTTTAAAATAATTTGATTTTTTTTATTTTAAGCAGGTTTAAGGTCCCATATTCAAATAAAAAATATATCAAATAATTTTGATCATAGATATAAAAATAATTAATTTTTAAAATTTTGGTTACGATTTGTTGCTTATTACAGCATTCTACAGATTAACTCCTTTGCCAAAGTAAAAAAAAAAGATTGACAGTTGGTTGACATATTATAACCTATACCGTTGCGTTTTTGAGTTAAGTTCAACATTTAAGTTTCAATCACAGACTAACTAGAGATACGTTTCAATGTACTTACGTTTAAATGATCCTCACAGCAAAAAAGTGGACGTTTGGGACAATTCCTGTCAACCATTTTACACCAACTTTCTTTCAATTCCTTTGGAATGGTAACAAACGTCAAATCTGGTGAGTTAATGTCAGTGTTTGAACAAAGAGGTATAAAACATTTTTTGGTTCTCTCCACCGCTGTAACTCGTCAGATGCCATGTTGAGTAGCAAAGCCTGCTGCGCTGTCATTATTAGTGTTATTCCACATATTCGAAGAGTATTAATCACTATCGTTGAAGCAGTTCTCGGAGTCCGGTATGAATAAGGTGTAGTCGTGAGAAAATCAGTCAAAATCTAGCACTACAAGTCCGTGCAAAGTTAAATCGTAATCCGGTATGCGGTAGCAGTAAAAGACTTCAGAAAAAAATAACCAAAAGCAAAAATAAAACTCAAAAATAAACAACCAAATACAAAATGAAATAGGTTATGTTTTTTTTTATTGACATGACAGCTTGGCAAAGACACGATTGTATAATGCCGTATTTATGATTAGTTTACCTTACTGAGAAACTTTTAATTATTATATTTTTATTTCAAAAGATAGATTTTTTATATATTTTTTTTTAGGAAACGGGACCTTATTCCTTTATGTTAAATAAAAAATTAAACGAAATTAAAAATATTTTTAAAATGTCGTACATAGCCCATTACATCGACACCATATACCCTTTACATTTTTTAATAAATATATTAAAGAAACGGACTTCTTACATTTACATTGACAATTTATGCTTATATTATTTCTTTAAACACATATTTACACAATGGATAAATACAGATAAATATACCACTTCGTTTATATTAGGAACCAATACTGTAGATAACGCACACCTTTATGATTTAAACTCCAAATATGGATAGTTCCTTAGAAACAATGAATAAAATAGATGATACAGTAATAGCGCAAGTACATGGCTGTAACGTGGTAGACTTTGATAAATTAATAAGTATTACCAACACTGATTTCACAATTATTGCACAAAATATCAGAAGCATTTATAATTCAAATATTTTAGACTTTCAAACGACATTAGCCCAACTTCAGTTAGACGTAGACCTCATAATCTTTAGCGAATGTAGACTTAACACTAATAAAAACGTACTTCAAATGCAAAACTATACATCATTCCAAACATCTAATAACCTTAATATAGCCGATGGTGTAGTAGCATACGTTAAAAATACACACAAAGTCAGTGTTCAAGAAATATTTTTAACTCATGCTTCGTGTTTGCAAATAAATACTATAGACATGATCATATTAGGAATTTATAGATCTCCTTCGAAAACTAACTCAGAAGATTTTGTAATTTCCCTTAACAGACACTTAGATTCCATTAAATTATGTAATAATATAATAATCACGGGAGATATCAATATAAATCTTATATGTCGAGAAGAAGAAAATACTCAGGAAATAATAAATAGGCTACTTTATCTAAACATGCTGGCTATGCATGGACTACTTCCTGGCCATACACTCCCAACTAGAGGCATAAACTGTTTGGACCACTTCATTCTAAAACTAAATTCACAACATAAAAACGCCACCATAGCTGTTATTAATTCAACTATCACGGATCATCTAACAATTTTTCTTAAATTATCTCGAAATAAAGAACCAAATAAACACTTAAAAACCAAAACTACTTTAAATCTTGAAAAAGCCCTAAACTATCTAAAAAACAGTAACCTTAATGACCTTTTAACAATAAATGATCCCAACCTTATAACGGAGAGACTAATAAGTATACTCCAACAAAGCCTTACGTTAAACACAACCATATCAATTATTCCCCAGAAAAACAGAATGATCAAACCTTGGATGACTCTCGGTCTACTTCGCTGTATCACAAATAGAAATAATATTCAAAAGAAACTAAAACTAGAGCCTCAGAATGAAACACTAAAGATTGCTTATAAAAGGTACAGAAACTATTGTATTGGACTAATAAAAAAACTTAAACGTAAGTATGATAGGGAACTTTTAATGAAAAACCAAAAAAACCCAAAAAAGTTATGGCCTATTCTTAATAACATCACTCAGCGTATACAACCTAAACCACCTAATCTAGAATTGTTGAAAACTGCCTCCACTCCACAGGGATCTGTAGATAAGGTAGTAAATTATTTTTCAAATGTAGGTAAACTCTTAGCTGATGATATACGCACTGATTGGACCGAGGGATCTGAATTAAGTCAGACTGACCACATAATTACCCCCATCTCGTCCTTTGTACTATTTAATACTGATACCTGGGAGGTAGACACAGTTATCAGAAGTCTTAAGTCTGACAGTGCACCCGGACCGGACAACATACCAACAAGATTTATTAAAACAGCAAGTGCACAGTTGGTACCAATTTTGACACATCTAACCAACCAATGCTTCAGTCAGGGCATTTTTCCATCTGCACTAAAACGAGCTCTTATAATACCGATACATAAGGGTGGAGACAGAACTGACCCGTCGAACTACAGATCTATTTCAATACTTCCGGCAATATCAAAAATTTTAGAAAAACTAATAAACTTGCGGCTGGTTAAGTACCTAACAAAATTAAACATTCTCTCTGACTCACAATTTGGATTTCGGAAAGGAGTTTCGACAGAGAACGCGGTTTTGGCATTAACTTCTATTATAACTGACAAAGTAGATAGCAGACAAAAATGTTTGACTGTATTTCTTGACCTGAAAAAGGCATTCGATACAGTTTCTACCTCCATCCTTATAAAAAGACTTGAAGAAATTGGCGTAAGGGGAAAAGCTCTGGAGCTATTTCAAGACTATATGCATGAACGAAAACAGACAGTTCAGGTCGGTGACCACGTGAGTTATGAAGCCACCGTTACCTATGGGGTTCCACAGGGGAGTGTACTCGGGCCGACTCTATTCCTTGTATACCTAAACAGTCTCTGCAATATGAGGATAAATGGGGGACACATAACTTCATACGCAGACGATACGGCAATAGTCTTCTACGGAAATACATGGGAAATTGTTAAGGAACGGACTGAGACAGGATTAACCAAAGTGGCTGCATGGTTAGACATTAACTCTCTTACCTTAAATGCAGCAAAAATAAACTTTATCTGCTTTACATTATATAATCGCACGCAACCCACTTCTAACTTTGAAATAAAAATACATAAATGTAAGAATACGTCCTTCAATAATTGCACATGTACTAAAATAACTAAAGTCCAGAACATAAAATATTAAGAAGTCGTTGTTGATCAACGACTCTCCTGGTATATGCACACAGAATTAATGAGTAACAGAGTACGTAAATTAATCTGGACATTTAAGACATTACGACATGTTGCGACGAAAATCCTGCTTCGGCAAATTTACGTCTCATTAGCACAATCTGTCCTAACATATTGTGTAACTGTGTGGGGTGGAGCAGCTAAAACGAAATTTTTGGACCTGGAAGGGGCACAAAGATCCCTCCTCAAGGTGATGTTCTTTAAACCTTTTAGGTTTCCCACTGAGACTCTTCACCATATAGCTGACCTACTCTCTGTAAGGAAACTATATTTACTCAACCTCATTCTAAAGAAACACAAAGAAGTTCATTATGATCCTGGCAGACTTACAGGGAGAAGGAAGGATATTGTAACTTTTGTGCCCGTAATAAACTCCACTTTTGCAAAGAGGCAATACCCCAGACAATCTGCACATCTGTACAATCGTATGAACCAAGAATTAAATATTTATGCGTTAACACTATAATTGTAAAAAAAATTGACTAATTGGCTTACACTCAAGAAATACGAAGACATTGAATCAATTATTCAAACTATCGAGTAAATTAATTAAACATACACACATACACACACACCACTCACATGCATACACACCAACAAACACACTCACGCACACACACTCACACACACTCACAAACGCTCACACACACATACACTCACACACACACACTCACACACACACAGACACACACACACACTCACACACACACACACACAAATTTATCATACCAAATAAATGGGCACAAAGTCTTATATAATATAGCTATTATTTTATTTCTTATGTTTATACTTAGTTTTCGATTAATCTTTTGTTCTTGATTTTTGTTTTTGTTTTTAATTTTGTTTTTAATTTTAATAACTTATGTCATATAATGATGTGGAAGAGCGGATTCTCCTATCACAAGTAATTTATATTGCTTAAAAGGAGACTCCAACACCTTACACTATAAACATTGTAAGTTATTGAAATAAAATATTTTATTTTATTTTTATTTTATCATTTGAAACCTTGTACAAGGTACAGCAAACTTATAGTCATTTAAAAAATACAATATTTTCTCATTATTATTATTTTTATATACAATCATCAATGTCAGTTTTTTTTTTCTAAGTCTAAGTCAATGTGGTAGATTCTAATAAATGCAAGGTATGTTAATATAATCAATAGTAATAATATTCAATATGAAATTCAATGACAAATTAAATTATATTCGAATATTTTAAATGACAATTAAATAAATAAATTAATTACAGTTAATGTGATAGTTACAATCTTCGATCAACTATAGAAAACTAGATACACAGTCCCATACAAAATGAAATTTAAAAGTGTCCTAACTACAATACGTACTTAGATAGTTATATACCACTTCATGTATTATGAAAAAGTTCTAAAGTGTCAAACATTTTAATCTAATTTAAACCTTAACGTAATATTATAAGGTCGAAAATAAAATCTGTTTAATTTGTAAATTACCACTTTGGGTTTTGAACAAAGGATAACGTAAGACAATTTGATGACACTGGCTGTCACATAGAACATGGGAGGAGTGGAGTTGCCTTTGTTAATTTTAAAAATATATTAGTTGGGTCGATTTCACATATAAAATCTTCGTACAAACTTTTTAACAAATTCAAAATGCTACGAAATGGTGTGGTTTTCTTTTTAACCCCTGATTGTGTTGTGTATGTATAGGAGCATCATAGCTCTTATACTGATGATGTTAATGGTGCAGTTTATTTTATTCGAAAGCTTCTTCTTGCGCTGGATTTCAGATATGATTTATCAAAATTGGTTTAGCCGTTTACTTTTATGTTAGTTTTTATGGTCTTTTATTATTAAAAAAATCACATTCATTTCAAATTAACCGACGATTAAAATACATTACAATTGATAATCACAGCCGCCGCCATTCTTCTTAATTATTGCTTATAAACATAATATTCTATGCTTATTTTTTTATGAAATATGAAATAACTTATAAAAAAAGAAAAGAACTGTGTCTTTCCCGATTACACATATATTATGTTTTGCTTATTTAAAACTTAGTATAATTTTTTGAACAGAAATTACCTATTGAGATTTAAGAGAGGAAATTAGCTATGAAACTGAATAGATATTTAAGTACAAGTAATAATTTATTTAAAAAAAAGCAACTAACTCAAAAAAAAACATTTGTCTTCTTCGCTGTCATCATCTTTGTCCTGAAGATGAAATATATATTTTTTATTTTATTCAATCCAAGAAACTCCAAATCAAAAGTGATAAAAAGGTACATACTATTTGAGGTGCAGCTGTTTTGTGTAACCTTTTGACTCCTTTTGTAATGACATACGAGTCACTTTCTAAAAAATGCTTGGAGCAAAAGACACTACTTTGCGACGGCTAGAAAAAATCTTCACATCTTTGACGTGCGACCACGTATGTCCACTGTCCACATCGCACAGGATCTCTAGGAAAACTAAAAATCCAATAAAACTTTGTTTGTAAACGTCACGCACGTTAATTTTTTTATTAATTCAATTTTATATGATTAATGGTTTTGCCATAATACCTTTAATGTAAGTATAGAAAACAGAATTAATACATATACTCTTTACACTTAAATTTTATAACACAGACGAAAATGAAAAAAAAAACACTATATAAAAAAAAGCGTCTCTATTTGTTTTAGAACAGAGTCACTGCATAACCCGAACAAATGATGTTGAAATACAACGGTATGGATTTGTAAGTTCCGCTAGTGTCTATTCAATTTAAAGGGTTATACTCTCGCCGAATGTTATTAAATTAAACTAAAAAAATGTTTTATAACCTTTTCTTGGCCAAATACCAAGATAATTTCAATTCACATATAATAATTACAAAACTACTTATTTAAAAAATGTCATTCCATATTCTTTTAATGTTCTGGAGGTGTGATTTTTATAATTTTTCACTGCGCACTGAGGCATGCTTACTTTCGGAACGAACGAATGCTACTAAACGAAAAGACAACCCAAAACGTCAAGTGGGTGATCATTTAGTGAGGGAACTTTTTTGTTGTGGATTGTGTATCTAGTTCTTTATAGTTGATCGAAGGTTACAATTAAAAAAGTACCTTGTCATAATTAGTAAAATTAATTAGTCAAAATTTCTTAATGTTTCTTTTTGGAGAGGTAATTCAATCATTTTAGATACTCGTCAATTTTAGAATAACATTTTTCAATTAAGTACTGTTTCAGCTTATTGGAGAAAATTTCATAGTCAGATTCATTCTTAATGGCTTCTGGGATTATATTATATATTTTTACGGCTGAGTAGTAAGGACCCGATCTGTACAGCTCCATCGTTGAGTGTGTTTGTTGCAAATTATTTATGTATTTTAATCTTAAATAATTGTATTTTACATGTTTGTCTCGTTTCAATGTGAATAAGTACATGTGTTTCGTGACAAATAGCGCCGTTGTGAATATGTAAAGAGAAGGTAGGGTAAGAATTTTTCGCTGGATAAAGTATTTACTATATTTATATACTATATACAGGGCGACTTGAAATTAGAGGTATTCCTTTAAAAGGGCTGTAGCAGATGGAATTTGCAGTGTTTTTCTAAAGGAGTACCATATGCGAAAGTCTTGAAAGTGAACCATTTCAGAAAAATTTGGAAGTTAGTTATTTTAAAAAAATCAATAAGTGATTTTAGTATATAAAAATTAATAAAAAAATTACTTGGTGGTATCCTGATATTTTTTGATTAGTTTTGTGTAACTGATATTTCATTAAATTTGATAGAGCCATTGAATGTACTAGATTGACATAACTTTAGCACTATGTGGAAAAACGTTTGAAAATTCAACAATAAAATTGAGGAAATTACACAAAAAAGCGAGTTTTAAACAAAAACTCACTGGACAATGTTCCGTACATACAAGCACAAAAACATATTTTTTTATCAGCTTTCGAATAAGGCATAATAATCTCAAATCATCACAGGGATTTGAGATTGTTATGCCTTATTCGAAAGATGATAAAATAAACAGGACCAATGTAATAGGAGCAAGTCGAAAAAAATATCAAAAAACACAAATAACATACACGACAAAAATGATTTACTTGAGTTCATTTTCAAAGTGACTACCCCTGTTTCTACAACAAATAGGCATACTTTTACTCATTTTACTTTTCACAACATAAGTAGTCAGAGTATTGTTAATTTGTTGTGCTGCAGCTATTATTCTTCGTCTTACCGACTCACTCGGAACGGGTTGAATAGTACACAGGGTTTTTAAATATTTTAATTAAATCTATTTCATTTTGTTTTTAAGATCTACATCTAAAATAGCTTCAACTTGCTCTCTGTTTCACTACATATGGTTACGGCGGGTTACGGTCATTAAGACCTCACTTTTAGTATAATAAAATGGCGAAATCTATACATATAATAAAACTGTAGAGGTCGAATTTCTGTACATAGTAAAAAAATGCTAAAAACCGAGTCAGGGGGATGTAAGAAGAGAAATAAAACAAATCCCGATTTTTTTCAATTTTTTTGTTTCTCTGTTTGTCTGTTTATCTGTTTGTCTGTTTGTCTGTTTGCACGGGCTAATCTCCGAAACCGTTGGACCGATTTAATTGAAATTTTGCATGGTGGTACCTTATATCCCCGGTCAACATTTAGGCTACATAAAATCTCGAAATTTAGCCAGTAAATATAAATCCAACAACAAAAACCCCTGAAAAAATTCAAAGCTAGGTGTTTTTCAGTACATTTTACTTATACCATAGAGATCAACGTATTTTTGACATACATGGGCTAAAAGCATGGACATGTTGTTCGAGAAAGGCAAAGGAATCTGTGTCCATACAGCCAGGTCTTCAATATATGTATTTCTTAGCTATGTCTTCAATTTATTTCTTCACTCCTCTCATTCTCCGTAAGCCGATAGCGTTTTGATTACGAAGAACTATGGCGGCGAGAAGCACTGCCGCTGGATCTTTGTCGAAACCAAACGGAGCGGATACACTGTATCACTTGAATTACTTTTTAACCGACTTCCAAAAAAGAGGAGGTATGTTCGACTGTACACAGGGTAGAATTTTGTAATGCCACCTGAAGGGAAAGTACTCTTAATACTGTAGATAGAAAATTATATTTTTGAAAAGAAAGAAAACTGCATTCAAAGATTTTTGAAAATTCGCTTGCCACAACCGGGAATCGAACCGACTAAAATCTGTAAGAATACCCTGTATTTTTATTGCATCGATCGTTAGGGTCAATTATAAGGATGAAATCTTTCTAACAATCTTGGTAAATTAAATGAAGGAAAAACCATGAAATCGGTGAAATCCGGACTTATAAATTCAATGAGTCAATACCAACATGCTAAATTCAATGGTTTAATTTAAGATTTCATAGTTTTCCTTTCATTTAATTTACTAAGTTTTTCAGAGAAATTTCATTCTTATAATTGACCCTAACGATCGATGCATTAAAAGTACAGGGTGTAATTGTTACAGATTTTAGTCGGTTCGATTCCCGGGTGTGGTTGGAGGGGGGGGGATTTTCGAAAATCCTTGAATGCAGTTTTCTTTCTTTTCAAAAATAAAGGAATGTTTTCTTTGAGTACAATTTTTTATCTACAGTATTAAGAGTACTTTCCCTTCAGGTGGCATTACAATAAGTGAGTCGGAAGAAATTACAATTATAGTAACTGACCCACAAATATAAAAAAAAACTGTGCTGAACTGGCACTGAACAAAAAATTTGGGATGTGCCAGCTGCCAACCAAATACATTGCATTCTTGGTACAGAGGCCAGCGTATCAGGTTACTCCATTTTCATTGTAAAACCGCTCTTATCACAACAGCACAGAGTGCACGCGTGTGGTAACCTGAGTTGGGGCCGTCCGTACATAGCAAAATTTAGACAATTCGGCCCTGTCGGAGAAACTAAATGACATTATTCTATCTTCAGGATGTCACTTTTTGAAAACAATAAAACGGCTTATTTTTATTTTTAAGTAAAGGAATCTATGGCCGTACAGCCGGTGTTTTTAATGCATTTCTTATTTTTAAAGGCGAGTAACTCGATAGACATTTGTTTTATTAAAACCATGAATATGTGGTCTTTAAAGGTGTAATCTTGAATTCGTGTATCATTTATTGTACAGACAGCAGCACGTCAGGTTACCCATTAGCACTCCGAAAGCCGCCGCTATTACAAGCGAGATAAGGGCGACGTCAAGGTCAACATGTATAGCGTGATATGCTGTCGTGTTTACTTACCTAAGTAATAGGTCTTTCAACATACAATTTTCGTAAATTTTTTGACTCCACATATTTTTATTATATCAAAATTGATTTTCTATACAAAATCTTTACGTTTTTCACAGAAACGCGAAATAAAATATTAACTACTTTTTGTGAGATTGTTAAGACAACATAAAACTTTTTAAAGAAGTTTTAGAGGCACCACTAAAGAAGACTGAAGTGTAGAGTTAAGTGTTGATTGTATATCTCTCTCACTATCTCTCTCACTATCAAAAAAACGACTGCTACTTAAGTATAGATCAGAGTCGGAGTCGCGTTCTGTAATACGGACCTTAATCTATCAAAATCAGCAAGTGTAACAATGGTATATATAGAAAATATAAGCGAAAGAGGAAACAACTATGTTTGAGCTTTGTTTTCAGATCCAAAGTAATGTATTAAGTATCAACCTAATATGACATAGTTAGCCAAGTTTTCAAGTGAAAAATATTTTTAGAAATTGCTGTTCCTTAGTTATCAATAAACGAAAATATGAACGAAATAAGTAATTTCTTTATTAAAAAACGGCAATTCATGTATCTGTAGTTGTGTCAGTGAACAAACTCGGTCTATAAAAATACATACAAAACGCAGACGAAGTTGCGGGCATCAGCTAGTCTTTAATAATTTCACAAAGACAAACAGTAACCTTTTTTGTACTATGAATGTCTCCGGGCTACAGATCTAATGTTATTGGTGGCACAGTTTGGGCCTTTCAATAAAAAAAATTCAGCTTTTTACTTCATCATAGTTTTTTGTTTGCAACAAAAATGTTTACTACAATTGCTTCTTTGTTTGACGTATGTGTCAAAATAATATTATTATTTTGACACATACGTTCCTATTGAAACGTTCTTTTTTAGGGTTCCGTAGTAATCTACGAACCCTTATAGTTTCGCCATGACCGTCTGTCCGTCTGTCCGCGGGTTTCCTAAGAAACCCTTGGTACTACAGAGCTGAAAGGCATGATCATACATATAAATCACGCCAATAGAACTGTAGAGTTAAATCTTAGAAAACAAATTTTTTTCGGGTGTCTCCCATAGACGTGAAAATGCGATGAATTTTTTTTTCTCGCCAATATCACCGAGTGCATTCCATCGAATGGAATGTCATAGGATAGCTTTTTAAAAGATAGAAGGGGTTTACTAAGAACGTTTTTCGATTCAGTACTCCATTTGCGAAAAAATATATTTTTAAAGTGAATTTTTTTGTTAAAAACAATTGTCCGGGGGGGACACTACCAGCTAAAGTTTAGCTGCTAAACGGTTGTTTCTATTCACGTTGGTAGAATATACTACGAAATTAAAAGGAAAACTATCACACATAAGTTAACCCTTCAAGTTTGCGAGTAATAGTCGACCAAGTGCGAAACACTGTTGGGATTAATAAGAATACATTGGCTAATATTCGATCCTTGGTACTACAGAGCTGAAATTTTGCATGATCATAGATATTGATTGCGCCAAAAGATCTAAAACATAAAATTTTGAAGAAAAAAAAATTCGGATGTTTCCCATACACGTGAAAGGGTTTTTCTTTTCTCGCCGATACCATCGAATGGAATGTAATTTTTTGATACTATATTATTTGGAGATTTTAACATTGACTATGACTAGTGATGAAAGAAACTCAGCCTTCTAAGGCTTTTAATACAGACTCGCCTTAGTTTTGATGCCTCACGACTGACTCTGTCTTTTAGTTTCCAACCTTTAGTTATAAAACTAGCTTTTTTAGTCGAGGTCTTTTAACGTAGAAAGCTGAGCTATTACTTAAACAGCTTAAGGCGACTACAGCACCCGATAAAAGCAGCACACATAGGAATAGTGCCATCTCCGTCTCTCAACAGTTCTGGGCCGGCAGTGCGAACAGTGTCCATATACGAAGTTTACGGTCTATGAAAGCGTACGTGCTTAAAAACATATTCGAAAGTTAGAAAAATGAGATTTATGGAAAGTTAACAGCTTAAATCGAAAAATGCGTTAGCTACTTATCAAGAGTGTTTAATTACGAACATTTTGATAGCAAATTCAAGTTCCTGTGTGCATTTTACTGTCGTTTTTACAGCTTAAAAGATACACAATATTGGTATTTAGAGGTGACTTTGTGAGCTTTTTCTATCGAACCAAAAGTGCTGAATCATGTTTTCAGCAAACTACTTATCTAGTTTATGTCCTGAATATTACCGTAGTATTTTTTATCTTCGATTTAATGCAGTGCGTCATGCTTATCTACGCATCATAAAATCGTAATTTAGGTGCTGTAGTCGCCCTAAACTACTTAAAAGACTGGCGACTCATTGTATGGGAAGGCGACAGTTGTAAGGTATGACAGGTCACAGAAGGATCGCGGAGTACTTACATCGGTTCAAATTAAAGGACAATCCCGGATGCGAGTTTGATCCCGGCGTAAGCGAGTCTGTGTGGCACATATTACTAGATTGCCTACGCTTCGCAGCTGCTAGAATGGAAGTTGAAATCACCATGGACACTACACTAAACAAATCAGCTTTGCACGATACATTTACACATATGGAGTGTTAATGTGTTAAAAAGGTTAAATAAGTAATAATAATATTAAATGTAACAAGACAAGGGCACAGATATCAAGTCTGTGGATGCAAAATTAACTGTATATAAAAAAGGTATGTGTTGATAGAACGTAAATATCTAATTTTATCCCCTTGTTAAATTTTATCAAATTGTATTTAGTGGTTTAGGCGTGAACTATTCCTTTTGGTTGATAGATTACAAAAGATATATTGAATATCACACACAAACTGCGGTGCGAACCCTTTTACATAAAAGAACTCGAGTCGTTTAAGTCTTTTAAAATCAACTGGAGTTAGTTAAGTCTTTCAGTCTTTTGAAAACAACTCGAGTCGTTTCAGTTTTTAGTCTTTTAATAAAACGACTAAGTCTTATTAATAAAAACTCGAACTTTCAATCTTAATTTTAGAGTCAAGTCCTGTAAGATGGAAGCGAGTCTTTTTAATAAGCCTTAAAAGACTTTGGTCTCTTTCATCTCTATCTATGACCATAACGATAGTATACTAGTTTTAAATGAATACGTAATGTAAACGATTTTTATACAACCGTTTGCATCCACGCGAGGTGGTTCTTAAACAGATGATTTTTTTTCATTTTCCTTGTGGCGCTGGAATTTAAAATTCTCCTTTATTTACCTTCTTTCTTTGTGACCTCGTTTTTAGACATTGTTAGCGGTTTAACCGTCAATATGCTCGTAGAATTAAGAAGCCAGCTGCATATTTGAACCATGCTGCTACGGAACCCTACAATGCGCGTGTCCCGATACGTTCTTGGCCGTTTTTTTTGTTATGAACGATTGCTTTTATACACAAATTATAACAAAATTGAACAAAATCGTTAACAAAAATGAAAAATTTTACAATAATTGTTCTTTGGTAAAATCGTTAAAATTAGCGCGATTAGGGCCCAGTAAGTATACAATTTTTTAAATGGGATGCCCCCAACGGACAACCCGAATATTTGTCAGAATCATTACTATAAAGTCTTTATTACGACTAATTTATTGACACTAAGTCGTCCTGTAATAATAAATGACTCACCTTGAGATTTTCGAGACGAACGGTTGTCGCAATCCGAAATTGAATCACTTTTATCACTTTCACTATGGCAGCGTTTGCGCCCGCGTTTTAATTTTTGTTCTAATTTTCTGAGTTTTTTAACCATATAGTCATATTCACTGTCATTACACTTTCTTTTGCGCTTAGGCATAGTTTAGTAACAAATAATGACGGAAGTTACCTATGACTTTTAATCAAGGTAATTTAATTAAATTACGGACAGCTTGCGAAACAGCGAAGCACTACTGGTGGGCGCGGGGCCGTAGGGTTGACAGCTGATTTTCTTTTTCTACCTACTTTGTCTCCAAAATACAGTGCGAAATGGCGAGTCTATGTGTGAAACTACATGTTTCAGCGATAAAACAATGGAGATCGCCGAAATACACAAAAAAAAATAAAGTAGACGAGATTTAAAATGAAAGGAAAAAAAATTTAATTAAATAAATACGGTAACAAAAATTCGACAAAGTTCCGAAAATTAATACGCACAAATAAATTTTTAGGTGTAAACAGAAACTTAACAAACTGGAAATCCTAACATTTAAAACAATTTTTAACGTACGGATATTTTGTTTGGAAATGAAGTGTTGGATAATTTTGAACAATTTCAATACCATACATAAATTTAAACACGTGGCCTAACTATAAATTATTATCTGTTGCAAATAGGTAGATAATAATTCGACGTCGAATAAAATACCCCACCTACTTGATAGATAAAACTAATGCTGATACAATTGGCATTTTTTGTCAAAAATAAATTAGGTAAATTTAAGGTAATGGATCTAAAACTTAGCTACTGGTCTTCCTGAGGCCGCTGGTAAAACCGCTATGGAATAGAGGCTGGAACAGGTGGTTCGGGTTGCTCGCAAATTGGGTACACATCTGTCACTCAGCGGTAAACTGCTGCCCAGCCTTTCTTTATGTCATAGATTAAAAGCACTGAAACTACAAACACTCCAAATTGGACTAGGATACCTAAAAGGTCACGATACCCGAAAGAGCACCAAAAGGAAGGAAAATTGAAATATATGAGTATTTTTTAGAATAGTAAGGATGTCTAGCTAGTGTAACCTATACAAGAAGGATATTTTCCTCTTGCAGGTCGTGAAGTAATCCTCCCAGGTCAAATGATAACCAGATTTGATTTAAACCATAAGATCCAGGATTGTCATAACTGTTGCAAGAACAGCCTGATAGAGTATTTGTCTGAGCGTGAAGAAGATGTTGTAAAAGTGTACTGTATAGCGTAGGTAAGGTAGAGTAGGCGTGTGAGAACAAAAAAAGGAAAAGGTGAAAAACTTACATTTTGATAAAAAAAATGATATTTCCACTTCCTTTAAAAGGTTAAGACCTTTTTTAAAAATAGTTGTTCAAAGTCTTATTAAATATTTCACATTATTGCTTTAAACTAATCTTCTATGCACAATAAATAATGATCCTATCACCACAAAATTTTTCGTCGAATGACTGTGACAACTTCAATCCCAAACAAAATCCAAAAATCAAGCAAATTCTAAAATTTTGAAATATATTGAATTAAAAAGAAAACTAGACCGGAAAGAATAAGAGAACATAAAAAAGATCGCAAGCAGAAATGCTGCAACGTGTATGAATACTAATATCGAGAACGAAACTTGAGAGAAATTGTTTTTCACATGGCTAATATTATAAGTAGCTCTTTCAAGAGTAACATCTAAAGAAAAAATGTTTGTTATGTCAAATGACAAAAAAGCGGTGAACGTAGTATATAAAGACATTTAGTAGTATAATTAGTTAAACCTGATCTGCATACTATTTTGTTATAAACATGTAACTATGAAGCATTTCTTTTTTATTTATCGCTTTCCGCTGTCTGTATGTCTGTCTGTCTGTCTGTCTGTCCCTATGTATGCTTAGATCTTTAAAACTACACAAAGGATTTTGATGCCGTTTTTGTTGAAATCTTCATAGCAATTATATGAAATTATGCTATGCTAATTTTTGCAAGCACATAGGAAGTTGTGAGCTCCAACACTGATATTATTACTATTCTTACGCTTACAACGTGATGCTATCAAAAAACTTTACCTTCACTACGCGCAAAGAATTCAAGAAACTGTGTGAACTTGTTGCTCATTTTGACACACGTCGCGCTGCTAAGCAGAAGTAGTTTTTTAAAGAAGTTATTAATCATTCGTATGTAAATCTGACACTTACAGAATAGATGCTCAGGTCTGTGTCATTCTCTTTCGGTCAAGGTAAATTTTTTGAACTAACTATGCTTTATACAAAAAAAAATTACCCAGTACCGTTAGCAAAATTATACTTAACATCATAGGGTTTTGCCAGCAAGAAAAGGCAGCAAAACACACCATAATCGACCTCAACAAGATCACTGAACGTGTTGCAGCAATATGTGGTATGTGGAATCGTTTCACAGTTTTATTTCAATATTTATAGACTTCCCACCAGCACCCAGGTAATCTCCGGTCCCTGGCTTATAGAGATCTCAACAAAATTTAAGTGTTTCACGTAAATATAAAGTATTACGAAAATATTTAGTTGAATTTGTTAGGATCAATAGACCGAGTAAAGAATTTTGATACTTTATATATTGAATGATAATATGTATGTTTATTTTTGTGTATATAAGACTAACTTGAGTATTTTGTGCCAGGTATTAATAAACAAACTGTAAGTAAAATAAAAAAAGAAGGTTCGACCAATAATGGTGTGTGGCATACTCAAGCAACACACCGTAAAAGCAGACCGAAAAAAGTTGTGATTGATGATTTTGATAAGTGTGTTATCCGGAACAAAATTCGAGAGTTTTATGCAGTAAGAAAGGAAGTTCCGACTTTGAGAAAACTGCATCGGGTTCTCAAGGAGGACATAAACTTTTGCGGTAGTGTAGCTACTTTATCAAAAATTTTGAAACAACTAGGTTATTCCTACAAAAAATGTCAGTCGAAACGAAAAATTCTTACTGAGAGACATGATTTAGTGGCTTGGCGTGCTAAATACTTGCGAACAATCAAACGCTTAAGAGAAGCTGGTAAACCCATAATATACGTTGATGAGACGTATATTCATACGTCACACGAAGTCAATAAGTGTTGGCAAGGTCCTGATGAACCTGGTGTTTCGAAAGCGATTTCCTTTGGTCAAAGATACATTGTAGTTCACGCAGGCAGCGCAAAATCATTAGAATAACTGAATTAAAATCTGATCAAAATGAAAAGTTTATACTAGTGTCAAGATCTATTCCTAATAGTGTTGCAGAGTTGACTGCTTCCACTTTTGTGTTATTGTAGCTGTAACTTATGTCCAGTGTCACTTTTTGGTAGGGTTAAAATTGGATCAATTGAGTTTTATTTAAGTTAAGCTGCAAGTTATGCTGGTCTAGCCATGGTTGAATCGAGTGTAAAGTTTAATTTTTCAGATATAAAATATTTGTGTCCGTGTAAGATGTTAATATCGATATGTCGTCTGCAAAAAGTAAACATTGTTCGTTTAGTATATGAGGGAGGCTGTTGATATATATTAAAAATAATATACATCCCAAGACACTGCCCTGTGCAATAGAACAGTCAGCTCTTACTTGTTCTGATCTGATGTATTGTATTTGTCTTGATTCGGTATTTGTATTTTTTTTTTCTAATATTTGAATTCGATTATCAAAATATGACCTGAACCATTTGTATGTAATTCCTCGTATCCCAGTTTTATACATTTTATCTAATAGAATTTTGTGGTCTACTCTGTCGTATGCCTTACTCATGTCCAACAAAAGTCCCACCGTGTATTTTTTATTGTGAATAGTCTTAAAAATGTTTTGAACATATTTGTATACCGCTAAAATAGTTGAGTGGATTTTTCTGAACCCGTTCTGGTATTCGCTGAATATATTGAACTTTTCAAAAAAGGAGTTAAGCCTTTTAACCATTGCTTTGTCATAGATCTTAACTGATGTCGGCAATATGGCTATTGATGTATAATTACTTGGGTCTGTGCGTTCCCCTTTTTTATAAACTGGTTTTATTATTGATGTTTTCAAGACCTCCGGAAAAGTGCCCTCAGTGAAATATTGGTTAGAGTCTGTTCAGTAAGAAAACCGTCGTGAGAATTGAGGGCGCCACTGTATTTATTTGCCGATTTTGTTATGTAGACAACACTGGTACGTCATTATAGCGCGGACAAATCATCTTGATATTTTGGAACGATATTCGAAGAAAAAAAAGACGTCACACACTCAAAGGCCCACAGCAAGGTTTTCCCTTGTGTCGTGGGTCCCTTGGGACACACACAAATAGACGGACACAAACATCCACGTCCCGAGAACAAACACCTGCTTTTTACACAAATGTTTTCCCGGGTGGGTATCGAACCCAGGACCCGCCGAACAAGAAGCAAGTTAAAGTTTAACCGTATAAAGTTTATATTTTTAGTGGATAAATTACCATACCCTAAACAATTGCTGTTATAAATTGCAAACTATTCACAAACACTCCTTACTTTAAAGTGGTCAAATACCAGTCGTACTGCAGACGTTTTGCCATTTGGTAAGTGTTACTTTGGCGATGTTTGTGCATGAGTTACCAATTCCCGTTCGCGTGGACATCGATCTCACTTATTTCCATTCCTTTATATTTATTCTTCTAAAATATAACAAGCTTGGTTATGGAAAAAATAACATAAAAAAGGTGGCTTACGTCACAAAAAATACTATTAAAAACTACTGGAGTTATTTTGTATATCAAAAACCTCCGTTTCCTCAGCTCCCGTCACGGCGAAATTCAAGTTTCCACCACGAGTTACTGCGACGTATAATAATTTTACTGCAAATACTCATAGTGAGCTTGTTGATTTTCAACGTTTGATGATAAAAATTAATAAATCTTTTAAACAAATTTGGTTAACCGTGATGAAAAACGTCACGGAAAAATAAATATTGACATGGTTTTTGTAAAAAAAATGGGAAAAATATTTTATGTTTATTTTTCTGGGTACTATTTACGTTCATATGCCTACTAACATAGAGCTCAAACGTTAGGTACCTGCCTTAGTGAAATTTTCTTGTTTTGAACATTTCCAAGACAATAGATTACTGCGCTCACGCTTAAACTCATCAAAGCGCTTGGGAACAGTAGTAAGAGAATATTGTTTATAAATAAATGCCAATCGAAGTCTATCATAGCTTTGTTGGCGTGTTGCAAGGCTTTAAAATTGCTTCTATTTCAGAATGTAATGTATCAGATTATGTCAACAAATATTTATTTGTTCGAGTTCTTTGATTTCAATCATTTAAATTTGTAAATACGATTTATTTATTTTATTTATTCTTCCTGATCAGAACCATAGTCAAACTCCGATTCTAAATAATCAACGCCAGACATAGTTGAATCACTTTTGGAATTGACAGACATATCCAAAGAATCATCTTCTTCCAAACTTGAACTGCTTGAATCGGTTACATGGATAATAAATTCTTTCTCGTTTTCAATTAACCCTCGGCATATCAGGTAAAAATTTGCAACATGCCATACAAGGTGGGGTCTGACATACCCTAACAAAATGGTCGCTGTAATCAGATAGGAATAGGGGTACTGAATTATTATTGCATATTTTTGAAATTGAACATAACCTGAGTAGCACTATATATAAAAAAAATGAAATAGATTAAATGGTTTGTTGAAAAAGGGTAGCGAAAATGCCATCTTCTGACTACTAATTTAGACTTGAAATCACCCTAAGAATTGACAATTACCAATTTTTGTAATTAAACTGACTAAATTTAAAAAAATTGAACAACGATGATACATATTTAAATTTTTACTTCAATCTCGAGGTAGGAGTTCTTTAGTTCGCCGTAATTGCATTTTGTATATGTTCAAATAACAACAATTCTAAACAAAAACGCATCTAGAGCCCTAAAAAACGCACGCACCACTAAACAAATGGTACTTGCCAGTGTAAGAACGTCGCAACTCCAGCTACTGAGAGCTTCAGATTCCGCGCACGAAAATTTTTGAAAATATATCGATTTTTCACCGCCTGGGGTTTATTAGACCCCACCTGGTATGCGGAGGGTTAAGCGGTCTTCATCCCAATATTTTTGTTCTACATGCAGCACATGATCACATTCTTTTCGCCAATGTTCTGCAGTTACATTTTCAAAGCACATCAAGTCGATGTTATCTACACAGACTTCAGTAATGCTTTTGACAAGGTTAGTCATGTTTCTCTGTTATGCAAACTTCAGGGGCATGGGATAGGCGGGTCGTTGCTTAATTGGTTTTCCTCTTACGTTGTGGTTAATGGTTTTGAATCTGCTGTTTTCACTGCTGCATCTGGTGTTCCACAAGTTTCTCACTTTGGACCTACTCTTTTTTTGATCTTTTTAAATGATATTACCGGTTACCTATCTTATGTTCGAAAAAATGTTGACCGATTTTCATTTCATAGAAAACTTTTCGACTTTATTTGTTTCGTTTTTTTTTAATTCGCCGACATAACGTTTGCCACTGTATCAGTTGACCTATTATTAATTCAAATTTTTTCGTTACTCCATCGTTTTATTTGGCCGAAAAACTTTTTTGAGATTTTATGCTCGGCCACCACTTCATTACATCACCGTTTTATTTGCCATGATTTTTTTTCACATATGTTCATTACACCACCGTTTCATTTGCCTTATTTATTTTTCCAAACATTCATTACACCACTGTATTATTTTAGTTAAGCATTCGATAGTAGTTATTACTTATAACAAGCAAGCGCGCAGTGTGCAAGCAATCAGCATGCAAGCAAGCAGCATGCATGCAAGCAAACAGCATACAAGCAAGCAAGCAGCATGCAAGCAGCATGCAGCCAAGCAAAGAGCAGTATGCAAGCATGCAATACGCAAGCAAGTATGCAGCATGCAAGCAAGCAGGGATGCAAACAGGCAAACCTATAGCATGCAAGCAAGCAGGCATGCAGAATCATAACCTAACCTAACCTAACCTAGACCGTCGGTTTGAGTGATGTTTCTTTTGCCCCCGCACCCCCCTGCAAGCAAGCAAGCTACAAACAAGCAAGCATGCAACATGCAAGCATACAGCGTGCAAGCAAGCAGGAATACAAAAACATGTTCTAACCAGTCCCATTTGTTGTTTCGATGAAGCTAAAGAGAGGCAAATGAAAAAAGTTAAAAAGATTTCGGCCGAAAGTAAAAAGTTCAAAAAAAACTTCGGCCAACAGTAAAAAGTTCAAGGGTACTCATTATATGAATACGATTTATATTTAATTTTTGTCCGATAGCATAAATATCGTAGAAACTTCCTCTAAAGCCATTAGATACGGTCAATATATATGGCATATCTGGGGTTCCAAATCTGCGATGCGTACTCCAAAGTACTTCGTTCGAATGTGTAATAAAGAATTTTCAGTGTTTTGGATTGGGTAAAGTCCTTTGAAGCACGCATTACAAATCCAAGAGCCCTGAAGGCTTTAGCCAATATGTTTTCAATGTGGTCGTTGTAAAGAAGCTTACTGTCATACAACCATGTGAACTGAGCAAAAATAAAAAGAAACAGTCGAAATTTAAGTAAATTAGAACAACCTAAATCATTACTTGCATTAATATCAAATGGACCGCATACCATGGCAATAAAAATCTATAATCATATTCCAAATGCAATTAATATATAGATTAGGTATCGATATTTAAGATGAAACTAAAACTACTATAATGGTCCCTACATATGAATTTGGCGCTTTTTAGTACTGGCCAGTTTGATCTCAAATATCTTCTCTTTGGCTATCAATTCAAAATTCAAATTTATACAGTTATTTACTGATGAATTTATATTTCTAAAACCATACTTCATTTGTTTTTTCCTCTTTTAACTTTTTCTTTGCGTCACTTAATTTGCAAAATGGAAAACTCGAAATATCTCGTTATTTACGAATACGAGTTCCATCGCTGCACCAGTACTGTAGAAACGGCTCGAAGGATTAATGATGTATATGGCGAAGGTATCGCAAAAGAAAACACAGAGCGTTTTTGGTTCCAACGTTTTCGTTCTGGTAATTTCGACCTGCAGAACCAGCCCCGTGGACGGCCAGACATCAAAGTTAATAATGAAGAATTGAAGGCTATTGTGGAAGAGAATCAATCGCAAACGACGTCAAAGTTAGCTGCAGGTTATCTTAGTGATAACACTGTTAGATTCCACTTGAAGCAAGTTGGTATGCTGAAAAACCTTGAAAAGAGGGTACCTCACGAATTGAGTGAAGCAAACTGACAAACGCGCGTGGATTGCTGCGTTACATTACTCAACCGGAACAATAATGAAGGGATTCTAAATCAATTCATTACTTGCGATGAAAAATGGATCCTGTACGACAATTGAAAGCACTCATCGCAATGGCTGAACCCTGGCGAACAAGCGAAAATTGACTCAAAAAAGTTACTTGTGAGCGTTTGGTGGACTAGTGCCGGTGACGTTGACTACAGTTTTCTTAAATCAGGCCAAACGATTACGGCAGATATCTATTGTCGGCAACTGCAAACCATGATGGAAAAGCTAGCTGCTAAACAACCGAGTCTGGTAAATCGCACTGGGCCACTGCTGCTTCAGGACAACGCTATACCACACACTGCAAGGCAGACGGCTACCAAATTAGAGGAGCTTCAATTGGAATGTCTAAGACATCCACCCTACTCCCCGGACCTTGCTCCAACAGATTATCATTTTTTTCGAAATTTGGGTAACTTCTTGCAAGAAAAAAATTAAACTCCGATGGGGCCAACCGCCGTTCAAACCGCCTTCAAAGACTTCATTGATTCCCGTCCAAATGAGTTTTTTAGGAAAGTGATCAATGAACTACATATAAGATACCAAAAGTGCATAGATTGCAATGGCACATACTTTGATTGATTAAACAAATTACATTTTAAAAAAAATCGACTTTTTATTCAAGAATAGAATAGAATAGAAAAAATAGAAAAATCTTTATTTCATAGGACATTCAGGATGTCACTTAAAACAAGTCAAGATTACAATGAAATAAATACAAACATACATTAAACGATTTAAATACATACATACGCATTCATTCTTTTGACCCTACTGACTCTACGCCTGTTCGCAAAGGTTCCTCCCATACTAAACGCCAATTTTATATGTAGGGACCTAATATTAATAGACAAATGTTATTATGATATAAAAGAATTCATTGATGACAAAGCTTTAAAGTAAGCGACTTCTAATAATAATGATTATGTGCATGCTATATTTAAGTAAACATTTGAAGAATAATTATTTTATAAATTAGATATTATATGATGACTAGTGTCCTCTTATAATTGCAGTGCCCCAACGGCACTGCATATATAAGAACATCCTTCTGTAATGTGGTAAGTAGTATGTACATTATGAAGGTAGGTTATAATAAATTAATTTGGCTACCTTCGTCTAAAATAAATACCGAGTCTCGTATCAGTTGAGTTTCATTCATTTTGCGCTCCCGTAAATTAATTACAATACATTACATTTGGCGACGAGTTCGCGTTTAATTGTATCCGCGTGTGCATTCTACAATAAAAATGCCGAAAGAGAATAGTAGTTTGCCGAACATTAGTGGTTTAAAGGAGTTTAAGACTCATGTAGACAGGTGGTCCACGTATGTGAGTCGATTGAAGGCGTGGCTGAATATTCATGACATCAAACCGGCTGAATACTCCAAATATCTAGTCGCAGTTGTGGGATCAGAGGCGCTAGACCTGATAATCGATTTGTGTTACCCGGACAACCCCGAATCAGTGGATTTCGAGAAGATCGTAACGTTAGTAGAAGAACATTTGTCACCGAAACGCTCCATTATCGCCGAACGGATGATTTTTCGATCATGTAAACAAAAAGAGGGACAGTCGATAGTGGATTATCTGGTCGAACTAAAAAAACTTAGTAAGCCGTGCAAATTCGCAAGTACAGAACTACTAAAAGAAAGTTTACGTGACCAGTTTGTGTACGGTTTGGCGAGCGAACGTATTCGTCAACGATTATTGGTCGAAGATGACGCCAAGCTCACGTTCGCGCGCGCATCAGAGCTGGCGCTGTCACTGGAAGCAGCAGTACGAGACTCGAAACCCAGCGAGGGAAGCAGTGGCGGTGCGGCCGGCGCCGGCGCCCGCCAGCCAGAGGAGACGGTGCACGCCGTGGGCCGCGGCCGCGCGCCGCGCCGCCAGCCCGCGCCGCTCCGTCGCCCTCCGCCCGCCGCCACCCAGCAGCGCTGCTACCGGTGCGGCCAAAACAACCAGCCGGATCAGTGTTCGTTCCGCGATAGTGAGTGTTATGTATGTGGCAGAGGCGGCTCGCCCTAAGGAGCGCTGGTGCAGTGAACTCCCATAAATAATTATAATAAAATTATACTCCTTAATTCACTTCTGTCAATAAATTAATTACCTTTACTTACACATTACAAGATCATAAGTAGCTCTAGAGAGATATAGGTATATATTATACCCATCATCCCATACACCTGTACTGTATTATTTCATAGGTAACGCGCGAAGCGGAGCGCTCGCGATTGCGCTCCAATGAGACAAAATTCAGTACATTTCCTAATACAAAATCCAATAGGAGTGAAAGAGAAATTTCGCCAGAGTCCTGCGCGTGAAACAAAAGATTTTCTATGAAAAATTAGTTAAATTCGGAGCGCTGCTCACGCCACGCGACGTTGCAAGTTTGGGCCGCACGACCAGCGATTGCGCGACGTTGCCACTCCTATATAAACAAACACTAGTCAACTTGATGCATGCGCGCGGATGCAAATTCGGAAATTTTCTAATTAATAATCATTTAATACGTGTTGAAATAGCCTGTACTTATCAGTTATAACTTGTGAGTGTTAAAATGGACAATTATAATGTAGCGTTCATTAAAAAGTGTGAAAAAACGTTACAAATTCGGCTTGAATTGAAAGCAAAGGGACCGCCACGGCCTGAACTTAACCTTACGCGAAAATGTACGACAAAAACCAAAACATATACGCGTGTGTTTAAATCCGAACAATATGTGAAAACACCATGGTTCTGTGGTTGTGAGGAAAGTAACAAACTATTTTGTTTTCCGTGTCTAACGCTATCTATGTATTTTCATAGTTTTATTTCAAGTGAACACCCGTACAATTTTGTCACGAGCCGCCTCTGGTATGTGGTGTGATAGGGCATGTAGCGAAAATGTGTCGCAAACGTAAACAAAACGCGCGAGTTAACCATGTGAGTGATAACGAAAACGATTCCGCGGCGGAGTCCACCGGCTCGAGCGAGCGAGCGGTACAGATCTATCAGCTGAGCGACAGCGAAGACAATAGTGATGAGCGTTGGGTGTTGAATGTGAAAATTAATAATATACCGTTAAAAATGGAAGGTGATACCGGTTCGGCAGTCAGTGTTATTTCCGTAGCGACATATTATAAATATTTAAAGGACCTTAAGTTAATTCCGTGTTCCTCTGTTTTAAAAATGTACAGTGGTCAAACGGTGAAACCAAAAGGAAAAATATTCTGCTCATGCGAAATCGACGGAAAAATTGTAAGTAATTTATCTTTGCTGATAATAGATAATACTTGTAGTCCATCATTGTTTGGCAGGGACTGGATGAAACAATTTAGTATGAAGTTTCCCACAGTATATAGCATTGCTAGCTCTCAAAGTCAGGTTCCTACTAACGATATGTTAAAAAAACAGCTTACAAAGCGATTCCCAAGCGTTTTCGCTCAGGGAATAGGTACATTCAATAAGTCACAAATCACTTTAGAAGTGCGCGACGGTATCGCCCCGGTGTGGCGGCGCGCACGCCCCGTGCCGCACGCGCTGCGCCCCGCCGTGGACGCGGAGCTGGAGTGGCTGCAGCGGGAGGGTATCATTTCCCCGGTAGACTGGAGTGAGTGGGGCACGCCGGTTGTACCCGTCCCCAAGAAGAACGGCGAAGTGCGACTGTGCGGCGATTTTAAAACTACGGTCAACCCTGTTCTAGTAGATGATAAATATCCGATCCCTAGGATTGAAGATATTTTTGCAGATTTACAGGGAGGTAAATTATTTAGTAAAATCGATTTAAGTAGCGCATACCTACAATTTTTGCTCGATGAACCGTCAAGGAAGCTCTGTACGATAGTAACTATGCAAGGTATGTTTTGCTACAATCGCCTGCCGTTCGGTATTAAATGCACACCAAATAAATTCCAAAGAATGATGGATACTTTGTTTAGAATGCCATTTGTAACGTGCTACTTAGACGATTTAACTGTAAGCGGGCACGATGATGAAGATCACTGGCAGCGGTTACTGGCGGTTTTTAAAATTTTAGAAGACAGTGGTCTCCGTGTCGCGGTAGAAAAATGCGTTTTCTTTCAAAAATCCATATCGTATCTAGGTTACGTCATCGACGCAGACGGACTCCATACTGAAACAAAAAAGGTAGATGCGATCGTGAACACTCCTGTTCCCAACTCACCCAAGCAGTTGCGAGCATTTTTAGGCCTTACCAATTATTACGGTAAATTTCTTAAAAATTTGAGTAGCACATTAGTACCCCTGTACGAGTTATTAAAAAAAGATAAATGTTTTGTTTGGACCGCGGCATGCGAAAACGTATTTAAAAGGTTAAAAAGTCGTTGCAAGAGGCTCCCGTGCTAGTACATTTTGACCCCAAACAGCCGACTAGTTTGTGGTGTGATGCGTCTCCGTGCGGCGTGGGCGAAGTGCTGACGCAGCGCGCCGCCGATGGCACCGAGCGGCCCGTCCTGCACGCCTCGCGCACACTCTCACAACCGAAGTCCAACTATGCGCAAATATGCCGCGAGGGGTTAGCGGTGGTATTCGGGGTAACAAAATTTCATGATTACTTGTATGGTCGACGTTTACATTAATCACAGACTGTAAACCGTTAGCTGCGATATTTAACGAACATAAAGGCGTACCCTTGATGGCTGCTAGTCGCCTACAAAGATGGGCTGTGATATTAGGTGCGTATAATTACAAAATCAAATGTATCGGATCCGAAAGTAACTGCGTAGCGGATAGTTTATCTAGAATACCGACTCCGGAACGTGAAATTCATACGCGCGTTGATACATACATTAACTTCGTAGAAAATCAATCACCAATTGATTATAAAGAAGTCGCTAAACATACACTGCAAGACCCCGTATTGACAGATGTGTTGAAGGTGATTAAAACAAATTGGCAATATTGCGATAAACCAGAATTACAGCCGTACTTTAACATTAAGCAGTATCTAGATATTGAACAGGGTCATAGGGTGATCATTCCTATCAGTTTGAGAAAACAGATTTTGGCACAAATACATCAGACACATCAGGGTATAGTTAAGTGTAAAAACTTAGCGCGAAATTATGTTTACTGGCCAGGAATTGATTTGCAAATAGAGCAAATCTGCAAGTCATGCGAGACTTGCGCGCGTGAGCGAGGGGCGCCCCCCGCTGCCGAGCTGCACCCTTGGCAGTGGCCACAAGAGCCTTGGTACCGTTTACATGCCAATTTTTTTACTCTAAGTGGGAATATCAACTATTTGGTTGTAATTGATGCCCACTCGAAATGGATTGAGGCCTTCCGCATGTCTAGTACCACGAGTAAGCTACAAATTTTATTCGCACAATTTGGCTTGCCTCGAGAACTAGTGTCCGACAACGGTCCTCCGTTTAATGGCCAAGAATTCAAACAGTTTTTAAATCAACACGGAGTTAAACATATTACAGTTACGCCGTACAAACCCAGCAGCAACGGCGCCGCGGAAAATGCTGTCAAGACAATCAAAACTAGTTTAAAAAAAGCGATGCGTGACAAAGTGGATTTAGAAAAGGCATTGCAAGATTTCTTGTTCATTTATAGATCTACACCACATAGTGTGACGGGCAGGACTCCCGTTAACTTATTATTAGGAAGAAATGTGCGAACCCCCCTAGACCTGTTACGCCCCATGACGGACGACATAGTAAAACGTAAACAGTGGTCGCAAATTCAGCAAAAATTAGGCAGTAAACGAGCTTTTAGCCCTGGGGACAAAGTATTTTTTAAAATGTATAAAAACAACAATTTTACATGGGAACGCGGCACAATTACTAATAGAATTGGCCCCCTGACATATTTTATACACTGTGACAACAGATACCATAAAAAACATGTGGATCAAATACGCAAGGATGACACAGAGGAAAATAATTTTGATTGTGTTGACCCGATTGTACACATTTCACCTGAAGTTGATGCTAGCAACTGTACATCACCACACACACCGATAGTAGCACAACCTCAATCGGAGGCTACTTGTAGCACCCCTATACGCGAAACCGCGCGGCCCAGTCCCGAGCCGTCTAATAGTGGTACAGCAGTAGTCGGTAAAAGAGTGCGCAGACCGGTTGTGAGGTATGGATTTGAAATTGATTAGTTTTCACGATGGTTTCGCCATAACAATTCGTTCTGTTTTCATTTTTACCTTTTTTTTTATTACTTTGTCTTTTCATTTTTGTGTTGAATTGTTAAAAAAAAAATAAAAAATAATAAGTTCTGATATATGTTAGTAATTTATGTTATAACTAAGGGCATAAAAAGATGTACTTAAATTCTTTTATTTTTTTTGTTCTTACTCTAATAATATAACATAGACAGGTAGTTAAGTTTTATGGAAATATTTTTTAAGAATCAGGAGGGGGAGAATAGTATGTACATTATGAAGGTAGGTCATAATAAATTAATTTGGCTACCTTCGTCTAAAATAAATACCCAGTCTCGTATCAGTTGTGTTTCATTCATTTTGCGCTCCCGTAAATTAATTACAATACATTACAGTAAGCAATAAACATTCGAATTTGATTTTATTTTTTGTAAAATGTAGCAATACTTAAGAAAAAGAAAGAGCTTTATTGATTGAAACAAGATATCATTACAGTTAAGGCTCTTTTTAATATCATGCGGATTTCGTCACGCACGCGGGATTGCCCCGCCGCGGCCTACGTGCGTATTCCACGCATTACAATAGATATTATTTGTACGAAAAAGACAATTGCGAGTGCCACGCATGCGGGGCAATCCTGCGTGCCTGATGAAATCCGCACGATATTACAAACATAACGTGGACACTTCACAGGCGCTAACTCACCTGCTGCAGCTAGGTTTAGAACTTACTAAAACCAAAAAACTAGATTAAACTTGTAATTAAGGGTGTCTGTTGCTTGTAGTATTGTGTATGTGTGTGTACGGTTTAGTACATAATATAGATTGAAGTTATCAAGTTGAATTTAAGTTAGTTGGATGTTGATGTTGGTGAGAGCACAGGAGAAAGTCGATCACAACCGTAATTAGTTTATTGTTATAAGTTTACAAAAATGTAGGATGGCGACCTCTTACTCCAAGTTAAAAATGCACTCTGTCTTATTTTGTAAGAATAGGAAAAATGCTGCGTTCGGCTAAGTGTAAATGTGGGTCAACTGGTACGCGCGACCGCACTGCGCATGTAAGTTATAAATGTATGGTGTTGAACCGTACATCTTGGCAACACCAGGAAAAAAGGGTAAAAGTTTTGTATAAATTAAGTTAAGATAGACTAAGAGGTGCCAGTACATAGCAAAGAATGTTATGTTTCTAAATTATCTAAGTTGAACGATACACCCGCTGGTGGGCGCGTGCTGCTGCTGGCGGCGCTTGCTTCCTCCAGGTGCAGGCGCTGTGGTTTGGGCGGCACGGCCGGTGCGCGTCTTTGAAGTTGTCATCCTCATAGGAATGTTTGTTTTCTGACTTGCCGTATTTGTCTTTATGCTAAAGACAACGATCATTGCAGTTACTGTGATTGCCGTCGATAGCTAAAACTCTTATTTACACTGTAGTTAGTAGTACCTCTATGTCATCAATTGAGAGATGATTGGCACTTTGTTGGATGGAAGTTGAGGGTTGAGATGTTGTGTTATTTTGTCTATTTGTTGCATTTGATTTAACCCAGTTTTTGTTATGCAAGAGAGTATTGTTGCACTCTTTGCATTTTTTCGTTGACTTGGACTCGCTGTTGCCATGGCTGAATAGACAGTTTTTGCATACCTTCAGTTTCGCAACAGTGATGTTTCGTTGATTTACATCCATGTCACTGAACTTTGGAAATTGCATCAATACATGAATTTCGTCACAAAGTGGACATTTTCTGGACATTGTTGCTAAGTATGATTTATGAAAGTTGAAAGATTTCTGGTTTTTGTTTAAATTAATCGTAGTTCGGCTTGTTGTTAGATGTTGGCTTTCTTGATGTTGATTTTTTGAATGTTTCCTCCAGAAGAACTTTCTCTCGGAAGAAACTCATGTCGAGTTGCAAAATCTTGCCATTGGGCCTCTAATGATGATAGGCGTGTTTTAAGATATTCAGCGTTCTTCCTTGACGCTGCATCCTTTTCATAGTTGCTACACAGTTTCTTAATGTTCTCGAAACATTGTTCCTGAAGTTTCATTTCATTGCTCATCTTGATAGTCAAGAAGGTAAGTTAAGTAGTTGAATTTAGTTAGTTAGATAAGTTTAGTTGATAGTTAACCTTAGAGTTGTTTAAGGTAACGTAGTTTTAGAGATAGTTTAGTTAGTTTAGTTGATAGTTAACCTTAGAGTTTCTTAAGGTAACTTAGTTTTAGAGATAGTTTAGTTAGTTTAGTTGATAGTTAACCTTAAGAGTTGTTTAAGGTAACATAGTTTTAGAGATAGTTTAGTTAGTTTAGTTGATAGTTAACCTTAGAGTTGTTTAAGGTAAGTTGTAGATAGTTTAGTTTATACCTGACACAAAGTTACTGATGCCAGATGATGATGAGCTCCACTTGAAGAATAGCTTGTTCACTTTCTTCACAGAAATCTGCTACAAAACGGCACTCGATGGAAATCCAAATTGTAGAGACTCGCAGTGGTCGCTGGTTGACACTCAGTGCACTTAAGCTCCTTAAACGATCTTTGCACCTTCTCAATTTGACCGGTGAGACCCGCTTGTGGGAGGCCAGCCAAACCGATTTGCTCACGTTTTTTCGGAGATCAAGATACACTAAGTCAAAGCTCGAAGGACCAATTTATGTACGGTTTAGTACATAATATAGATTGAAGTTATCAAGTTGAATTTAAGTTAGTTGGATGTTGATGTTGGTGAGAGCACAGGAGAAAGTCGATCACAACCGTAATTAGTTTATTGTTATAAGTTTACAAAAATGTAGGATGGCGACCTCTTACTCCAAGTTAAAAATGCACTCTGTCTTATTTTGTAAGAATAGGAAAAATGCTGCGTTCGGCTAAGTGTAAATGTGGGTCAACTGGTACGCGCGACCGCACTGCGCATGTAAGTTATAAATGTATGGTGTTGAACCGTACAGTGTGTGTTGCAGCATTTCTGCTTGCGATCTTTTTTATGTTCTCTTATTCTTTCCGGTCTAGTTTTCTTTTTGATTCAATATATTTCAAAATTTTAGAATTTGCTTGATTTTTGGATTTTGTTTGGGATTGAAGTTGACACAGTCATTCGACGAAAAAATTTGTGGTGATATGATCATTATTTATTGTGCATAGAAGACTAATGTAAAGCAATTATGTGAAGTATTTTATAAGACATTCAATAACTATTTTAAAAAAGGTCCTAACCTTGTAAAGGAAGTGGAAATATATTTTTTTTCTATCAAAATGTAAGTTTTTCACCTTTTCCTTTCTTTGTTCTCACACGCCTACTCTACCTTACCTACGCTATACAGTACACTTTTACAACATCTTCTTCACGCTCAGACAAATACTCTTTCAGGCTGTTCTTGCAACAGTTACGAGAATCCTGGGTCTTATGGTTTAAATCAAATCTGGTTATCATTTGACCTGGGGGGATTACTTCACGACCTGCAAGAGGAGAATATCCTTCTTGTATAGGTTACACTAGCTAGACATCCTTACTATTCTAATAAATACTCATATATTTCAATTTCTCTTCCTTTTGGTGCTCTTTCGGGTATCGTGACCTTTTAGGTATCCTAGTCCAATTTGGAGTGTTTGTAGTTTCAGTGCTTTTAATCTATGACATAAAGAAAGGCTGGGCAGCAGTTTACCGCTGAGTGACATACGTGTACCCAATTTGCGAGCAACCCGAACCACCTGTTCCAGCCTCTATTCCATAGCGGTTTTACCAGCGGCCTCAGGAAGACCAGTAGCTAAGTTTTAGATCCATTACCTTAAATTTACCTAATTTATTTTTGACAAAAAATGCCAATTGTATCAGCATTAGTTTTATCTATCAAGTAGGTGGGGTATTTTATTCGACGTCGAATTATTATCTACCTATTTGCAACAGATAATAATTTATAGGTAGACTACGTGTTAGATTTATTTTGTATGGTATTGTAACCGTTCAAAATTATTCAACACTTCATTTCCAAACAAAATATCCGTACGTTAAAAATTGTTTTAAATGTTAGGATTTCCAATTTGTTAAGTTTTCGTTTATACCTAAAAATTTAATTGTGCTAATTTTATACTTTATTTTTCGGGACTGTGTCGAATTTTTGTTACTGTTAATTAATTTTTTTTCCTTTCATTTTAAATCTCGTCCACTTTATTTTTTGTGTTTCGGCGATCTCTATTCTAAATTTATCGCTGAAGTGTGTGTGTGTGTGTGTGTATATGTACTTACTTGTCTTTCACATTGATTGCCTTTCGATCTGTCGTGCCTTGCTTTTGGAACTCAAAGGTGGCTTTGCCGTGACCAATACATCTGAATTTGGCGGGACTCCCGATTCTCACCACCTCGGTTATAAGTTGTAGGGAAATCTCACCTAATAATGTTAAAGATTTTTTATTAAATTATGACATTTTCTGAGCATGATCACGATTGATATTTCAATCCTAACTAGAATGTGAAGTTATTATACTCGTAGGTCTGTAACAAAATTAGCTACGAAAAAGAATAGAACCAACTTCAAAAAAGTGAAAAATAAATACAATATCATTTGATGTGTTATGTAGTACCCAGCTACTGACCTGTTTGAGTTGGTGCGAAGGCGGTCTATCAAACTTAATTTTCTTGGCACCTAGGTACATAGCACATTATATAATGTTGTATTTATTTTTTGCTTTTTTAAAGTTGGTTCTTTTTTTAAGTTTTTGTTTTTCCATTTTTAGTGCAAATTATAACCTCTTCCTTTTTTGAGGTTGGTTAATAAAACGAAGCAAAGCGAAAAAGTTAAAGCGAATCATTATATATAATATAATATTTTTGTTTTTTTTTACATATATACAGTTTAAACTGAGAACCCTCCTTATTGACCCCTCCTTATTGAATTGTGTGGAGTGGGTTAATATCTGTTTTAAATCACTTTAAAATAAAATACGTTTATTCCACTAACATAAATTGACACAACACAAACTAAACAAAACAAGAGATATAAAACTCAAACTGAAAAGACATTCTAAATATAAAATATACAATAAAGAATAAAAAACAATAAAAAGTTTATCTAAAATAAACGGAATACAAAACTGTCGCGAACATGGCACCCCGCGGTGCAGAGCACCAGTTAGACAGCGACAGTAGGAAGAGGAGCCAGCTTCCTGACAGGCCGTCTCAGCACACCTCCTCTTGTTGCCACATCTGCAACTCTTACTACGCCCCTGGGTCCGGGCTACACAGCTACTACACGACCCCTAGGCCAAGTTCCTCTGGGCAGGGTTCCATCTGCAACGATGACTAAATCGCCGACCTTCAACTGAGTCTCCGGTGTTGACGACGAACTCAGTCTGACAATTAAAGTGGGAAGGTACTCTTCCACCCATCTCTTCCAAAAATGATCGGCCAATCTGAGCCCCTTCTTCCATTGAATGCGACCGTGAAGCTCTGAATCGGAAAGCGGATGCATTGGTGGCTCATTTGTAGCTGAGCCAATTAAAAAATGATACGGTGTTAGAGTCTCGTCTTCCAAAGGTTCAACTGGAACATGAGTTAAAGGTCTGGAGTTTACTAAAGCCTCTGCTTCGAATAGAAGAGTGTGAAGGGTTTCTTCTCTCGGGGAACGCTGATGTAAGGTGACAGAAAGAGCCGTTTTAATGGATCTGACCAATCTCTGCCAAGTTCCGCCCATGAACGGAGAGGCAGGTGGGATAAACTTCCAATAAATTCTGAGGTTGGCTACAAAGTCGTAAATCTCGTTTAATTTATTCTTGGCTCCAACAAAAGCTGTCCTATTATCCGACATAATAACAGAAGGGCATCCCCGTCTCGCAATGAACCGCTTTACTGCCATTATCGCGGAATTAGTAGTCAAGCTTCCGACTATTTCGATATAAACCGCACGAACAGTAAGACAGGTGAACAAAGCAACATATCGTTTTTCGGTTCTCCTTCCCACACTTATGATTACTGGGCCAAAATAGTCTAGACCGACATTCGTAAACGGCCTCTGGTGGTGCGCCAATCTAACCTCTGGAAGGTCTCAGGTCAAGGGTGTTAAAGGCTGGGCCTTGCGAATTCAACAAAATAAGCAGGACTTCGCCACTTCTTTTACAGACGGGCGCAGATTGGTGACGTAATATTTTCGCCGTAAAAAATTCACAACCGTTTCATTTTTGCCGTGGGCGGCCCTCCTATGCATGTACGCTATCAAAAGCCGAACGATTCGATGGCGACCGTCGAGGATGATGGGATTGGGCTCTGTCTCGACTTCCTGAACCCTTGAAATTCTTCCGACAAGGCGAAGAACACCCTGTGCATCTCGATCAATCTCGATGTTTTTTAACTTGGAACCTCTAATAGGGCCTGACTGACTGTGTTCGTCCGCAAAACTATCCAACTGAGATTTCAAAATCAATCTTTTTTCCGCAGTTTCAAGGAGTTCAGCGGTTAAAGGTAGGAAATTCTTCTCACGGACGAGTTCTTTCTTGCTGCGAACAAGTTCTTTCTTGCTGTTAGATTTTGAATTTTGAGAGTTAAAGTTTAGCCGAGAACGAAGTAACCAAACAAATTGTTGAACGCGAGCTGTGGTACGGACTAGACGTAACCACTCTGAAAACCTCGAGTGGTCCACAACAACCGGTGAAGGTAGTTTTTGCGGCTGATCGTTAATTTGGCCCACCATATCCAAAAAAAAGCACCGTTTAACTTCCACAGAAGGCAACGGTACTTCGCTCGATGGTTCACTTGGCCAGTGATGAGGTGCCTCTAAAAGAAATGAGGGTCCAGTGAACCAGCGAGCAGTCGTATCAAATGAAAGTGTGTTAGGACGCGTAGCATCGTCCGCAACGTTATCAGAGGTAGGAACATAGCGCCAATTGGAAATATCAGATACTTTAGAGATCTCGCCAACCCTGTGTGCCACAAAAGGCTTGAACGTGCGCGCGTCACTACGCAGCCATTTAAGGACTGTCATAGAGTCAGTCCATAAGAAAGTTTTTAACGGCTTGACTTTATGCGACTGAAAGATTAAATTCGCAAACCTTGCCGCTTTCAGGGCTGCCTGGAGCTCGAGTCTGGGCATAGAGACGGGCTCGAAAGGTGCAAGACGGGCTTTGCCTCCAATTAAAGCGAGCCTGACTTTTCCATCCAAACTATAACGCCAAAAGGCGACACAAGCGTACGCATACTCACTCGCGTCAGCAAAAATGTGGAGCTCTAAAGACTGATTAGACTGTGAAAGTCCCTGATACCAGCGAGGAATCGAACAGAGACTGACCTTAGAGAGCCGCTGAAACCAGGCTAGCCATTTGTTCAAAGCGTCGGACGCGAGTGGCTCATCCCAAGATACACCGGCTCTCCACAGTTCTTGGAATAAAATTCGACCCTGAACAACAATCGGAGCCAAAAAACCCAGGGGATCATAAACGCGCATTAACAACGACAAAGCTGACCTCATTGTTAACAGAGACGGAAGCAACTCCGGCAGACCAGTTCTGAAACATAGGCTGTCGACGACTGAGTTCCAGGTCAAACCTAAGATTTTAATGTGATGAGGTTGAGATGAGGATGGATTCAAGTATACGGGATGAGGCGTCGGGCTACACAAGTTAGGTGGTAACAAAGACAAGGCCTTGGGTGTGTTGGAAACCCAGGACCTCATTTCGAAACCAGCCAAGCTGTGCACCTTCACAATGTCGACTGCCAAACAAGCGGCCTTGTCGACACTGTCCAGACTACCCAGGAAGTCATCCATGTAATGGTCTTCCTCGATGGCGCGCGTAGCTTCCGGATACAGATCTTTATGTTCTTGTGCATTTTTGTTTTTTAAATAAAGAGCCGTAAAAGGGCTAGAGGTTGCACCGAAAATCATGGATGACATGCGATATATCAAAATGGGAGATGACGGTTCATTACGCCACAAGAAACGCTGCGCATCACGGTCACTTTCTTGAATTTTAATTTGCGGAAACATTTCTCTAATATCTGCGTTCAACGCTACGCAGCCCTCTCAAAAACGCATCAAAATCGCTACTAAACTTTGGAGCAAATCGGGTCCCGACAGGAGTAAAGAGTTAAAACTAACGCCAGAAAATTTTGACGCGGCATCATGGACAACTCTAAGCTTTCGCTTCTGGGGGTGAAAAACTCCAAAGTGCAACAAATACCAAGTTATGCCCTTAGGACCCTCAGAACACAGTTCCGCATAACCTTTAACAATGGTATCTTGGATATTTTGGCGGTAAGCTTCTGTGTACTCAGGTTCCTTTTTAAACTTTCGTTCGAGACTTTTGAAACGAAACAAGGCCAAGGTATAATTATTTGGAACCTCCCCTAAACCTTCGCGCCACAGTAAACCTGTTTCAAAACACCCCTCGGGAAGGCGTCGAGTTGTATTTTCAAGAATCTCGATTGCCCGTTTCTCGCTTTTAGTTTTATAATCTTTTTTCTCGATTTCAATGGAATCAAGCTTGTAGTTTTCTTTTATAAGGTTTGTAACGTAATTTTCTGAGGGAAACTATGGTAACTAGTAGGGGTAGGTGACTACGGGCGGCTGAGGCCGCTCACAGAGGGTACGGTTGAGTAAAACAACTCCTACAAACAGTAAAGGTTGGTTTATTGGTTCTTTACAATGGTGAATCCAATTTTATAGCTAGAAAATACTTATGATTACGGTAGGGCGCTGAGGGCGCGTACGCGGGAGGGGACACGACGAGTGCCCTTGGCTTAAAATCGCGGTCGCGGCGGTGGCGCGGTTGCCGGGACGTGGGAAGGTTAACGGGAGACCGGACGGGATTTGCCGCACGTGCGGCGCTCGGACGGGAAGCCGGAAGGGCCGTGTGCAACAACGCCCAAAGGGCGGTACACCACTGCACCCAGGAAGGGAAGCCGGAAGGGCCATGTGCAACAGCGCCCAAAGGGCGGTGCACCACTGCACCCAGGAAGGGTCGGGAGGGAACGGGAAGGGCCGTGTGCCCTGCGTCCTAGAGACGGTGCACCACTGCACCCTGGGTGCGGCAAGTCGCTAAAAGTCTTCTTGCCTCGGGAGCAGACTCTGAGCGACTGCTGGCTGCGACCATGTGGAAGTCTTCTCGAGCGCCGGAGGGGCCCATGGCGGCGAAAATCTGTCGCGGCCTATAAAGATAGGCCGGTCATAGGGACTGCCTCTGACCCTACCTGTGTGTAGAGTGAGGGGACTGTTCTGCTCCCCCCCGGCAGGGAAGGCGAGAGCGCGCCTTCGGCTGTCGTAGGGAGCATTTTGGGGGACGCGGGCGGGCGAGAAGAGGCGACGCTACCATACAATGGCTACGCCGACAGTTACCGCCCATCCGCTGTCTGTCAAGTAAGTCTGTCGCTGGGCCCTCTCACACGGCCCTGTGATTGGAACACAGCGCGTAACGTGTGAGAGTGACCCATTCCTCAGTCATGCAACTATCAGCGGCCATCGGCCCGCTAAAGTTACATGACCGAGTTGGAATGTCAAGGGGGCACTAAGGGAGAAGCAACACTCGTTTGGTGATACCATACTGTGGTAATAGGGAAAAGAGGGACTGCAATTGAAGGTGCGGGCAGAGATCTCTCTATCCGCTGTGACGCCAAGCCTCCCTTTTTTTTTTTCTTATCGAGGGAGCGAGGGACGCGAGATAGAGACAACCTATTCTGCTTCCCATGACCCACCACCGCATACGCGGTTTGGTCGCCACCATGGGAAGCAATATGGGACGGGTGGGAACCTGGTGGAGCCTTGCAGCGGTCCCGCCACAGGGCTAAAAGACAAGCTGCCCAGCTCCACCTCGCCCACCTTGGTCTTGCGTGGAGGGATCTACAGGGGTCGAGTCCAGAGGTGCGTCGAGTCCAGTGGGGGCTGCCTCGCGCCCTCAACCCTAGGGGAGGTCGAGCGAGGCAGCGTAGAGTCTTGATCGGTGGTGATGTTTTCATCGTCCGGTGGGATAAGCTCTCTTGGGAGAGCTCTGCAGCTGCGGTCCGGGGGGCGGGCGTGGAGGGGCGCGATGTCGCGCAGATGTTCGAACGCGGAGTTATCCGCGCGATCAATCAATCAATCAATCAAATATACTTTATTGTACACACAAACAGAAAAATAACTAAAAATAACAATAAATTTACATAAAGCCAAGGCATATACAATAAGGCGGCCTTATCGCTTTCAGCGATTTCTTCCAGGCAACCTTAGGGAAGAATTTGAGAGAGGAAATATCATAGCGGGTGTACTAAAAAAAAAAAAAAAAATATTAAGTTAGAAATTAATTATACCTATTAAATCCTACAAAAATAAATATATTAAATACCTACATATTTATACATACGAATAATACTATAATATAATAAACTAATATATATATAAATATATATATATATATATAAATATATACATACAATAATACACACACGATCGAACATCCTCCTCGCCAGGCGGACGATGAAGTCGTCCAGGCTGTCAAGTTTAAGGTCGCGCCGGATCACGTCGTTGCGAACGTAGCGGCCGGCGTTGACAATGTTGCGTAGGCACTGGTTCTCCTGGGCTCGGAGGCGGCGTTTCTGCGACTCGCAGACCAGTGCATACCATGCCGGTGCCGCGTACGTTAGACGTGATCGGATGTAAGTTTTATATACCATGAGCTTGGTGCGGAGTGGGAGCTTCGAGGCGAAGACGGGGCGCAACTAGCGCTGGCGACTTTGGCCTGGACGACGGTGTTGTTCACGTCGGCGCGCATGGTAAGCCGGCGGTCGATAGTGACCCCAGATACTTTACCTGGTTGGCCCACGGAACGGGCTGTCCTTGTAGAGTCAGTTGGGGCGGCGGGGTTCTCCATAGGCCGGTGGCTATGGCCTGCGTTTTGGCGACGTTCACGGACATCCACCAACGCGCTAGCCACTGTGGTAGGGAGTCGAGAGTGGGCTGCATCTTCGTCGCAGCGTGGGCCAGACGATACGACGACGCGAGGTACGCCGTGTCGTCTGCGAAGAGAGCGAGCCTGACGTCACCTACACGGGGATGTCGTCCGTGAAGAGTGCGTAGCAGGCCGGGGAGGGGCAGCTTCCTTGGGGAACGCCCGCGCAGACAGGGCGCTCGGTAGAGACCGCATCCTCAACAGCCACC
>OX465244.1:13450958-13740047 GCA_949987775.1 Aproaerema taeniolella
CGGTAGACAGCTGCTTGCAGAGTTGGTGGACTGATGGGGACGCCTCCCTCCTCTACCTCTAGGAAGTGCTGGTCCCATCGTGATGCGGCGTCGTTGATGAGCTCTCCTTTCACCCTCTCCACCAAGGCATTGAGCTTGGACTTGAGGGTTGGGCATCGAGTACGCTGCCAGTCGCGTCTCAGGGTGCGCTTCTCAGCCAAGTAGTAACTTAAGCCCGCTGCGGGAGAGGGTTGATCCTCTCTCCGGGAGCGGGTGGGCTGAGAGGCGGATTGAAGTGCACCCTGAATCGCCGCGGTCCAGCCTTCCTCCGTGGCTGCATCGACGTCCTCCGGGGTGGTGATCGCCCTGCTGGTGGGTGTACTCGGTGAGTGTGTCCGTGAACCTCTCCCAGTCCGTGCGCATGCGCGGGGCGGGAGGGGCAACGCGGACCGGGCGCGATCCAGGACGCACAAGACTGGTCGATGGTCTGAAGGAAGGTCGAGTATTACCTCCAGGTGTGGTGAGATTATGCAGGCCACGGTGGACCACTATGTCCAGAACCTCGCCTTTCCCGCTGACTGGATCGTAGCGGGTCGGCTCGTCAGGGTCCCAGGCAGTCATAGTGGTGGTTCACGGCGTCCTGCATAAGGCGGCGTCCGTTGGGGCAGGTGGTGGTTGAATTCCAGGCGGTGTACTTGGAATTCAGGTCACACGCCAGCAGAGTGGAGTGGGAGGAAAGCAGCAGACTACGAACCTCCCCGGGCTGCAGTGGGACGACTGGTGGCTTGTAGGCGGCGTACAGGCGAAGGTCGCCGCTGCCAGTGTGCACGTCAACCCCGAGTGTGTACACAGTCGTCGTCTGGGAGAAGGGGACCGGCTGGTGAACTACCCAGCGGTGGACTAGTATCAACAGCCCTCGGTATGCCTTGCCGAGGGGGGATACTTCGTCCTTGCGGTAGGCCAGGTAGTTCGGGATCTTGAAAGGCTCCTGGGAGCTCAGGTGGGTCGATATCCTGCTCGCGTAGAAAGTTCACGAGCAGGCGCCGCTTAGTCAACAGCGACTGGGCGTTCCAAAAGACCAACCTGAGCTTATGGGTCATTAGTTCTGCCGGGCTGCGTGGCTGTCTTGGGGGCGGACCTACTGACGATGCACTCATTGAGCAGCCTTCGTGCTAGCTCAATTTTTGCATCGACCGTTAGGTCCGAACTGACCTTTATGGGTGTTTTATAAGATGGTGAATGGGCGGGCGGCGCCTGGGCGGGCCGGAACTCGAGCGGGAGCCCGGGAGGGCTGGGCCCGTGCCGGCCTCGCCTGGGCGGGCTGCGACTGGACGGGCTGTGCCTGGGCGGACGGCGCCTGGGTGGGCTGCGCCTGGGCGGGCTGCGCCCGGGCGGACTGTGCTGGGCGGGGTGCGCCTGGGCGGACTGCGCCCGGGCTGGCTGCATTGTGTTTTCTGCCCCCACGCTTCCTCTTCCTGTGGGGGGCGGTAGGCTGCGGGCGGCTGCTGCGTTGCGCCTCGGCGGGCCGTTGGCCGGCGCCATCAAGTGATGACGGCGCCGCCTCCTCGACTTAAGGGCGACCCACCGCAGCGCAGGTGGTAGGGCCTAGGCGGGCCACAGTCCCGGCCTTCTTGTAGCGCGACTCGCGCTTGAAGACCGGGCATGAGGTGTGGTTGGCAGGGTGCTGGCCTCCGCAGTTCGCGCAGGTCGGCGGGTCCTCGCGGGGCGCGGGCAGTCGGCGGCGGCGTGTGGGCCTCCGCAGCGCACGCACGCGATGGGGCGGTGGCACTGCTGTGAGGAGTGCCGAAAGGCCTGGCAGCGGTGGCACTGCGTTGGGCCCTTCTTCCCCCTCCAGGCCTCGATCTTGATCCCCGGCATATAAAGAAGCTCCGTAATGGAGTATATGCCAGGGATCAGGTTGGGAGTCTTCGCAAGCGCCACGTGGAAAAGGCATCCAAGGCGCCCTGCGCGAGCCCGGATGTGCCTCACGTGCAGTGGTGAGAAGCCCTTACCCTCCAGTGCACGCTTAATCTCATCCGGGTCCGTTGTGGCGGGAAGGCCGCGTATGGGCCACCTTGAGCCTCTCTCTTCTGGCGGCGTGTACGAAAACCATCTCACACCCTCCTCCCTCTCCAGTTTGGAGAGGTAGAATTGGATGAGCCGGTACTCGTTACCCTCCGGCGGGGTGAATCGAACACCCTCACCGTAGGGGCGGGCGTTCGGGGGGTGGCCCAGCTGTTCTGCCAGGGCCGCGAAGTGCGCCGTCCAGTTGGGCAGCTTCTCCACCACGAGTGGCGGGTAGTGCCCTTTCGGGGCGGCGGCGGCGCTGACGGCGGCGGCGCTGGCGGCAGCGGTGGCGGCAGCGGCGGTGGCGGTGGTGGCGGCGCCGACGGCGGCGGCGGCGGCAGAAGGGGTTGTTGCGGCGATGTTACCTGCAGGTGGCGGCGGGGGTGGGGGGGGGGCGGTGGACCAGTGAGAGCGCCCGCGTAAGTCGCGGCAGGTCTCACCGGCCGAGGGACAGGCCCGGGCGCCCGCTAAAAGTCTGAAGGTTTTTTTGCCTCGGGAGCAGAAACAGTTCGCACAAAGTAGATATCTAGTATTTTTTGTGGACTACAATGCTTATTTGCAGATAACTACAAGCAGAAATGTCATTCATTTATTTAGATGATGTTCTAGTTTGTAGTATTTTTTGTTTTTGTTGTTTTTTTTTTTAAAGTGCTGAATCATTTTTGATAAAATTTATATGGGACCTCTTCAGGAGTATACTCTTTCGAACAAATAAAGAATTATTCAAATCGGTTTATAATTGCCGGAGTAATCGCGTAACAAATATACAAAAAAAAAAACAGTCGAATTGAGAACCTCCTCCTTTTTTGAAGTCGGTTGATAATAAATTCACTACATGTACTATTGATCACTCGCTATCTGTACTAGTTATATTTACTTTCTATAGTAATACTTATTTGTTCATCTATAGTTAAAACTAAAATAGTATAAATGGTCTTTGGCTTGATTATAGTCGCTTATTTTTGAAAAGTATCTGGTGGTTAAATTATAGTGATAGCTATCTGACCGTTAAACAAACAGACTATAATGCTGGTATCACTTACATACGATAAAACATTACTAAATTATACAATTATCGGTTGCTGACTATAAAACTATAAGTACTATTATGTAATTTTTTTCTTTAGGTTTTATCTGCCTAAACTTATCCTATTCAAGAATATCTAATCTATTATGTAATTTTTCTACATTTTTTGTTTACTACATAATGCTCTGCCTCCCCTCTAAGGCATATACGATGATCGTATAGGGCATTCATATACGTCGGTTCTTGCAAAATTCGAAAATAGAGAAAAAATAAAGGAAAATTCAGACGACGACGTGAAATTCATCTCGAGCGCCGGAGGGGCGCTCGGGGAAGCCGCATCGGGGCGAACCCCATGGCGGCGAAAATCTTTCGCGGCCTATGAAAATAGGCCGGTCGTTGGGACTGCCTCTGACCCTACATGCGTGTAGGGTGAGGGGACTATTCTGCTCCCCCCGACAGGGAAGGCAAGAGCGCACCTTCGGCTGTCGTAGGGAGCATTTTGGGGGGACGCGGGCGGGCGGGAAGAGGCGACGCTACCATACAATGGCTACGCCGACGGTTCCCGCCCATCCGCTGTCTGTCAGGTAGGTCTGTCACTGGGCCCTCTCACACGCCCCTGTGGTTGGAACACAACGCGTAACGTGTGAGAGTGACCCATTTATCAGTCATGCAACTATCAGCGGCCGTCGGCCCGCTACAGTTACATGACCGAATTAGAATGTCTGGGGGTAGCTAAGGAGGGGGCAACTTTTGTTCCACAGGTGATGGCCAAAGGCCAATTCTGGGCAGAACCAGAGAGCGGTTTAGGGGAATGAGTGGTCGAGTGGTTGTGCGGGCTGAGTATTACTCTGCCCGCTGTGAAGGCAAGCCTCCCCTTTTTTTTTCCCATCGAGGGGGCGAGGGACGTGATCTGGTTGCTACAACCTATTCTGCTTCCCATGGCCCATCTTCGCGTTCGCGGTCTGATCGCCGCCATGGGGAGCAATATGGGACGGGTGGGAGCTTGGTGGAGCCTTGCAGCCGTCTTGCCACAGGGCTAGAGACAAACTGCCCAGCTCCACCTCGCCCACCTTGCTCTTGAGTGGAGGGATCTACGGGGGGGTGCAGGATGGTTGCGTAGCTGTGGTCCCCCGCGGCCTCAACCCTGGGGGAGGTCAAGCGGGGGGGGGGGTTGTAGAAGGTCCAGTGGTGCCGCTGCCTCGTGCTCTCAACCCTAGGGGAAAGCGAGGCAGCGCGGTGTCCTAGTCGGGGTTGTCAAGTCCGGTGGTGACGCTACCCCGCGCCCTCAACCCTAGGGGAGGTCGAGCGGGGTAGCGTGGCGTCTATGTTGGGGTGGGCTTCATCAGAGGGTGGCGGAATTAGCTCTCGGGGGAGAGCTCTGCTTCGTCGATCGGGGGGCCTGGCGTGGAGAGGCGCGATTCCACGCAGGTGTTCGTGCGCGGAGTTGTCCGCCCGATCGAACATGCCCCGCGCCAGCCTGGTGATGAAGTCGTCTAGTGGCTCGAAGTGGAGGTCGCGTTTGATCACGTCGTTACGTACGTAGCAACCGGCATTCACAATTGTGCGGAGTGTGAGATTTTCTTGGGCTCTAAGGCGGCGACGGTGAGTTTCGCTTACGAGCGCGTACCATGCCGGGGCTGCGTACGTAAGACGTGACCTTATGTAGGTCTTGTAGACAGCTAGTTTGGTTCGAAGGGGTAGCTTGGAGGCGAAGATTGGGCGCAGTTTTGCGCGTGCTACCTTCGCCTTTATGATGGTCTCGTCGACGTGGGCGCGCATGGTGAGCCGGCGGTCTACTGTGACCCCCAGGTACTTCACCCGCTCGGCCCACGGAACTGCTACCCCTTTCAAAGTAAGCTGGGGAGGTGCGTTTAACCACAGGCCAGTTACCATGGCCTGTGTTTTTGCGACGTTGACTGCCATCCTCCATTTTTCGAGCCATTGTGGTAGGGAGTCTAGGGTAGGCTGCATGTTCGCTGCGGCGTGGGCCCGGCGATACGACGACGCGATGTACGCCGTGTCGTCTGCGAAGAGTGCAAGCATGACGTCACCTACCACTGGGATGTCGTTGGTGTAAAGAGCGTAGAGTGCGGGAGACAGACAGCTTCCCTGCGGGACACCGGCGCGGACGGGACGCTCAGTGGAGGTGGCGTCCTCTACCGCAACCTGGAACCTCCTGTCGCGCAGGAAGGAGGCGACCACGTCGATGAGGCGGCGGGGGCGCTCGACAGGGACAGCTTGTACAGCAGCCCCTCGTGCCATACTCTGTCGAACGCCTTCTCCATGTCCAGCATCACTACTACGGAGTACTCACGCTTGTTCTGGTTGGTGGCCAGCAAGTGGAGCACTCGGGTGAGCTGGAGGGTGGTCGAATGGGCCGGCCGGAATCCGAACTGTTCGGGCCGCGGGATGATATGGGGTTCCAGGTGACGGAGCAGGAGTCTCTCGAACACCTTGGAGAGCGTCGCTAAGAGGGTGATGGGCCTGTGGTTTTGGGGTCGCTTTGGATCCTTACCCGGCTTAGGCAGCATAATTACGCGGCCCAGCTTCCACGTTGATGGAAAGCACCCGGTTCGCATTATGCCGGTGTACAAACGCGCGACTGCCGCCACCGCCTTAGGCGGCAGGTGACGGAGCGCAGCGTTTGTGATGCGGTCAGGGCCGGGGGCTTTTCTTGGCTTCGTCCGCAGGAGGGCTCGCTGCACCTGGCCGGGCGAGAAAACGACCGGGTCCTCACGGGGGCCCACTGGTGCTGCGAAATACTCCCTTAGGTGTTCTAAGACATCCTGCTCGTGTAAGGTGTCGGTGCAGGGGTTCGGCGAGAATTGTTCCTCCAACGAGTCGGCGAACAGCTCCGCTCTATCGGCTGCTTTGTACCTCGGCTGGTTGCTCCTGTCAAGTAGCGGCCTTACCGGTTCCGGTTCCGAGGACAGCCGCTTGCACAACCGGTGGACAGACGGGACGCCTCCTTCCTCCACTTCCAGAAGGTGCTGCTCCCATCGGGCTGCGGCGTCGTCGACGAGTTCGGCCCTTACCCTCTCTACCAAGGCATTAAGCTTGGCTTTGAGGGCAGGGCAACGGGTTCGCTGCCAGTCGCGTCTCAGGGCGCGCTTCTCAGCAAGGAGGGCTTTGATTCGCTGTGGGAGGGGGAGTACCTCTCTCCCGAACGAGTGGGCTGAGAAGATGTTTGGAGCGCGCCCCGAATCGCCGTGGTCAGATCGTCTGCTGCTGCGTCGACGTCTGCTGGAGTGGATATCGGTCTGGGCTTTATGGTGGCCGAGAGTGCGTCAGCGTACCTCTCCCAGTCCGTGCGCATGCGCGGAGCAGGAGGGGCAACACAGACCGGGCGAAGGTCCACGATGCACAGGACGGGTCGGTGGTCGGACGGGAGGTCCGGCATAACCTCCAGAGTGGGTGGTGCATGCAAGCCACGGTAGACCACGATGTCCAGGACCTCACCTTTCCCGCTAGCTGGGTCGTAGCGGGTCGGCTCGTCGGGTCCCAGGCAGTCGTACTGGTGGTCCACCGCGTCCTGCATGAGGCGCCGACCGTTGGGGCAGGTGATCGTTGAATTCCAAGCAAGGTGCTTGGAGTTCAGGTCACCCGCCAGCAGGGTGGAGTGTGTAGGCAGTAACAGGTTACGTACCTCCCCGGGTTGAAGTTGAACGATCGGCGCCTTGTAGACGGTGTAAAGTCGGAGATCGCCGCTGCCGGTGTGTACATCGACTCCCAGCGCGTAAAAGGACGCCAGTTGGGTGTACGGGACCGGCTGGTGAACTACCCGGCGGTGGACGAGTATCATCAACCCTCGGTAAGCCTTGCCGAGGGGAGACACTTCGTCCTTGCGGTAGGCCAGGTAATTGGGAACCTTAAACAGCTCCCGTGAGCTCAGGCGGCGTGCGGGCCTCCGCAGCGCACACACGCGATAGGGCGGTGGCACTGCTGGGATGAGTGCCGAAAGGCCTGGCAGCGGTGGCACTGAGCCGGGCCCTTCTTCCCCCTCCAAGCCTCGATCTTGATGCCCGGCATATAAAGGAGCTCCGTAATGGAGTATATGCCGGGAATTAGGCCCGGGGTTTTCTCTAGGGCCACATGGAAGAGACACCCGGGGCGGCCTGCGCGGGCCCGGATGTGTCTCACATGTAGCGGTGAGTAGCCTTTACCTACCAGGGCGCGCTTTATTTCTTCGGGGTCAGTGGTGGCGGGGAGGCCTCGTATAGCCACCTTGAGGCCTCTCTCCTCCGGCGGGGTGTAAGTGAACCAGCTCACCCCCTCCTCCCTCTCCAGCTTGGAGAGGTAGGCCTGGATGAGCCGGTACTCGTTACCCTCCGGCGGGGTGAATCGAACACCCTCACCGTAGGGGCGGGCGTTCGGGGGGTGGCCCAGCTGCTCTGCCAGGGCCGCGAAGTGCGCCGTCCAGTTGGGCAGCTTCTCCACCACGAGTGGCGGGTAGTGCCCTTTCGGAGCGGCGGCGGCGCTAGCAGCAGTGGCAGCGGCAGTGGTGGTGGTGGCGGCAGTGGTGGTGGTGGCGGCGGCGGCGGCGGCGGCAGTGGTGGTGGTGGTGGTGGCAGTGGCGGCGGCGGCGGCGGCGGCGACAGTAGTGGTCGCTGCTGCGGCGTTTCCTGCAGGCGGCGGCGGGGGCGGTGGGCCAGTGAGCGCTCCCGCGTAAGTCGCGGCTGGTCTCACTGGCCGTGGGGCAGGCCCTGGCGCCCTCGCTGGGGCGGCGGGTTTCGGCGTCGGCGGCGGACGCGCCTGTTTAGGTGCAGGGGGTGCTACGGCTCTGGGAGCTGGCCCTGGGTGTAGCTCGGGCCACTTGGGCCAGTGTGGTGGGACGGTGAATGAAGGGCCCGGGGCCTCAGTCCTCTGTAACCCGGGAAGCGGCGGGGCATCCCTCCACCTTCCCATGGTCCGACCAACCTTGCGGTTATGCGGACCGGACCGAATCGTCGGGAGATGCGCGCGCTACTTGCTCAGGTGCTCTTTCACGCGCGCATTTGCTTGACTCCCTACAAATTCAGATCGGGCTCCGATCTATCTCCTGTCCCCTCAGTGCTACTCTCCCCTTTCTGGGGCTAGACACCACAAAAACGGTACCTTGTCGCCGATATCCTGCTCCAATGCCTGCCATGGCGTGATTTTAATTAGCCCTGCATCTCCGGGTATGCCACGCTCTAGAGAATGCCCTGAAGCGGCTGAAGTTCGCCTCCGAAGATACGAGGTCCGCGAAGTAAACCGGACCCGCCTCCTTTCTCTCCAGTCCTGCAAGCATGTTCCCTCGCTCCAGTGCGTACAGTTCGCAGTCCCAAAGTACGTGGTCCCTGTACTCTAGTCCCTTCCCACAATCGCAGTCTGCGCTGTCGGCTAGGCCTAGGTCACGCAATCTACCCCTAAAACACCCGTGACCAGTCAGCATTTGCGACGTTACGTAATCAGGCTCGACCCATGTTGCCGCTAATCGGTCTTCTATGCTGTGGAAGAAGCGCCGCAAGTCGCCTCCCTGGTCCGCGTTCTCCCAGCGCTCCTGCCACATTGCCCTTACCCTCCTCCATGCCTCTTGTTTTAGCGCATCAACTTCCCTCCCAGCCTTCCCCTCGCGCGTCGACTCCACCCAACCCACTCTGAGTACTTCCAAGTCCGCCGGCAGCACCCCACCTAGCACTGGCAGAGCCAGCGTACTTACCGAGCGATACGCTTTGGTCAGGAGTATCAGCGCTGGTCTCTGCGCGCGAAGGAGTTTCGACCTAACTACGTACAGTCTGGCGCGCTCAAACCACACTGCAGCCGCGTAGGTGATTGTGGCCACGAATGTGCCCGTATATATTACCCGAAGCGCCCTATATTTCATTCCCCAGCTTGACGCGGATACACGGGTAACCTTGCCGAAGCAGTTCGCTGCGCGGCTACCTATATCCTCCGCATGTTCAGCGAAGGACTGCTGCTGATCTATGGTAACCCCAAGAAGTTTTGCACTCCTTGCCGTCGGAATTTTTGCTCCCTGCATCCTAATGATAGGGTCCCTCTGAAACTTGCCCTTTAGTGTCAAGGTGACTGATTTTGAATGGGAGAAGGACAAACGATTACGCTCGCCCCACTCCGCAGCGAGTTGTAGTGTCTCCCGGGCCTTGTTCTCGATTTGCGACCTCGAGTCTGCCTCTACGAGTATGGTCACGTCATCCGCGTAAGCAACGAAGGAAACGCCCTGCGGGACGGGTAGCCTAAGCAAGTCGTCCAGCAGGACGTTCCAAAGCGTTGGTCCCAGGACCGACCCCTGGGGACACCCCATCGTGGATCTTTTCCAGCACGAAACACCCCCCGCGACGAGCCCCACCCTACGATCGGCGAAGTATGACGACAGAAGTCTATACAGGTTCGGCGCGCAGCCCCCTTGTTTGCACTTTACCAGAATAATGGGCCACCACGCATTGTCGAAAGCGCCAGAGATATCTAGCAGGATTGCTTGAACGTATTTCGCCCCCGACTGTTGGACTGTCGACTTAACCGAGTTCAAGGCCGTAACGGTCGAGCGCCCCCTTACAAAGCCATGCTGGCTACAAGATATCCGTGACTGTAGCCCAGGTAGTAATTCACAAATCACCCTTTCTAAGACCTTCCCTAGTACCGGCAGCAAAGTTACCGGCCTATATGCCTTAGGGTCTGTGGGCTCCTTACCGTTCCCTTTGGGAAGCACTATTAACCTACCTACTTTCCATACACCTGGAAAGACGCCTTCCCGCACGCATTTAGCATAGAGCTCTGTGAGCTCGTGCTCTGACACTTTCCAGGCCGCCCGGAGGATACGGGCCGTTATGCCATCCAGGCCCGGGGCCTTGTTAGGGAGGCTTCTTATGATCCGCCCTATAGAAACTCGATTCAGTGTCCCTGAGTCCTCGCCGCTAGGAGTGCAAAAAGCAGCCACCCTAACCCGACCGTGGTATACTGTGTCCGTCAGTCTGTCATCGTCTGGGCACATAGACCGCAGCACATCCTCCATTGCTTCAGCGGTGTCCATCCCCGACCTGCCGCTTACCAGTTTCAACCCGTTTACTACCCCCGTGGGTGGTCGCACCCTGCCACTAGCAGCCCGATATGCCAGGCCCCATGGGTCCGCATTACCGCTATCCGCTAGGCGCTTAAAGTGGTCGGTCTCCGCCTTCTCCATCCTAGCCCTGTATACAGAGCGAGCCTGGTGGTACTCTTCTTTGAGCATCTCCTCACGGAGGCCCCCAGCGCGCCTATGCTTCTGCCACATGCGTCGAGCCCTACAATACGCAGACCTAAGTCTCGTCAGTTCAGACGTCCACCACTCATAGCTGTTGTCACGCTTTGGCCTGGTCTCCCCCAAACATTCCGCAGCCGTACGCACCAGTATGGCGGTGTAATCCGAACATGCCTGCTCCACAGGCTTCCGTAGGTCCAACCTACCCACACGCACTTGTAGCGTGCCTTGAAAACGGTCCCAATCCACTCCCCGATCCCGGAACCTCCTTGGCTCTTCGTCTGCTTTGTCACTGGCAGTGCTAATCAACCCTCTATCTGCATGGGCGTGCGAGCCCTCCACGTAGTATGTTATGAGCCTATGGTCGCTCGTGCTGGTGTCCCTGTGCACCGTCCAGTCGCTCACCCGCACTGACCTCGTGCTAAGCGTTAGGTCAATGTTTGACTTTCCCGACGCCGACCTGTAGGTCCACGGTTGCCCCTGACGGTTGTGGATTTGTAGGCCCCGAGAAATGATGAGATCTTCGACCATCCGCCTCCTGTATGCCGCATCACGCCCGCGCCCCTGATATTGCTCGGGGCGGGAGTACCACATCGGTGAATGCGCGTTGGAGTCAACCCCCACCAGTACCCCGCGTGGTTGTAGTCGAATTAGTACCTCCTCTAACTTTTGAGCGTGCAGCGCCACATCGTCCTCGTACTGAAAATAGTGGGAGACCACATGAAAGTCCACCGCTTCCAGTGCCACGTGCGCCACGAAGCAGTGTATGGAACTCAAATTGTTTAGAGCCGTGATTGTTAGGCGGTTATTACAGACAATTATGCCAGCCCTAGCCTTCTCCCCCACCTGTAGAAGTCCCGGAGTCTGCAGATCCTCGTTATACTGCTCCTGGACGAGCACAAGGTCGAGCCCCAGATCCCTGGCGAGAGGCAGTATCTCCACCGTTGCCTCCCTGGAATTCCGTAGGTTAATCTGGCCAACGACTACAGAGGGCCTGCTAGCCATAATTTATCATTGAGAGCGCCCTCTGTTCCGCGTGTTTCCTGCCCGGGCATTCTGGAGAGGCCGTTTTGTGGTTCTCTGCTCCTGCTTTGCCTGCTCTTTTACAGGTTGCGCAGCATGTCATCGTGGCGGTGCACGCCTCCTTTTTGTGGCCCTCTTCGCCGCAACTGCCGCATACCACCGTAGCCTGACGACAATACTTTTCTGGGTGCCCGTAGGATTGGCACTTCGAGCAGCAAGTGACGTCCACGTAGTCACGCACCAAGTATCTTTCCCAGTCCACGTAGATCCTTTCCGCGTTGACCAGTTCGGCCCTTGCTTCAGGTGAGCACTCTAAGACCACTGTCGTCCGAGAAGGACCCCGCCTCTTAAGGAATGCCACCCTCACACTTTTCCCCCATTGTTCCTCGGTCCATTCTGGCTTGCCCTTTATATTTTGTACCCACACAGCCTTGAGAAAATCTGGGCATCCTTTCGCCTCCATATTTGGTCCATTGTCGATGCCGAAAACCGCAACCAGCGGTCTACGTGCCCGGGGCTCGCTCACCCTCAGCTGCGTAGGTACGGCTTCTCTTATTTTCTTTACCGCGTCCGCAGAGGTGGTTCTGATTACCACCCCTGCGTTGCCGACTTTACGGAGGCCGCTGATCTGCACCCCCAGAGCGCCGGGGTCGACTAACTTCTTGACTATGCCCTTTGTGTCGTCTGCCGATTTTAGTTTCGCGCCCTCCTCACTTTCGGCCGGGTACACTGTCAAAGCGAAACCCCCGTCGCGCGGAACGTCCCTTACGTCTGCCTTGCCCATTCTCAACTTATCCGCATAAGAGTGGCCCGGCTGCTGTTGCTGAGCCAGCGTGACTGCAGTGGGCATAGGGCCTCCCATGGGCTGGGTTGCCCCCCTCCTTACGGTTTCCGTTCTTAATCGCTCGCTGGATACCCTCGACACAAGTGTATTTACAACTGCCATAATTCTGCTAACGTTTAGTCCCACTCCAGCAATCTCGCTCTTGTTTAGCTTTGACGTATTAGATGCCACAAGCGCCATTATTGCCTCAGAGGCCGCGTTGGCCCTACTTACTAGGTCCGGCTCGCTCTCCTTAATCAATTGCTGTTGAGCGGCACGCCTTTCCACGGCCGCTGCTTTCTGCGTCTCCTTATCCCCCTCTTCCTCGTTTTCGCCAGTTGTAGCTCCCCCCCTAGCGACACGTCCCAAGGGGAAGTCGCCCCCCCTCGAGATACCCGCCACAGGCGGTGGGCCAGCCAGTTGACGGCGCATTTGAATGCGCTTCGTCAGCGCTTCCCGCACTTCCTCTGGGGAGGACAGGAGCCTCTTCCCCTGCCTCTCCCTCTCTCTGTCCCCCTGTCTCAACCGTTCCCGGTCCTCGTCCGCCGCCCATTCCGCCGTCGGCGTCCCGTACGCAGGCGAGTCTATCACATGAAGCTCCCCGGGCGGCGTGCGCGCCAGCGAGCTACGCGGCCTAAAAGCCTCTTCGGCCATGCTGCTGAGTTCCACGACTTCCTCAATCCGCTTCTCAATTTCCTCCTGGATTAGGAGGTTCTCCTTCTCCATAGTTGCAAGGGGTGTGCGGAGATCCTGTACCGAAATTCAATACAGGAACCACACAACCCCAATACAAGAACAACCGACCTCCAATACAGGAACCACAAGTCCAATAAGTTCAATACAAGAACGACAAATATTCTATACAGGAACGACACAACGTCAATACAGGAACGACGTGCAATACACTGTATGAAAACGCGGGCTGTCAAAACATCCCGCCCGTATATATAGGGTATAGTGTCGACCCAAAATTCACAAAAATTTTTCTAAGTCCCAACTGGACTTAGAATTATCCTTACACAGTTCACCAATACCCAAACAAACAAAGTCTCACCCCTCGGAGCTGGAGGGGGGTGGGGGGAGGGGGGGGTAAAGCTCCCCTCGACCACCGCACCCCGTCGCACGCCTTCTACTGCCGAGCCGTGCAGCCGTGGGTGCCCGACGTCGCCGACACGGCGGGGTCCCAAAAGTGGGTCCCAAAACCGGGGTCCCAAAAATTTTGGGCCCCAACCCGGGGGCCACGCGGGGCAGCACTAGCGCCGCGTACAGCCCTATCAAGTGTCACTGTCACACTACGTGTCACTGTCACCACTCACCAAGTGTCACTGTCACAAAACAAAAACAAAAACACTCCGCGTCTCTTTCGCACACTGTGACGTCACTGCAAGAGCGTCCGTCCTGCTCTTCGCGGTACAAAAACCAAGATGGCCGCTGCCTCTTACGAAGTAACCCCCTTGCGAGACAAGGAGGTACCGAGTTTAAGGCAGCTGAGCCTAACCGGAAGTACGGTGTGAACCCCGAAAAATACTTTGAACGAAGCGACGTGGAGCAGACACGTCCGCACTCCACGACGACCGACGACGGCAGACGGCGGGCGAAGCACTGGCGACTTCACGCCGCCGCGGCGCTCCGGCGCCGGCGGCGCGCCGCCCACGGGCGCGCTGGGCTTGGCCGCAGGGGTCGGAATGCGCGACTCCCGCTTCTCGCGCTGCGGCTTTGGAGGTTGGGGTGGTGGGGGCATGGGCTCTTGTGGTCCCTGCCTCGGCGCCGGGGGACCGGGCGGGCGGGGGGCGGATTGGGGTGGCGGTATGGAAGTAACGGGCTTACGCCCGGTACTTACCGACCTGCTGCGTCGGGGGTTCCTCGGATGTAGGGGGACGGGGGCTCGCTGAGGGCGCTTGGCGGCTGTGGCGGGCGGCGAGGTTCCCTCCTCACGCTCCTTCCGCTTCTGGCGGACAGGGGGGAGGGTGACCTCCAGGCTGGTGAGCGCCTTCAGCGCCCTCAGTGACGCTTCGTCGGCGGGGTGGAGCGGCTCCTCGGGGGCTCCAGACAGCTCAATGTCCTTTATCCGGACGTACGCGGCGAGCCACAGCTGCATCTCCCGGGACAGAAGCCCCGAGGCGCACAGCCGTGACACCATCACGATGTCCGACTCAAGTCGGACACGAGGTGATGTGCTCGCCGCACTCGCCCGGATCTCCACATACGGGCTCGTGGACAATGGTGAGGCGGGCCCCTCCGGAGTTGCAAACTCGGGAGAGGATCGCGATGTGGCGGGGGCCGGCGGTGGGGGCGGCGCGCTCGAGCGCGCTCGTCCACTTCCGTCCATGGCACTCGCGGGGGTTAAACACAAATGTTAAGACAGCACATACAGTTAAAAGAACACTTAAACTAGGTCTAACACAAACGCAGTCCGAAGGTGGGTAGGTCCGAATAACGAAATTCCGAACTACCCCCTGGCTGGAACGACACAAACACAAAAATAAAATCCCGCTGCGGGTAGGAAGAGACTACCCGCAGTAGTTGGCCGCGCTCACTTGAGCACCAAGCGAGGGGCCAACGGTGTCGCGGCGTGGACTCGAGCGCGTGTATGGTAGGAGGGACCCGGGTCAACCTACTACTACCATATGTGAACGAGACGATCCGGAAAATTCAGTTTGTTGTTCGTTTTAACTCATACAAAACTGTGTAACACTTCAATACCGCGTTTTAGAGTACTAGCAACGCCATCTACTGGGTTTTTTCGGAACTAAAATTACAAACATTAGCTTTGACTTTGTATCTTAATTACTTGTATTTACAATTTGTTTACGACGGTTACTTGCACTTTATTTCACTTTTCTTAATATTAAAATAAACGGAGTGTTATGTTTATATTCTAATTTTAGTAACTTAATGTTGTTACTGTTGATTAGCCGAATGTATTTGTCCGTATTGATTCACTTTAATTTTAAATTTTGAAAAAGATTAATTTCTAATTACATCATTTACTCGCCTGATATTAGTATGGCGCCGGCTGGTTTTTGAGTTTCCTGGCCCTGCGTCCTCCTCGTCGCTGGCGGCGGCTTCGGGTGGTCGGGTTGTCAGGTGTCGGGCTGACTGGAGCGGGCTCCACCCCCAGCAACTCCAAACAGTCCCGCCGCTCCAAGTCCTCCTCCTGATACTCTGGTTCGGCGTGGGCTGGTGGTGTGCAGGCCGGCCTCGGAGACGGGGCCGCGGTGGTCGGCTCCGGTGGTAGTGTTCCACGGCGTGTTGCCGCGGCGCACGAGCGTTTCCGTGCTGTAATGACAATAGCTTAGGTTCGCTTGCAGGGAGTACGGGGCGGTGATCCGGTGGTTAATATTGTATTTTCGTAATTCTTTTTGTTATTCTTTGCCGGGACTCTTGAAGAGCTATACGGGTTATTTGACTTTTCTATGTCTTTTTCTGTCAGCATTTTGTCTACGTGTTTATTTATTATCTCTTGTAATTTTGGGTTTCGTGGGTAGTGTTTTTGTTTTATTGGTTGTTGGTGTATTAGTTTTATTTTGTGTTCCACCATAGAGTTTCCTTTTGGGCTGCTTGTGCTGCTCATGTTTTCGGTGTCTGATGGCTCTTGTTCTTCTTTCTACTCTGGCCATTTTATTTCTACTCCTAATTTTTTTAGGATGTCTATTCCGATCAGTACTCTGATTATTTGCGGGCTATACAGCATTTGGTGTATTATTGTTTTCCCATCTATCGTTATCTCCAATGGTAGTGCTTCTCTTATGTCCACGGTTGATCCGTTTGCCATTACCGCGGTTTCCTTTATCTTTATTGGTTTCTTATTGCTCTTCACGAATTTGTCGTAGATTGTTTTGTTCACGTTGGATCTTGTGGCCCCAGTGTCGATAAGTGCGTTGTATTCTGTGCCTAGGATTATTATCTTTTTCAATGGCCGGTTTTCTTTTCTGGATATGTTTATCACCATGGATTCTGTTTTCTTCTTACGTTTCCTGCAGCAGTCCGTGCTTTTTATACCCATCTTTCCACATACGCTGCAGAATAATATCTTTTTTCCGTAACAGGTTTCTGTTGTGCGTCCGCGTTTGCCACAGCCCAAACAGCATGTCTTTAAGTCGTATCGGTGCATACATTTTTCGTTTTCCTCTTTTTTTTGTTCCTTTTGCTCAGATTTCCCTGTGTCGTCAGTGTCTGTCTGACCACTGTTGTTTTCTCTCTTGAAACTTTTATTGTAGTTTGCCTTCCGTTCGGATATTATTTTCTCATAGTCGTTCGCCAGTTGCGTTAATTTATGGACTGTGTGGAATTCGCTCCTTTTAATATATAGCTTGTACCTTGTGTCCATGTTCTCGTATATTCTTTCTAGTTCTTCTTCCTTGGACATATTACCGTATCTTCTCATAAGGGTCTGGATTTCGATTAGGTAGTCGATGAATTTTTGTTTGTAGTGCTGTTTTTTCGCTACTATTTTTCCTAAAAGTTCGTTGTCGTAGCTGCTGGACAGAAACGATGACCTGAAGCAATGTATGAAGTCGTGCCATGTGTCTATCGAGCTTTTATTGTTCGTGTACTACTGGACAGCTTTTTCTCTTAAGAACCGGGGTAGTATTTTTAGCACCTTTTCTGTTTTCACTTCAGTAGATTCTAATAGTTCGTCCAATCTTTCTAAGAATTCTACTCGATCTTTACTTATGTCAAAGCTTATTCGCCATTTTGATATGAGGCATTCCTGGTGGTCTATTCCATGTGGTGAACTGGACCTGTCTCTTTTGTCTTCGTGACCCATTTTTGTGTCTTCGTTCTCTTTGTCTTCTGATTTTACGTTTGATTCTGGTTCAGGTTCTTTTTCCTCGTCTGGTTCTGAGTCGGGTTCGGATTCAGACTGGAGCGGAGGGGTGGTTGTTTTACCGGAGGTGGACGGTTTGGTGGTACGCATATTGTGCACCAGGTCTTTACGTAGTTCTTCTACGGTTTTTTCTTTGGTTTCCAAGTTTCTTTTCTTGCACTCCTCTTCCAATTGTTGCTTTTTTAGACTATAGAGCCAACTGGTCATGACCTACTTCCCTATCAGGAGATTTTCCCAACCGTACCCCACGTGTGTTCTTTTTAATATTTACCGGTAACGAATGTGATCGCTTAGTTCAGAAAGTGAGGGTTGGTTATGGGACGGAAGGGCCGTGTGCAACTGCGTCCGAAGGGCGGTGCACCACTGCACCCAGGAAGGAAACGGGAAGGGCCGTGTGCAACTGCGCCCGAAGGGCGGTGCACCACTGCACCCAGGGAAGTTAGGGGTCGGGAAAGGCCGTGTGCAACAGCGCTCAGAAGGCGGTGCACCACTGCGCCCAGGAAGGGAGTCGGAAGGGCCGTGTGCAACTGCACACGATGGACGGTGCACCACTGCGCCCAAAGGAGGAAAGTGATCCCCTACTGGTTATTAAAGAGTCCGCGGGTTTTTACGTTGGGCGCCAAAATGTTACGTAGTTATTTTTGGACTTCCCGTGGGTTATTTCGTTGGACGCCAAAACGTAACGTAGTTTTCTGAGAGAAACTATGGTTACTAGTAGGGGTAGGTGACTACGGGCGGCTGAGGCCGCTCGCAGAGGGTACGTGTACGAGCCCTTGTTAGCTCAATACATTGACTTATGTGTTTCACAATAAAACACGGTGAACCTTGATAGTGTATTTATTTCGACTTGTTACGAAAATATATACTAATACATGAGTGCACGCGATGACGCTTTAATGTGAACTAAATCGAATTACATGATTACTTATTTTATTAAAATTAGAATTGCCGACGGCAGCGAATGTGCGGTTGGACCGTACATCTTCCCGGGCCGAGAGATAAACAGGGAAATCAATTTAAAACAATAAAAAATTAAGTAAAAGGAAAACAATAAAAAATATAGCAGATATAACATAGAAATATAAAAAAGTGTAAAAACTTATTATATAAAATCTTCTACATCTTCTGGTTTCTTAAAGTAGCTTCTTTTAAAGTGGGGCGACAAACTAATGTCTCGGCTTGCGCTTGGCTCACGGCGAGCGGCGCTCGGGGCGGGGACGGCAGCGCGTGGGGGCTGCGCGGGCGCGGCGGCATGCTCCGACGGGTGCGGGCGGCTCCCTGCTTCGGTAGGGGCGCTCGATACCGACCAGTTACATTTGAATCGTCGTATTGCGATGATACTTCCCCCTAGCAGAACGACACCAAGTATGAAATAGATCATCGCATAGTGGTGTACGTCGTGAAAAGAGATGCTGCTTGACTGTATCTCGACGTTCTTCAAATGTTTAATTCTTTCTCCAAGTTCTCGCATTTCTTGACTATCCATTAAAATTTGAGTCTTGTTCTCTTCTATTTCCTCAGGTATAGTCAGGTTGAACACGTGGTTGATGGGGGCTATTATGGGTGGAATGTACATGCCCGTCTTCAACATCAGTTCACTGTGATGCTGTTTATGTGTAAAAACTGTAAATTTCTCTGACTTTACTATACATCCATTGTCTATAGTAATAAGTCCAGATTGCGTCAGCTGATGTGCGGTAATTTGATCGCCACACATTACTCGTATTTGACACAGCTCGCAGCAGAAATAAATATACGTATTTACAGTGTAACTGTCTTGCCACATATCTTTGCACTTGTTTATTATGGGTTCACAGGATGTCTCCTTTTCGCATAGGCTTTTATCGCTCCTCATATGATGTACTGGTTTTGAAACATGACATAGGTAGACGTGAGCCGTTATGGTGCAGGATCTGACATCACTTTCCGTCATTGGAATGTATGTGTCTTTTTTCAAATTAATTGAAATTAGATCCGATACTGGGGCGAGACTAACCATTTTATCCTGTCTTATGTGAGGTATAGGGATGATTTTCATTATCTCGTAGGTGTCTCGTTGAATCAGTGGTATGGAGACTTCAAAGATCAAATATTTTTCCAATACTCTTGTTCTAACATTTAACAGACTGTATATGTTGCGAAGATTCTCTTGTAGGTTATCCACAGGTAAAGCCATATCTTGGGACAGCTGATTTGAAATGGTACTTAATTCATGTTTCAGTTGCTCTGGTGCAATTAGGTGTAAGTTGACACGTCCGTGGTAAATGTCAGTGACCGTGTCTAATAACATATTTTGCATATTTTTAAAATCATGGAGCATATTACTTGCTATTATAGCTCCTAAGGTAAGTTCATTAAAGTCGATGTTTGCTTGAACTTGTGACTTTAATGTATTAATTGCACTCTTGATTTGAAAGATATGTTGATTTATGATTTTATGTTGTCTGTTCATGACATTTTCAGTTCTTTTCAGGATATTAAACTCTGATTCGACTATGGATGTTTGATTTTTCCACAATGCCGCCATGTGTTTTTGATTATCTTGAAGTAACATGATATCCTTGCGGTATTGTTCTGCGAATCTCTCATCCAGTACGCCGAAGAGTTGATTTGCGACGTATCCCACGCCATTGATAAGCCCGCGCTTATGACGTGTGTTATAACTTGATCTTGCGTTATGTTGAGAAAGCAACAGCTGATTGTAGTACTCGAGCTCTGATAAACCATGTTGTAACTGGAGCTCTATGACGTCACAGTGTGTTTGGCTTTGAGTCACTGGGTGTGATCTACACATTTCTTCTAAGGCAGTTAGGTATGTTTTGAAAGCTTTAGTACCTTGCCAATATGGATCCATGTCATAGTATACGACTAGTTTCCATGTGTCTGTTATTAGCTGCATGTTAGCGATCTTGTCAAAATACAGACTCTTGTTCTCTGAAAAACGAGTTATGTTTACAGCGCCTTGGGAGGCTGACATGATCATAACCAAAAAGAAAATAGTCGTGGCCTTGAAATTAAACCATCTTGGTTTATTTGAAAACGTGCCGCTAAGCACTGTACTTTGACGTGGGTTTTCATTTGATACTTGTTTATCGTTGGAGTCGTCTTCTTCTTTTACCGGTAATATCGACAGTTTCATAACAGGACGCTTGATTAACCCATTTTTTGTTTTCAGGCTTACAACTCGGACGACACCATCCTTGCCAGGGTGAGCATCAATGACTCTACCCATAGCCCACTGGCCGGGGGGTAGGTTATCGTCGTGAATCATGACTACGTCATTGATTTCGATGTTGCGTCGTGGTCTTAGCCATTTACTTCTCGTGTTTAGTTGAGACAAGTATTCGGTATGCCATCTCTTCCAAATGTCTTGTAGGATTTTCTGAGATAGCTGCCATCTTGTTCTCATGTCCCTCTCAGTTTCTATAACTGTCAAGGCTGCTCCACTAGTAAGAAAGTGAGCGGGAGTAAGGAAATCTAAGTCTTCGGGGTCTTCGGTTATTGGACACAGAGGTCTCGAATTTAGGCATGCTTCAATTTGTGCAAGTAACGTGCTGAACTCTTCATAGGTGAGAACTTGATCACCGAGCACTCTTTTTAGGTGGAACTTAAAGCTTTTCACCGCAGCCTCCCACAGGCCTCCTGCGGTTGGCCACGCCGGTGCGTTAAAATGCCAATTGATCTCCATTTCATTGACCTGTGCCATAAATTCTTCATTGAATATTTGTTGTAGGTCTTCATATTCTTTTTTCAAGATCTTGTGGGCTCCCAAAAAGTTTCGACTATTGTCGCTGTAAATATGCTGTGGCATACCCCGACGGGCGTCCATTCGACGTAGGGCAGCAATGAACGATGACGTAGTCAGGTCTGAAACTAATTCCAGGTGCACGGCCTTGGTCACCATGCACACAAATATGGCAACGTAGCCCTTTGAGGTCTTGATACCTCGCCCTTTGTTCGATTTTACAGACACGTGCCCAGTGAAATCAACTCCGGTGTGGCTGAAAGGGCGCGATGGGTTTACTCTCGCAGTAGGTAAATCTCCCATGATTTGAGTATTGAACTCGGGTTTTTGTTTCCGGCAGGTTACACATAGACGTATTCGCCTTTTAGTCGCCCGATTTCCGCCAACTATCCAATACTTCTGACGTATCAGTGACGTAGTGAGTCGAGCGCCACCGTGAAATGTGAGAATGTGCGCGTGATCGATGATTAAGTCAGTCAAGCGACTTTTTTGTGGCAATATGATTGGCTGTCTCATTTCAGGGCTAATATGGGCATTATTTAGCCGACCACCGACTCTTAAAATGCCACCATTATCCAAAATAGGACTTAATTTTGAAATCTTGCTTTTTGAAGTTATCTCATTATTGTTAGATAAGCAATCGATTTCTTCTTGAAAGAATTGCAATTGTACTTGTTTTACAATCACAAGTTTAGTTTCATGCATTTCTTGTAACGTGATATAAGGGACTTGTTTCCTTGTTTGTTTACTCGCTGTAAAGCGACGTATCCATGACAATATTCGCACGACTTTTGATAGAGAGCTGTACTTGTTCAGTAAGTTGTTGATTAGGTTGTCATCTTCACAGGTTGTTTGAACGGTGTTTGACTGTTTGATGATTTTTCTCTCTTCATTAGTCTCAAAAATCGGCCGATGGCTTGGTAGAGGCTTGAATCTCGGCAGCCATAGCGGCCCGTTCCACCACAAGGAATGTTGTTGTAGTTGGTTGACTGTGAGCCCGCGACTGGTACTGTCGGCTGGGTTGTCAGCTGATTTGACATAACCCCAGCTGTTAGGTGGCATCTCCTCTGTAACTTGTCGTACTCGGTTAGCAACGAATGTGTTCCAGCGGCTAGGGTCTCCTTGCAACCACCCCAATACCGCAGTAGAGTCTGTCCATCCGTAGACCTTGACCTCATGATCGGCTAGACCCTTTCGAACCTTCGCAATCAGTCGAGAGAGTAGAAGTGCCCCACAAAGCTCCAATCTAGGCAGGGTTACAACCTTTTTTAGTGGGACTAATCTTGCCTTTCCCACCACCAACGTAACTTTAGGTACATTGTCTTGTATTATTTTACAGTATACGACGCAGCCGTAGGCCTTGGTGGATGCGTCACAGAAGCCGTGGATTTCAATCAATTTATTCGGTTTCGTGCCCAACCATCTTGGTATTTGAATTTGATTGATATTTTGGATATCATCCCTGATTTGTATCCACTCAGAGGTTATTTCTTCGGGTAATTGGTCATCCCATTGTATATCATGTAGCCATAATTTTTGGAAGATAAGTTTTAACTTAGTGGTTAGCGGTGTGAGCCACCCCAAGGGATCAAACAGCTTCGATATGTCGGATAAAAGTGTGCGCTTGGTGATTTTAGTGCAATCCGTGTCAATTCTTGTTTGAAAAGAAAACATATCCTTTGTAGGATTCCAATTCAGGCTCAAAGTTTTTGTTGATGTTACTTCCGTGCGCTTGAAATGGAAGTTATCTTGTTGGCCATCGATCCCACTATTGGTTAATTTAGGGTCATTTGAGGACCACTTCCTTAAGTTGAATCCTCCAGATTTAAGCAAATCAATTAAGTCTTGTTTTAATTTCAGTGCGGCATTGATTTCATGGGACCCATGAAGTAAGTCATCCATGTAGAAACAATTTTCAAGGACGTTAGCTGCCTCCTGGTAGTTATGGCTTTCATCCTTGGCAAGTTGCTTGAGTGTCATCATAGCCAAAAATGGCGCAGATTTTGTACCATAAGTGACAGTCGTAAGTTGTAAATTTTGTATGGGCTCAGTCGGTGTGTTACGCCAAACAATTTTTTGTAAGGGCTGATCCTCTTCATGTACCCATATCTGTCGGAACATCTTCTCTATGTCTGCTGTAAAGCCGATTCGATACTGTCGCCAGGACAAAATTAAAGTTTGCAAGTCCTTTTGTAAATTAGGACCTTTAAACATGAAATCGTTTAGACTTGTTCCATTCGACGTTTTGCCTGATGCATTGAATACTACTCTTAGTGCCGTAGTAGACGAACCCTCACGTAACACGCAATGGTGCGGTAAAAAACATTCGACTTCGTGGTGTCCAATAGCGGGTTTCATATGTCCGAGCGATAGGTATTCGTCGACGAACAACTTATATTCTTGTGCAATATTTTTTTGTTTGTGGAATTTCCGTTCCAATTGTTTTAATTGCGCAATTGCAATATGTTTAGAACTGCCGAGCTCGGTGTTTATTTCTGACTTGAGAGGCAGCCTTACTTCATATCTGCCATCCAACCTTCGTTGAGTTGATGATTGATATAATTTGATGCATTCGTCGTCTTCAGATGGGAGCGAAGTTTCTTCCAGGATATCTTCAATTTCCCAAAATTTTTGCAAGTCATTCATGTTATGTAAGACAACGTTGCAATGGAAAGTTCTTACATTTCCACATAATATCCACCCAAGCCTTGTCTGTTGGGCGATAGGTTTCGACGCGTCGACTCGGCATATTCCTTCCATAATGATATTTGAGTACACGTCGGCTCCAAATAGGATGTCAATCGGACGACTTACATAGAACTCAGGGTCAGCTAGCTCTATGTTTTCCAAATAATCCCATGTTGGCTTGGAAAATGTAAAGGAAGGTAAATTGTTTGTAAGGCTTTTCATGACTATTACATCGGTGTTAAATGTGTAAGGGCTATGTATAGAGTTACAATTTATTGTAATCATGCCTTTACAGTTGCTTGTTTTAGTTCCGATGCCTGTGATTACACCTTTACATTTGTTTCTCGGTAGGCCGAGTTGTTGGGCCGCATTCTCCGTGATGAGAGATGTTTGCGATCCTTGATCGATGAGAGCTCTCATCATACGCTGGGTACCATCCTGTCCCTGCACTTTGATCATAGCGGTAGCCAGAAGTATTTCAGGTACGTCACCATGTGTCACGTGCGAGTTTATATTATTCGCCTGCTGGTTTGTTTCAGTGAAGTTAGTAGCATGGCTTGGTGGCGCGTTCTTTGACGTCACGCCACCCGCACCGGAAGTCGAATTACTTGTAGGTTTCGCAAATGCGTCGTGCAAAAGAGTGTTATGCGATCCATTGCAATTACGACATTTTTTTGTCGTTTTGCACTCTTTACCCTTGTGATTATGTAGACATTTGTCACATAGGCTAAGTTTTGTAACAGCTCTCAACTTGAGATTTGGGAGCATGTTAGCAAACTGGGTGCAAAAGTAGATGCCGTGGTCATCATAGCAGATAGGACAGGATATCTTGCGTTCCTTGTCCTTGTTATTGTTTGTTTTTTCTTGCGTTGTAGCATTATTTACTTGTTTTTGACTACTTGACGCTTGCGAGTTTGTCTTTTGATTGCCACTTTCTTGTTTACGGCGGGAAGACTCCATAGTTGTAAACTTGAGTTCTATGAATTCTAAAAAGTCTTGTAGGGAAGGTAGGTCTCTCGGCTTGCTGAGAGATGACATGTAGTCTTCGTGGGTCTCGGGGTCTAGTTTTTGTGAAAGAATGTGAACTAGAAGTGGGTCCCACGTGCTGATGTCTATGCCTAAGTTGCTAATAGCGTTTAAACATTCCTTAGTCGTGTCGTGAATTTTCTTTATGTGTGCCACTGACGCTTGCTGTGCAGATGACAGGTTCAACAGGATATTCGCGTGCGACGAGAATATGAGTTTCATGTTGTTGTAGCGGTGATTGAGTATCTCCCAGCAAACAACGTAGTTGTCTGAACTTATTTTCAGGTGCTTAATCAAACGCTCAGCTTCTCCTTTCACCTTGCCTTTGAGGAACTGCATCTTTTGAGCGTTCGATAGCGATGGGTTTTTGTGAATGGTTTCTGTGAACAAGTCCTTGAAAGAAATCCATTGATGGTAATTTCCGTTGAAAACAGGAATCTCTATTTGTGGAGTAGAGGTCTCACGGTGGCCAACAGACCATAATTTGCTGTTTATAGCCTTTTTATAGGTGTTGTAATTCCTTTCTAAGGACGAAAATACTTGTTCGTATATTTGGTTGGTGCCTTCAATCTCGCCGTCAATCTCCCAATGTAGTGTGTCGATGGCTGTCCATCTCGCATTGAGAGTTTTCAACATATCTTCCATTTCCCACTTTTCTTCGATACTATCTAGGTCAATAGTTGTTATCGTTCGCTGAAAGGCCCTGAAGTTGCATGTCTGTTTCTTCATCATGTCATCTAACTTACTGTTATTTCCTTGAGTTGACATTTTAGGAATTGTGAGGACAGGTTTCTCTCCAGTGGAAGTGGAAGGTGACTTCGGCGGATTTGAAGCGGTTTGTTGGGAAGGTAGGCCCTTTAACATGATGTATTTATACGCTTGTTCATATAAACTTGTAGTCTCTTGATAGACATTTTTTGTTATGTAATCGCAAGACTCATCCAAAACTGCGATCAATTTCTCGTGATTTGACTCAAAGTCTTTCCAGTACGATTGTAAAGTCTCCATACGGTTCTTGAAGTACGTCGTCGATGACTTTCTCTCGGCACTGTCCTTCTTCATGTTTGTAAGGAGTTTCATGATGGCTTCATTGAGTAAGAACTGCTGGTGTAGAAGATTTTCAATCATGACGTCTTCCATGATTGCTAGACTTGTTTCTAGCGGGACTTTCTTGGTTAAGTCCTAGTATAAGTACTCACTTGTTAGAGTATACAGAGCTGCCTTGGTGCAGTAGACTGTAGAGGTGTCACTCAGTGCCTCTCGTGTCTCTCCAGAGAGGTATGTGCGCCTTCTCAATTTAGCTGGTGAGACCCGCTGGTGGGAGGCCAACTAAACCGATTCGCTACCACTCTTAAGAAAAACACTAAAACACTGAGATCCGTATCCGGCTCGAAGGACCATATGTACGAGCCCTTGTTAGCTCAATACATTGACTTATGTGTTTCACAATAAAACACGGTGAACCTTGATAGTGTATTTATTTCGACTTGTTACGAAAATATATACTAATACATGAGTGCACGCGATGACGCTTTAATGTGAACTAAATCGAATTACATGATTACTTATTTTATTAAAATTAGAATTGCCGACGGCAGCGAATGTGCGGTTGGACCGTACAGTACGGTTGAGTAAAACAACTCCTACAAACAGTAAAGATTGGTTTATTGGTTCTTTACAATAGTGAATCCAATCTTATAGCTAGAATACTTATGATTACGGTGAGACGCTGAGGGCGCGTACGCGGGAGGGGGCGCGACGAGTGCCCTTGGCTTAAAATCGCGGTCGCGGCGGTGGCGCGGTTGTCGGGACGCGGGAAGGTTAACGGGAGACCGGACGGGATTGGCCGCGCGTGCGGCGCTCGGACAGGAAGCTGGAAGGGCCGTATGCAACAGCGCCCAAAGGGCGGTGCACCACTGCACCCAGGAAAGGAAGCCGGAAGGGCCATGTGCAACAGCGCCCGAAGGGCGGTGCACCACTGCACCCAGGAAGGAAGCCGGAAGGGCCGTGTGCAACAGCGCCCGAAGGGCGGTGCACCACTGCACCCAGGAAGGGTCGGAAGGGAACGGGAAGGGCCGTGTGCACTGCGTCCTAGGGACGGTGCACCACTGTACCCTGGGGGCGGCAAGTCAGCAGAACTTTCTTCTCGTGCGCCGAGTGGCGCGCGGGGAAACCGCTTCGGGGCGAACCCCATGGCGGTGGAATCTACCGCGGTCCAAAACTATGGACCGGTCATTGGCATCACCTGCCGCAACCGCGGCGTTGGGTGTGCGACCACGACGGCAACTACGACCACAACAGCGACGGCAACGACAGGGGAAAAGGGTAATGGGGTAACCTAGATTGTTTGGGGAATAGAAACATTTCAAAAACCTAGATTTTTGGGGAAAGAAAATAAGCGAACCTAGATTTTTGGGGAAATAAATTTCAAGACCAACCCTACTGAAGCGACGTGCACGGTAGGTCCACGCCCCACCCGAGCCGGGATGATCCTAACGGCTTCCCCTGACAGCTCCCGATCGGGAGAATGACACTGCCATGGGAAGTTGAGAGCGCTGGGAGAGGAGGAGCCGAACCGCTGGTCTTGGCCACAGGGCCAATCTCAACGGGGCGTACTCGCACCCTCCCGCATGAGCCACAATAGGGAATGAGGGTCTTTTTGGCCTTCACGAGGTCGGGCGAGCGGGTGAGGCCCGGCTCGCATCAGGGCATTAAAATCTGGGTGGGAGGGTAGTCAAGCAATTCAAGTCCCTCGACTACCCGCCTATAAAATCTTTTTCTGTGGGAGGGTAGTCAACTCGTTCGAGTTGATTTGCTACCCTCCATTGTTATTATTGATTGAGTGCGAAGGCGAATGATGGAGAGGGCAAGCGGAATGACGATTGGAAGGCCTATCGGCTTTCCCTGGTAGTTGCCTTGTGAAAGGGAAAGTAATACTGCCAGGGAAAGGGTGAGATTGCGAGTAAGGGCGAGGTCGTTCCGCGGGGATTGCTACTAGGGGATCAATAACCGCGGAGACGGCCTACGCCCCTCTGCTGGTTACAGTCGGGCGGAAATTGGCAGTCTTTTTTTTTCTGTCCCATAGGGGAGCGCCCCACGCATTGGATATTTTAGGGCATTAGTGTTCAAATTAGGGTCTTGGAATCTTACCTACTTCAGCAATAAATTTACAATGGAGATCACCGAAACAAAAAAAGTAGACGAGATTTAAAAGGAAAGAAAAAATTTAATTAAACAAAAGCGTTAACAAAAATTCGACACAGACCAGAATAGTAAAGTATAAAATTAGCACAATTAAATTTTTAGGTGTAAACAGAAACTTAACAAATTGGAAGAATGTTATAAAAACAGTTTTTAACGTACGGATATTTTTGTTTGGAAATGAAGTGTTGGATAATTTTGAACGGTTACAATACCATACATAAAATTTAAACACGAGGCCTAACTATAATGAATTATTATCTGTAGCAAATAGGAAGATAATAATTCGACGTCGAATAAAATACCCCACCTACTTGACAGTTATAACTATTGCTGATACAATTGGCTTTTTGTCAAAAATAAATAATAGGTAAATTTAAGGTAATGGAACTAAAACTTAGCTACTGGTCTTCATGAGGCCGCTGGTAAAACTGCTATGGAATAGTGGCTGGAACAGGTGGTTCGGGTTGCTCGCAAATTGGGTACACGTCTGTCACTCAGCGGTAAACTGCTGCCCAGCCTTTCTTTATGTCATAGATTAAAAGCACTGAAACTACAAACACTCCAAATTGGACTAGGATACCTAAAAGGTCACGATACCCGAAAGAGCACCAAAAGGAAGAGAAATTGAAATATATGAGTATTTATTAGAATAGTAAGGATGTCTAGCTAGTGTAACCTATACAAGAAGGATATTCTCCTCTTGCAGGTCGTGAAGTAATCCCCCCAGGTCAAATGATAACCAGATTTGATTTAAACCATAAGACCCAGGATTCTCGTAACTGTTGCAAGAACAGCCTGAAAGAGTATTTGTCTGAGCGTGAAGAAGATGTTGTAAAAGTGTACTGTATAGCGTAGGTAAGGTAGAGTAGGCGTGTGAGAACAAAAAAAAGGAAAAGGTGAAAAACTTACATTTTGATAATTAAAAAAAGCTCCAATAATAATATGGGTAAATTATTTCCAATATAGCTCCAAATCTAATCCGGGTAATTATTTCGTGTATTTTATATCATTTCATTTTAAAAAACAGACTTTTCACTAGAATAGAATAGAATAGAATAGAATAGAAAAAAAATTTTATTTTCTAGGACATTCAGAATGCCACATAAAACAAGTCAAGATTACATGAAATACTTACAAACAAACATTAAAGGATTTAAATACATACATACGCACTCGTTCTATTGACCCTACTGACTCTACGCCTATTCGCAAAGGTGCAGTCTTCCCCAGAGAAGAACAGGCAAGAAACTCTGAGGGTGCTCTTTTTAATCGCATTACAAATTTTCTTTTTTTCTAATTTTAACTAAGTCTGAAATAACTCTAGAGCTGAGCAGTTCTTTCCCATGGCTGCTTGTCAGTTATGTAATCAGAAATTTTGTAATAGCCCTTTTTGCAAAGTTTTTGTTTAATTACTGTCTTAAATTTATCCAAAGGTAAATTTTGAATACACTTGGGAATCTTATTGTAGAAACGTAAACATTGACCCATAAAAGAGTTCGTGACCGTGTGGAGATGACTGTCTAGTACATCCAGTTTATGCTTGGTCCTAGTATTTATATTGTGCCTATCGCTATTTTTCTTAAACAAATGTTCATTTTTCTTCACATATTAAAGATTGTCACATATATATTGGGATGCAAAAGTCAGAATATCTATTTCTTTGAATATTTCTTCAAGAGACATTCTAGGTCTCATTTGATAAATCGCGCAAACAGCCCTTTTTTGCAGGACAAAGATCTTATTGATATCCGCAGCATTACCCCACACTAAAATGCCATATGACATTAGGCTGTGGAAGTAACTGAAATATACGGTTCTCGCGGTTTCAACGTCCGATAATTGACGGATTTTTTTAACTGCGTAGGCTGTTGAACTAAGTCTGCTCGCTAAGTTATCAATATGAGTATATGGAATAACTCTTGATACAAAGCAATATGAAGCTTTGTATCAAGAGTTATTCTTAAGAATACAGTAGATTCCACAATGTCCAGTTTTTCATTCCTAACCTGTACATTGGTATTAACCTGTTTAACATTGGGCAGGGTAAATTTAACACATTTGTTTTTTTTCTAGTTCAAAAGAAGGTTATTTACAGTAAACCATTCAACTACCTTTGAGATCGCAGTATTCACATCGTCATAATCAGAGTCGTACCTCTTCACTTTAAATATGAGTGATGTGTTACCTGCAAATAATACGATCTCATGGGCGTCTTTAACAAGAGAAGGTAAGTCATTAATATAAACGAGAAACAGGAATGGTCCTAGGATTGAACCCTGTGGGACGCCCATACAGACTGTGGACCCAGGTGACCTAGTGCCGTCAACCTCAACCTTCTGGATCCTATTACTCAGGTAAGATTCCAGAAGCCTAAGTGCGAATCCTCTTATGCCATAATGATGTAATTTTCCGATCAGAGTTTCATAAAGCCTTGGACAAATCACAGAAGACTCCAAGAGCATCCTGCGAGTCCTCCCAGGCCGCAAAAATATGACGAATGAGCTCAACACCAGCATCGGTTGTAGAGCGACCCCGTGTGAATCCAAATTGATTTATATTCATAAGGGTGTTAGCGTAGAAATGAGAGGTCATTTGATTAAGGATAATTTTTTCAAATATCTTGTTAAGGGCTGGTAGTATTGAAATTGGTCTAAAGTTGGTGGGGTCAGATGTACTACCAGCTTTAAATAGAGGAATTACTTTACTATGTTTCATCAGATCAGGAAACACACCATCATCAACACAATTATTAAAAATAAATGCTAGGTGTGGAGCAATACAATCTATTATGGAATATAATCACCTTTACTGAAAGACCGTCAAGGTCTACTGTCCCTTGAAGCTGTGAAAAAATCAAACTTCTAAGCCAACGCAATCAAAAGATACAGCCGTTTATGCCGCAAATTTCCGCAAATTTTCGACACTCGCAAAGGAATCAAAACCTACAGGGTACTTCCCGTGAACACAGAATCTTGAAATTTGGTACGAAGCAACGTCTTATAGCACAAATAAAGGAAAAATTGCGAAAACCATAAATTTTTAATTACATCATATCATAAAAATATTTTTAATATTTTTAAACTTACTACCCCTTTCCTCATGAACGCGTTGAGGTATTAAATTGAAATTCATATCAAATACTCAGGTCTACAATACCTTTAAGCTAGGTTTGTACGGAACCCTCGGTGCGCGAGTCCGACTCGCACTTGGCCGGTTTTTATTTATATTTAATATCTTAAAAGTTTTAAGAATGTCGACACTTCTCACTTGTGAAAAACTGAAAGGAACCTTGCTGTCGTAAACCGAACAAGCCCTTTCCTCTACATTCTGTTTAAGCAATGATTCAGCGAGAGCGGGAGATGAGTCTAGTGACTGAGTAGTAGAGACGGGAATGTCAGCAAAAAATCTTTCAAACTCTGCAGCAACAGCAACATCGGTAATTAAAATTTTGTCATTTATAATGAGTTTAAAATCAAAATTGCGAGACTTAACCCTTCCCGTCTCACTATCAATAATTTTTCATGAAGTTGTAACGTAGTTTTCTGAGGGAAACTATGGTTACTAGTAGGGGTAGGTGACTACGGGTGGCTGAGGCCGCTCGCAGAGGGTACGGTTGAGTGAAAAGACTCCTACAAACAATAAAGGTTGGTTTATTGGTTCTTTACAATGGTGAATCCAGTCTTATAGCTAATATACTATGACTACGGTAGGGCGCTGAGGGCGCGTACGCGGGAGGGGACGCGACGAGTGCCCTTGGCTTAAAATCGTGGTCGCGGCGGTGGCGGCGCGGTTGCCGGGACGCGGGAAGGTTAACGGGAACCGGACGGGATGGGCCGCGCGTGCGGCGCTCGGACGTGAAGCCGGAAGGGCCGTGTGCAACAGCGCCCAAAGGGCGGTGCACCACTGCACCCAGGACAGGAAGCCGAAAGGGCCGTGTGCAACAGCGCCCAAAGGGCGGTGCACCACTGCACCCAGGAAAGGTCGGAAGGGCCGTGTGCAACAGCGCCCGAAGGGCGGGCACCACTGCACCCAGGAAGGGTCGGAAGGGATCGGGAAGGGCCGTGTGCAACAGCGTCCTAGGGACGGTGCACCACTGCACCCTGGGGGCGGCAAGTCGCTAAAAGTCTGAAGGCTTTTTGCCTCGGGAGCAGACTCTGAGCGACTGCTCAGACGAGTCGGGGAAGTCTTCTCGAGCGCCGGAGGGGCGCTCGGGGAAGCCGCATCGGGGCGAACCCCATGGCGGCGAAAGTCTATCGCGGCCTATAAAAATAGGCCGGTCGTTGGGACTGCCTCTGACCCTACCTGCGTGTAGGGTGAGGAGACTATTCTGCTCCCCCCGGCAGGGAAGGCAAAAGCATACCTTCGGCTGTCGTAGGGAGCATTTTAGGGGGACGCGGGCGGGCGGGAAGAGGCGACGCTACCATACAATGGCTACGCCGACAGTTCCCGTCCATCCGCTGTCTGTCAAGTAAGTCTGTCACTGGGCCCTCTCACACGGCCCTGTGGTTGGAACACAACGCGTAACGTGAGAGAGTGACCCATTCATCAGTCATGTAACCGTCAGCGGCCGTCGGCCCGCTACAGTTACATGACCGAGTTGGAATGTCGAGGGGGGACTAAGGGGGATCGACTTCTCGTTTAGAAGGTACCGAAGGGTACTAAAGGAGAAGGGGAAAGAGTAAAGTGATGGTGCGGGCGAAGAACTCTTTACCCGCTGTGAAAGGCAAGCCTCCCTATTTTTTTTTTTACCCATCTAGGGAGGGAGGGACGCAAGGTTGGTGCAACCTAAGCTGCTTCCCATGACCCACCACCGCGTTCGCGGTTTGGTCGCCGCCATGGGAAGCGATATGGGACGGGTGGAAGCCTGGTGGAGCCTTGCAGCCGTCCTGCCACAGGGCTAGAGACAGACTGCCCAGCTCCACCTCGCCCACCTTGGTCTTGCGTGGAGGGATCTAGGGGGGTCTCGTTGGTGAAGTGTGATTGCGCGTGGCTGTGGTACCCTGCGGCCTCAACCCTAGGGGAGGTCGAGCGGTGAGATTCAGATGCGTCTGCCTCGAGCCCTCGGCCCAGGGGGGGCCGGGCGAGGCAAATCGATGTCAGGTCCGGGGGTGCGTCGAGTCCGGTGGGGGCTGCCTCGCGCCCTCAACCCTAGGGGAGGTCGAGCGAGGCAGCGTAGAGTCTTGATCGGTAGTGGTGTCATCGTCCGGTGGGATGAGCTCTCTTGGGAGAGCTCTGCAGCGACGGTCCGGGGGGCGGGCGTGGAGGGGCGCGATGTCGCGCAGATGTTCGAACGCGGAGTTATCCGCGCGATCGAACATCCTCCTCGCCAGGCGGACGATGAAGTCGTCCAGGCTAATAAGTTTGAGGTCGCGCCGGATCACGTCGTTACGAACGTAGCGGCCGGCATTGACGATGTTGCGTAGGCACTGGTTCTCCTGGGCTCGGAGACGGCGTTTCTGCGACTCGCAGACCAGTGCATACCATGCCGGTGCCGCGTACGTTAGACGTGATCGGATGTAGGTTTTGTAAACCATGAGCTTGGTGTGGAGTGGGAGCTTCGAGGCGAAGACGGGGCGCAACCTAGCGCTCGCGACTTTGGCCTGGACGACGGTATTGTTCACGTGGGCACTCATGGTAAGCCGGCGGTCGATAGTGACCCCCAGATACTTTACCTGATTGGCCCACGGAACGGGCTGTCCTTGTAGAGTCAGTTGGGGCGGCGGGATTCTCCATAGTCCGGTAGCCATGGCCTGCGTTTTGGCGACATTCACGGACATCCGCCATCGCGCTAGCCACTGTGGTAGGGAGTCGAGAGTGGGCTGCATCTTCGTCGCAGCGTGGACCAGACGATACGACGACGCGAAGTACGCCGTGTCGTCTGCGAAGAGAGCGAGCCTGACGTCACCTACCACGGGGATGTCGTCCGTGAAGAGTGCGTAACAGGCCGGGGAGAGGCAGCTCCCTTGGGGAACGCCCGCTCGGACAGGGCGCTCGGTAGAGACCGCATCCTCAACAGCCACCTGGATTTTGCGGTCCTTTAGAAAAGAGGAGATCACTCGGATGATGCGGCGTGGCGCGTCCGACCGCGATAGCTTATACAGCAGCCCCTCGTGCCATACGCGATCGAACGCTTTCTCCATATCCAGCATCACCACGACCGTGAATTCCCGCTTGTTGTGGCAGGTGGCCAGGTGGTGGAGGACACGGGTGAGCTGCAACGTGGTGGAGTGGCCCTGCCTGAAGCCGAACTGCTCCGGGCGGGGGGTGATGTGCGGGACCAGGTGAGTGAGAAGCAGTTTCTCGAAGACCTTGGACAGTGTGTCGAGGAGGGTGATGGGCCTGTAGTTTTGGGGGCGCTTCGGATCCTTACCCGGTTTCGGTAGCAGGATGACGCGGCCTAGCTTCCAAGAGGTCGGAAAGCTACCTGTGCGAAGAATGCCGGTGTACAAGCGCGCGACTGCTGCCACCGTTTTAGGCGGAAGGTGGCGCAGCGCAGCGTTTGTGATGCGGTCGGGGCCAGGTGCTTTCCGTGGCTTCGTCTTGAGAAGGGCGCGTTGCACTTTGCCGGGTGAGAAGACGATCGGGTCTTCCCCCGTGACTACAGGTGCCGCTAGGTACTCACGCAAGTGGGCGAGGACCTCCTCCTCATGTATGGGGTCACCGCTGGGGTTCGGTGAAAACTGCTTCTCAAGGCTGTCAGCGAACAGTTCCGCCCTGTCCTTCGCTTTGTAGTGGGGTTGGTCGGTGTTGTCAAGCAGCGGCCTTACCGGTGATGGTTCGGTAGACAGCTGCTTGCAGAGTCGGTGGACTGATGGGACGCCTCCTTCCTCTACCTCTAGGAGGTGCTGGTCCCATCGTGATGCGGCGTCGTCGGTGAGCTCTGCTTTCACCCTCTCCACCAAGGCATTGAGCTTGGTCTTGAGGGTTGGGCATCGAGTACGCTGCCAGTCGCGTCCCAGGGTGCGCTTCTCAGCAAGTAGTAACTTGAGCCGCTGCGGGAGAGGGTTAATCCTCTCTCCGGAGCGGGTGGGCTGAGAGGCGGATTGAAGTGCACCCCGAATCGCCGCGGTCAGCTCCTCCGTGGCTGCATCGACGTCCTCCGGGGTGGTGATCGCCCTGCTGGGGGTGTACTCGGTGAGTGCGTCCGTGAACCTCTCCCAGTCCGTGCGCATGCGCGGGGCAGGAGGGGCAACACGTGTCGGGCGAAGGTTCACGACACACAGTACTGGCCGATGGTCGGATGGGAGGTCCGGCATTACCTCCAGTGACGGTGGGGCATGCAGGCCGCGGTAGACCACGATGTCTAGGACCTCACCTTTCCCGCTGGCTGGATCGTAGCGGGTCGGCTCGTCGGGTCCCAGGCATTCGTAGTTGTGGTCCACGGCGTCCTGCATGAGGCGGCGTCCGTTGGGGCAGGTGGTCGTTGAATTCCAAGCAAGGTGCTTGGAATTCAGATCACCCGCCAGTAGAGTGGAGTGAGAGGGCGGCAGCAGGTTGCGCACTTCCCCAGGCAGTAGGGGGACTTGTGGCGCCTTGTATGCGGCGTAGAGCCGGAGGTTGCCGCTGCCGGTGTGGACGTCGACCCCCAACGCATAGAAGGACGTCAGCTGGATGTAGGGGACCGGCTGGTGGACTACCCGGCGGTGAACGAGTATCATCAACCCTCGATAGGCCTTGCCGAGGGGAGACACTTCGTCCTTACGGTAGGCCAGGTAGTTTGGTACCTTGAACAGTTCCCGTGAGCTCAGGTGGGTCTCGCTAATTAGCGCAATGTCGATATCCTGCTCGCGAAGGAAGTTCGCGAGCAGGCGCCGCTTTGTCGACAGGGATTGGGCGTTCCAGTAGACCAACCTGAGCTCACTGTCCATCGGTTCTGCCGGTCTGCGTGGCTGTCCTGTAGGCGGCCCTACTGTCAATGCACTCATTGAGCAGTCTTAGCGCTAGCTCAATTTTTGCATCGACAGTTAGGTCCGGGCTGACCTGTATGGGTGTTGCGGTGGTGTGGGCGGGCGGCGCCTGGGCGGGCTGTGCACGGGTAGGAGCCCGGGTGGGCTGGGCTCGTGTCGGCTTTGCCTGGGCGGGCTGCGGCTGGGTGGGCTGCGCCCGGGCGGACTGCGCCTGGGCGGTATGCGCTTGGGCGGACTGCGCCCGGGCGGGCTGTGCCTGGGCGGACTGCGCCTGGGCGGACTGCGCCCGGGCGGGCTGCGCCTGGGCTGGTTGGGGTTTGTTCTTGCCCCCACGCTTCCTCTTCCTGCGGGGGGCGGTAGGCTGTTGGGCGGCTGCTGCGTTGCGCCTCGGCGGGCCGTTGGCCGGCGTCATCAGTGATGAGGGCGCCGCCTCCTCGACCAGAGGGCGACTTACCGAGGCGCGGGTCGTTGGGCCTAGGCGAGCCACAGTTCCGGCCTTCTTATAGCGCGCCTCGCGCTTGAAGACCGGACATGAAGTGTGATTCGCCGGGTGTGCGCCTCCGCAGTTAGCGCAGGTTGGTCAGACGAGTGACTGCCGAGAGGGCTTATATTGACGGCGTGTGGAGTGGGGAGTGTGTCTTGATTGGTGCCGTGGCCAAAAACCGGTTGCGGCGGCGCGGCGGTGCGACGGGACGGGACGGGGAAGGAGCGCGTTTCGACTCGGAGTACTAGGCGCGCATGATTCCGAAGAGGTTGTGTTCGAGTGGCAGGCGTCCCTGTCACATTCCCCTCCTTTTTCTGAAGATTTTTACCTGTAAAAATCACCACACGGTATACCATCTATATGGTTACAATGTAGATACAGGGGTCTACCCCACTGTCGGATCTCTGTTTCTACAAACTATGCTGTTAATGTTCTAAAATAAATAATAAATTCACTACATGTACTATTGATCACTTGCTATCTGTACTAGTTATATTTACTTTCTATGGTAATACTTATTTCTTCATCTATAGTTGAAACTACAATATTATTAATTATCTTTGGTTTGATTATAGTCACTTATTTATGAAAAGTATCTGGTGGTTAAATTATTGTGATAGCTATCTGACCGTTAAACAAACAAGCTATAATGCTGGTATCACTTACATACGATAAAACATTACTAAATTACACAATTATCGGTTGTTGACTATAAAACTATAAGTACTATTATGTATTATCTATCTAAAATCTAAACTTATCCTATTCAAGAATATCTAATTTATCATCTAATTTTCCTACATTTCTTATTTACTACATAATGCTCTGCCTCCCCTCCAAGGCATATACGATGATCGTATAGGGCATTCATATACATCGGTTCTTGAAAAATTCGAAAATAGCGGAAAGTAATGAAAAATTCGGTTTGTTGTTCGTTTTAACTCATACAAAACTCTGTAACACTTCAATACCGTGTTTTAGAGTACTAGCAACGCCATCTACTGGTTTCTTTCGGAACTAAAGTTACAAACACTAGCTTTGACTTTATATATCTTAATTACTTGTATTTACAATTTGTTTACTACGGTTATTTTCACTTTATTTCACTTTTCTTGATATTAAAATAAACTGGGTTTTATGTTTATATTCTAATTTAAGTAACTCTTATGTTTTTACGGTTGATTAGCTAAATGTATTTATCCAGATTGTTTCACCTTAATTTTGAATTTTGAATAAAATTACTTTCTAATTATAACATTACTCGCCTGCTTTTAGTAAGGCGCCGGATGGTTCTTAATTTTCCTGGCCCTGTGTCCCCCTCGTCGCTGGCGGCGGTTTCGGGTGGTCGGGTCGTCAGGTGTCGGGCTGACTGGAGCGGGCTCCACTCCCAGCAGCTCCAACCAGTCCCGCCGCTCCAAGTCCTCTTCCTGGTACTCTGGTTCGGCGTGGGCTGGTGGTGTGTAGGCCGGCCTCGGAGACGGGGCCGCGGTGGTCGGCTCCGGTGGCGATGTTCCTCGTGGTGGCGGCGTGTTGCCGCGGCGCACGAGTTGACCTGCTGCTGTTATAACAATGGTTTGGGTTCGCTTGCGGGGAGTACGGGGCGGTGAGCCGGTGGTTAATATTGTATTTTCGTAATTATTCTTGTAATTCTTTGCCGGGATTCTTGAAGAGCTATACGGGTTATTTGACTTTTCTATGACTCTTTCTGTCAGCATCTTGTCTACGTGTTTGTTTATTTAATTTATTTATTTATTTTAACAGTTTATTGTACACAGGAAAAATCACAAATGTTACAGACAAATAGAAAAACGAACACAAAAGGCACAGCTTATTTCTTTAAGAAATTTCTTCCAGCAGACCTGGGACAGTGAGAGGCGTAAAATAAATAAAGACAGACGTGCACAATTAACCACTGAAATCTAAATACTAATATAAACTACATAAAAATACAACTACACATACATATAATATATAAATAATTTATATTAATACACAGACATATATTTTATACATACATAAGCAATACATTCGACGCATGAAAGGCAAAACTTCCTAAGCGACAATTTTGGGCCGGATACGTTTTATATATCAATCGAATAGCCAGAATTTTCCGCGTCGATTGATCTGGGTCTCGTAACGCTACGATGAGTTTTGTTGTCGCTTAGGAAGTATGTGCATCCTTAGCATTCGTTCATTTTCGGCTTACTATGCGACAAAAAATAAGTATTTTAATTGAATAGGTAGGTTAGACAAAATGATTTTATACTTTTTACGGATAGTTATTTGTTCCTGAATCAATTTTTTTAAACCATTAACTTAGATAAATTTCCTTCAATAAACATCAAGAGTACGAAGCATTAAGGTAGTTTTACCTGTATTAGGCTTTGTAGTGAAAGTCGCTTCGCAACTTTTATACTAACATAAAAAAGAGCAAAATGTTTCCTTATGCATTTATTCCTGACTTAGTGTATCGCTCCATTTGTACTTAGATATTATTGCTTATTATAAAATTGATATAGACATTAACATTGATACATTTACAGTGTAATGAAATATGAATTTTGTGTCGCTTAGATAATTTTACCTGATAATTTTTTTTAAAAAGAACGTCGTTCTGTTTATTTTGCTGGTATGAATTTTGTATGAAGAATGTCGCATAGATAATTTATCGCGAATTGAAAAACGCGCGTAGATGGCGTTTGGGAAGTGTAGAATAGTGTCAAATGTCGCTAAGGAATACCGCATTGCGTGCCGCATGTGACGCCGCTCGTCGGTTAGAGAGGTTGTCGCGCTGCGCGCACGCCGTTTTACTTCGATTTTGGCGCGAAGTAATAAGAAAAGTGTAAGTATAATCCACATCTCTAGTATAGCTTTATTTTAAAACTCTAACTAAGATTACTAATACTTGCGTATTTTAATATTTTCTTATTGCTACTTACATTCACGTATAAATCAAATTGCATAATCACATTATTTTTTTTTTTAAATAAATTTGATGATATAATCAACTCCGTTAACATCCCACGTGATGGCAACGTCAAAGACGTGTTAACTGAATCGGATATAGAAGACCCTGATTATGAATTAATAATTAATACATTTTTAATAACATGATAAGTTGGATGTTTTGTAACGACTTATTTCTTTCTCTAATTGCGTTATATTTCTTCAAACTGATCTTGAAGATGATTTAATTTTGCAAAAGGTTTTAATAATTATAATTATTTTGGTTCCATTACACCTTCACATTTGAAGATCATTATAGGTTTAATTATTACTTAACGAAGGTAATAAAAAGTTATGTTTTGATTTGTTATTACTTATAAGTGACGTTTTGATATAATTTTGTTGTTTTGTTTGTTATTACTTTTAAAATGAAGAAATGATTATACCTACCTAAGTTTTCAATAAACAGACATTATTGAAAACTTACCTACGAGGTATTTAAAATATTGTGTTGAACTAATTGCATAGTAAATATTTAAATCTTATTCTGGTTAGGTCGGAAAAAAAACCGTTTATGAATATAATTTCTGTACCTGCTTAATTGTATTTTTCGTGAGCTTTGTGACTTTAGAAATAAGTAACTTTTTGTTGAACTTTTGTTGAATTGAACTTAAATAATTAATACTGAGACTGATTAAAAAAAAAACCGCGATCTCAGTGTAGTCCGGATAGTTATTGATAAATAGTAATTAAAAGTCATAGGCAGTAATCAAACACCAAGGAACCAATACGTTTGGTTAAAGTTATAGTTTTGTAATTTATGGAAATTTTTTACTACAATAAATACAAAATAAATACCAAACCTTGTTTTCATTAATTTCATCCATTCAAAATGTCGGTTAGTTTTGCGAATATTTCATTTTAATTCTTATTTGGATCATTTTTCTAGAGGATTTTTACTTAAATTAAATCATTAAGAACATTTTTCCTAGTTTCTGAAATAAATATTTCATGACTAGGATCATTTTTACCTATTGGAATGGATATTTGCATTGGTATATGTACGAATAAACCTGTTCGTAACTAAGGACGCTCTGGCGTAAAGATAATATTACCTGAATGTTTTTTTGGTGTGATTATTATCTATCCGCCAAAAAGGTAAGAATTAAAAGTAATAGGAGGATGATTTGCTTTGTAAGTTATGGCCCATAATATTACAAAGCCGAGGCTGTAACAATTATTTCTCTACAATAAAAACTGAAGAAGTTATGATTTAAAATAAAAATAAAAAACTTTGTTCAGCTCTCCTACACATTTTGGGTCCAGTCGCTAAGGAAGTTTTGCCTTTCATGCGTCGATATAATATTATGTTCATTATACTGAAGGGAAAGCAACAGATACATAATGTTCCTTTAATTTCTTTCTAAATATCGGAAGTGTCTCGGAATTGCGGATGGGGTAAGGCAGTGAGTTCCACAGTCGGGCTGCATGAACGGAAAAGGAATAGGAGTAGAAGTCAGAGTGATGGGAAGGGATACAGAGGAGTGACCTAGCGGAAGGACGAGAGGGCTGGTCAACAGGTTTTGAAAAAGAGAAGCGCTCGCGAAGGTAATTAGGATAAGAAGGATTATGAAGGACATTGAAAAGAAGAGAAAGGAGGTGAAGATTTCTTCTCAGACGAATAGGGAGCCACTTGAGTTGCTCGCGATATCGAGAGATGTGGTCGAACTTACGAAGTCCAAAGATAAAGCGAATGCAGAGGTTCTGCAGACGCTCAAGTTTATTCACGAGCTCCTCAGTGGCATCAAGGAAACAGGAATCAGCATAGTCAATGAGGGGGAGGATAAGGGATTGAGCGAGAGTGATCTTGGTTTTTAAAGGTAAAAAGTTTTGGAGGCGTTTGAGGGAGTGAATTGAAAAGTGAACTCTCCTACTGAGTCCAGCAACATGCGCTGACCAAGAGAGATTGGATTCAAGCATAAGACCAAGATTTTTCGCAGTGTTGGTAAACTCAATAGGAGATCCTCTATAGGTAATCAAGGGCACACTATCCAAAACAACTTGGCCTAACATATACCTACTACCAATTTACTACTACCAAATAACTACAGTTTATTATCTCTTGTAATTTCGGGTTTCGTCGGTAGTATTTTTGTTTTATCGGTTGTTGATGTATTAGGTTTATTTTGTGTTCCACCAATGTGTTTCCTTTTGGGCTGCTTGTGCTGCTCGTGTTTTCGTTGTCTGCTGGTTCTTCTTGTTCTTTTTTCTCCTCGGGCCATTTTATTTCTACTCCTAATGTTTTTAGGATGTCCATTCCGATCAGTAATCTGATTATTTGCGGGCTATACAGCATTTGGTGTATTATTGTTTTCCCGTTTATCGTTATCTCCAATGGTAGTGCTTCTGTTATGTCCACGGTTGATCCGTTTGCCATTACTGCGCTTTCCTTTATCTTTATTGGTTTCTTGTTGCTCTTCACGAATTTCTCATAGATTGTTTTGTTCACGTAGGATCTTGTGGCCCCTGTGTCGATAAGTGCGTTGTATTCTGTGCCTAGAATTCTTATCTTTTTGAATGGCTGGTTTTCTTTTCTGGATATGTTTATCACCATGGATTCTGTTTTCTTCTTACGTTTCCTGCAGCAGTCCGTGCTTTTTATACCTATCTTTCCACATACGCTGCAGAATAATATATTTTTTCCGTAACAGGTTTCTGTTGTGTGTCCGTGTTTGCCACAGCCCCAACAGCATGTCTTTGAGTCGTATCTGTGCATAAATTTATCTTTTTTTTGTTCTTTTTGCTCAGATTTTTCTGTGTCCTCGGTGTCTGTTTGATCACTGTCGTTTTCTCTCTTGAAACTTTTATTGTAGTTTGCCTTCCGTTCGGATATTATTTTTTCATAGTCGTTCGCCAGTTGCGTTAACTTATGGACCGTGTGGAACTCGCTCCTTTTAATATATAGCTTGTACCATGTGTCCATGTTCTCGTATATTCTTTCTAGTTCTTCTTCCTTGGACATATTACCGTATCTTCTCATAAGGGTCTTGATTTCGATTAGGTAGTCGATGAATTTTTGTTTGTAGTGCTGTTTTTTCGCTACTATTTTTCCTAAAAGTTCGTTGTCGTAGTTGCTGGACAGAAACGAAGCCCACAAGCAATGTATGAAGTCATCCCATGTGTCTATCGAGCTTTTATTATTCCTGTACCACTGGACAGCTTTTCTTCTTAAGAACCGGGGTAGTATTTTTAGCACCTTTTCTGTTTTCACTTCAATAGATTCTATTAGTTCGTCCAATCTTTCTAAGAATTCTACTCGATCTTTACTTATGTCAAAGCTTATTCACCATTTTGATATGAGGCATTCCTGGTGGTCTATTCCATGTGATGAACTGGACCTGTCTTGTCTTCGTGACCCATTTTTGTGTCTTCGTTCTCTTTGTCTTCTGATTTTACGTTCGATTCTGGTTCGGGTTCTTTTCCCTCTTCTGGTTCTGAGTCGGGTTCGGATTCTGACTGGAGCGGAGGGGTGGTTGTTTCGCCGGAGGTGGATGGTTTGGTGGTGCGTATGTTGTGCACCAGGTCTTTACGTAGTTCTTCTACGGTTTTTTCTTTGGTTTCCAAGTTTCTTTTCTTGCACTCCTCTTCCAATTGTTGCTTTTTTAGACTATAGAGCCAACTGGTCATGACCTACTTTCCTTTCAAGATAGTTTTCCAACCGTACCCCACGTTTTTTTAATATTTACCGGTAACGAATGTGATCGCTTAGTTCAGGAAGTGAGGGTTGGTTATGGGACGGAAGGGCCGAGTGCAACTGCGCCCGAAGGGCGGTGCACCACTGCACCCAGGAAGGAAACGGGAAGGGCCGTGTGCAACTGCGCCCGAAGGGCGGTGCACCACTGCACCCAGGGAAGTTAGGGGTCGGGAAGGGCCGTGTGCAACAGCGCCCAGAAGGCGGTGCACCACTGCGCCCAGGAAGGGAGTCGGAAGGGCCGTGTGCAACTGCGCCCGATGGACGGTGCACCACTGCACCCAAGGTAGGAATGTGATCCCCTACTGGTTATTAAAGAGTCCGCGGGTTTTTGCGTTAGGCGCCAAAATGTAAAGTAGTTATTTTTGGACTTCCGGTGGGTTATTTCGTTGGGCGTCAAAATGTAACAGTTATTTTTGGACTTCCCGTGGGTTATTTCGTTGGGCGTCAAAATGTAACGTAGTTATTTTTGGACTACCCCGTGGGTTATTTCGTTGGGCGCTAAAATGTAACGTAGTTAGTTTTGGACCACCCCGTGGGTTATTTCGTTGGGCGCCAAAATGTAACGTAGTTAGTTTTGGACCACCCCGTGGGTTATTTCGTTGGGCGCCAAAATGTAACGTAGTTATTTTTGGACTATCTGTGGGTTATTTCGTTGGGCGCCAAAATGTAACGTAGTTTTCTGAGGGAAACTATGGTTACTAGTAGGGGTAGGTGACTACGGGCGGCTAAGGCCGCTCGCAGAGGGTACGGTTGAGTGAAAAGACTCCTACAAACAATAAAGGTTGGTTTATTGGTTCTTTACAATGGTGAATCCAGTCTTATAACTAATATACTATGACTACGGTAGGGCGCTGAGGGCGCGTACGCGGGAGGGGACGCGACGAGTGCCCTTGGCTTAAAATCGCGGTCGCGGCGGTGGCGGCGCGGTTGCCGGGACGCGGGAAGGTTAACGGGAGCCGGACGGGATGGGCCGCGCGTGCGGCGCTCGGACGGGAAGCCGGAAGGGCAGTGTGCAACAGCGCCCAAAGGGCGGTGCACCACTGCACCCAGGACAGGAAGCCGGAAGGGCCGTGTGCAACAGCGCCCAAAGGGCGGTGCACCACTGCACCCAGGAAAGGTCGGAAGGGCCGTGTGCAACAGCGCCCGAAGGGCGGTGCATCACTGCACCCAGGAAGGGTCGGAAGGGATCGGGAAGGGCCGTATGCAACAGCGTCCTAGGGACGGTGCACCACTGCACCCTGGGGGCGGCAAGTCGCTAAAAGTCTGAAGGCTTCTTGCCTCGGGAGCAGACTCTGAGCGACTGCTGGCTGCGATTTGGAAGTCTTCTCGAGCGTCGGAGGGGCGCTCGGGGAAGCCGCATCGGGGCGAACCCCATGGCGGCGATAATCTGTCGCGGCCTATGGAAATAGGCCGGTCATCGGGACTACCCTGAGCCCTACAAGCGTGTAGGGTGAGGGGACTATTCTGCTCCCCCCGGCAGGGAAGGCGAGAGCGCGCCTTCGGCTGTCGTAGGGAGCATCTTGGGGGACGCGGGCGGGCGGGAGGAGGCGACGCTACCATACAATGGCTACGCCGACAGTTCCCGCCCATCCGCTGTCTATCACGTAAGTCTGTCACTGGGCCCTCTCACACGGCCTTGTGGTTGGAGCACAACGCGTAACGTGTGAGAGTGACCCATTCATCGGTCATGCAACTATCAGCGGCCGTCGGCCCGCTACAGTTACACGACCGAGTTGGAATGTTGAGGGGGAACTAAGTGGGATGGTTTCTCATTTTAGGGTGTACCGAGAGGTACTAGAAGAGACGGGGGAAAGGATGAAAGTGATGGTGCGGGCAAAGGGCTCTTTGCCCGCTATGAGGTACAAGCCTCCCTTTTCCCAACCGAGGAGGGAGGGACTCAAGCGTTTTACGCAACCTATGCTGCTTCCCATGACCCACCACCGCGTTCGCGGTTAGGTCGCTGCCATGGGAAGCAATACGGGACGGGTGGAAGCCTGGTGGAGCCTTGCAGCCGTCTTGCCACAGGGCTAGAGACAAACTGCCCAGCTCCACCTCGCCCACCTTGGTCTTGAGTGGAGGGAACTACGGGCAAGAAAAACGGTGCTCCCCCGCGGCCTCGACCCTCAGGGAGGTCAAGCGGGGTGGTGTTTTGATCTGGTCTGGGGTGCGTCTGCTTCGCGCGTTCGACCCAGGGGGGTCGGGCGAGGCAGGACGATGTCGTTCTGGGGGTGTGTCGAGTCCGGTGGGGAGCTGCCTCGCGCCCTCAACCCTGGGGGAGGTCGGACGAGGCAATGTGGAGTCCAGTCCGGGAGTGGGTCTTGTCCGGTGGTGACGCTACCCCGTGCCCTCAACCCTAGGGGAGGTCGAGCGAGGTAGCGTGGTGTCGGTGCTGGGGTGGGCTTCGTCGTCAGGCGGCGGAATGAGCTCTCGAGGGAGAGCTCTGCTGCGTCGATCGGGTGGCCTGGCATGAAGGGGGGCGATGCCGCGCAGGTGTTCGTGAGCGGCGTTATCCGCACGATCGAACATGCCCCGCGCCAGCCGGACAATGACTTCATCGTAGACCACTTGGTCTAGGGATTCAAACTTTAGGTCACGTATGATTACGTCGTTACGTACGTAGCGACCGGCATTCACAATGGTGCGAAGTGTTAGATGCTCTTGGGCTCTGAGGCGGCGGCGTTGGGACTCACTTACGAGCGCGTACCATGCCGGTGCTGCGTACGTAAGCCGTGACCTTATGTAAGTTTTGTAGACGTTGAGTTTGGTGCGGGTCGGAAGCTTTGAGGCGAAGATTGGGCGCAGGCGCGCTCTCGCCATCTTCGCCTGGACGATAGTGTTGCTCACGTGGAGCCAGCCGAGAGGGCTTATATTGACGGCGTGTGGAGTGGGGAGTGTGTCTTGATTGGTGCTGTGGCCAAAAACCGGTTGCGGCGGCGCGGCGGTGCGACGGGACTGGACGGGGAAGGAGCGCGTTTCGACTCGGAGTACTAGGCGCGCATGATTCCGAAGAGTTTGTGTTCGAGTGGCGGGCGTCCTCGTCACAAAGTCTTAATGATATTATTAATATTTTTAATTTTATTTCTAACAAACATAGCTTTTGCTGCTCTACATACATGCTTAAAAGTTTTAGAATAAGCTCTAACATACTCAACAAAAGTTTCAGAATGGTTATATGCTTTCTCACCATAGAGATCATATTACCTTTCTCTGCTTTTATGAATTCCCACTGTTGCCCAATCACTAAACTTCAAGGAGTCATTAACTTTTAGCGTCTTGGCCTTAAACACAGTGTCAAATTCTTGCTTAGACAATCTAAGTACTGAGTTGAAAAGTACATTAGGATCACTATTATCAAATCTTAGACCCGGTAGTTTGGTGATCATATTATTTCTGAAGTTCTTAAGCCTTGTGTCACTAATCGGCACATATTTGATACCTCTCTCTTCAGCCTTTCCACGAAGCGCACTAAAAGAAACTAATTGTCCAGAGTGATCTGAGGGTAGCTTGTTGATAACGGATTTTTCGAAAGGATTAAAATTAGTATATTGTAATGTTACACTAGGCCTTACAGCAGAGCCGTAAGGACCTAGTGAACAGTAGTCGAGGTAGGCTACGTCGAGGGTCCTATAGATATAAGACCCTAGACGTAGGTAGGGAAAGGTCGAGTGAAAGGTTAGAGGTAGTAGAGAAAGAGAGTAGATACAAGAGAACAGATGTATTATATATAGAGCCTAATATTACAAATTTGGGTCCTGCCTCCCTAACGTCACTGGCGAGTTATAGGTAGCTGAGGGAAAACAAGAGTTTGACTTAAGTAGGACGACGTAGCTGAAGCCAGGAGAGCGAGGTCTTGATCGTGTTATGCCGGTTACTCTGCGCTCGAGGTGGTGTCTGCAGCAGATCTCACGGCCCACGCCGGAAGCAAGAGAAGGCTGCCCTCGCGGCTCCTCGCCGGAGGCAGGATAGGACTGCCCTCACGGCTCCTCGCCGGAGGCAGGATAGGACTGCCCTCACGGCTTCCAGCCGGAGGTACGAGGAGGCTGGAGTTTTTGAGAGCCCCACGCGAGGTACAGTGGTAAAAGAGGGAACTGTGGTGTGAATTCACACGCGCCTACCACTTTAGAGAAAATACTAGGTGTTGAGTACTATTGTAGCGTAGGTCACACGCGCCTACCACTTTAGGGTCGAGTATTGTTGTAGCGTAGGTCACACGCGCCTACCACTTTAGGGTCGAGTATTGTTGTAGCGTAGGGTTCGCGCCTGGGCAAAGTCCCTGGGCCGTGCTGCGGCCCAGGGAGGCCTTGAGACAGTAAGGTAGCTGTCCTGTCCTTCTATCTCACGTGAGAGATGAAGGAAGACTGACCTTTTAAAATTCAGCCGTCAAAAGGTAAACAGAAAATCGTTCGCGAAACTCATGATTTCCAATTTTGATTTCAAATTCAAATAGAAGTCAAGATTGACAAGAATAGGTGGCAAATACCAAAGACAATATGAATCACGGTTGAACCATCATTCTATGTCAATGGTTTAGACGCCAACGACAAGGAATGATGCCATCAACCAAAGACAGAGAGTAACCAAAGACATAGGATTCAATGTCAACGGCTATATGACAGACCAATGACATGACCCCTGTGACAATGAAAAATACAATGTAAACAAATAAAACAAGAAATAGAAACTAACTAAAATACAGGAAAAGAAGAATACTACAATATATATTATCCAGACACGTTTTGGAAGTAGCGGTAATTCGTGTAGGCTCCAGAAAAAGATTAACCAAATTATAGCACTTAAAAAAAGATCTGATTCTACTAGTTTGAGAAGTCTCTACTAATAAGTCAACATTAAAGTCTCCACAAACAACAATGTTTTTATTATTATTACTGATTTTAAATAATGCTTCCTCCATGATTTTTTCAAAAGATTCATATGAGGACTTGGGCGGTCTGTACACACACAATACAATAAGCTGCTCAAGCTCTATACAGGCTATTTCAGTAATGCGCTTAACAGACAAGCTTACTATGTCATTACGTTCTTTAAACTTTAAATTGTTACGAGCAAATATAGCTGTACGGTACAACCGCACATTCAGCACTTTACCGCGTTTGCATTATATTCATTTACACGTCACTCAGTGCGCTACCGACCATTGTACTTATCGCATTCCATCATTATATAAGCAATAGTGGTGCATTTAATTAAAGAACATTTTCGACTATCAAGAAAATCTTTAATTTATAAGATTACGTGTTATTATCCCGTACATCTTATTGGTCCTTCGAGCCGGAAAAAAAAACCAGATCCGGATCAAAAAACGGTGTGATCAGGAATGTACCACGTGGTGTCAAAACGTGACCGAGTGTGTAAGTGACCCGTGAAATCAGTGCCGTGTTAAGCAGCAGCAGTAACCGGATTTTATCAGCTCCGTTACACCCTAATAATCAAGTTCTGTGTGTGTTTTCGTATATCTGTGAGCGATAGCGAATCGGTTCCCCGGCCTCCCACCAGCGGGTCTCAACGAGGTGAATTGAGAAGGCGCACATATCGCCCATAGGTTGCGAGCGGCATACGCAGATATTTTGAGCTACGTCTATCTTAGTTACACTTATCAACTCGACTAACAGCGAGAAGTTAGCTAACTAAAGGTTACAGCATTACCAAGAATAACCTCTCAACATCATGGATACTATCATAATCAATCAAAATGAAATTATGCAATCCATGGAAAAGTTATACAGCAATTACAAGAAGGATGGCCCTGACCGTAGAACCGTTCAAAATGTCAAAAGGCGACTAATGATGATTGACTCATACTGGCAGGAATTTCAAACCAACCATGTTAAATTATGTGATTTTGAAGACCAGAGCGGAGATTACTTCACTCAAGATTTTTACGAAAGGACCCTAAACTTCTATAAGAAAATATAATGTTATTGATGTCTATAATAATTCTATAAGAGTTATTGATGTCTTATATTTTTTATACATATGGCTGACGTAAATAGAAAAATTAAGTGTAGATGTCAATCGAAAAAATTAAATTATAAATAAACAAATGAATATTAAGTTAAGATTTTTGTATGTGTCAGTTCCCGAATTCATAACAAAGAGATAAGAAAAAAAATTAAGTCCTAAAATTCTATTTTCTAAAAATTTTAAGGTTTACGGCGCTATGGGTGATACAAAGAATTCTCATTAAAAGGCATTGAAACCACTTTTTTATGTTATTTTTTATGTTAAAATAGCTATATTCAGCTCAAAATTCTTTTTAACGATTAGTTAATACTGTTTCACTTATGATAAGGTGTTTTTACATTCTTTACATGCATGTTATGAATTATAACTGCAATTTAACGAAATGGAATCGGTGGTTTGAATTTTTAGGCGAGAGTAGAGCATACCTACGCTCGCGCTTAGGGCATGCAATTTTCATTTCAGTTATAACAGTAAAAACAACTCTAACCTCAAACTTCAATAGCTTCATTAATAAGAGCGCGTCGTGACGTCATTTCTTTCAATACCCACGCAATAATGTGGTTTTACGTCGAGTGATAAGGCAAAGTATGACTCACATTTGCCGCTCATATAGTGCCATTATAACTAATAAGAAAAATAAAAATGACATATTGGAGTAAAAACAAGCAACTATTTTTATTAAAATTGTGTTTATTCACCAATTAAAAGTGCGATAAGAATTAAATACAGATATTTTCAGTTCAAGAAATTTTTGCCTTACTTGATTTTTGTGAGGTAAAAGTAGAGCACTACCTTAACGCTCCGCTTATGAGGCGTGCAATTAATTCTTCAGGAGAAATACGATGTTTGACATAAAAGTCATAGCATCTTCGAGGCTATCTGTACAAATAAAACTATAATTAATGGGCAAATCTACTAAGTGATATTACTCGCTAATTAAGTGTTGACTTACCTATTTGATAATAAAATACAGCTATGTAAGGTTCCCAGTGGCTTAACGCTGAAGAGTTTGCGATAATCAACTGATCAAGCTTGTGATTTTCACTTGGCGGTGGGTAGCGTACGAATATAATATGGTCCAAAGACGTGCGAAGCCATTTACTTGGGACGCATGTCAATCCCGGCTGATCACTGAGGCTCCCTATGAATTTGACAACCAAATATTTCTTCACTGGCATCGTAAGCAAGCTCTGAAAGGCCCAAACACTTTGTTTAGAACAGAGTACACATGTACTGAACTTATAACAATTTGCAAAGAAATTTACCGTATTCCTGAATATAATTTCAGTTGTATAACTGAAATTTAACCAAAGAACGTGCACTCTTAAGCCAGGATCAGGGAAACAGAAATGGGCAAAGAGGCTATCGGCGTTTTATATACAGAATCCATCGGAGCAGCTGCATGCATAAAAAAGAACCATTCGGCCTTGCCTGACATGGAAAAGTAGGTTTCTTCAAAGTTTTAGATCGAAAATAAACATCTCGATAAACATTTGGATTTCCAAAAAAAATCGACCGAATAAAATTTCAGGCGAGCTGTATACATAATAAATTTATTGAAATCACCATTTTATACATTGATACAAAACATGCACGTTGTTATGGGAAAAGAACAAAAAATTTGAAGCTACTTAGGTGATATCGTTTGTAAAAGATTCTGGAACACCGACGTGACTTCGTCTCATCTAGTCAAAAACTGTTTTTGTCGATACTCAGCAAATTTTTCATAAACAAATTGGATCCCATCATCGATATCATCTGCAATTAACCAACCGAGAAAATTAGATTTATAAAAAATGCATTTTTAAGGTCACAGAAAAAAACAGATTCTTACTTGTTCCATATTCCACCGTCGCTGAGTGGAACTCTGATACATTCATATGATAAGTGCAATCTGACACTCGTCGCGGAAAAGCAATGAACACATTTCTACCATCACCGAACACGATCCACGATCTATGGATGCACCGATAAGAGAAATGTCTAAATACTCCAGGGAATCTTACGAGTTTTACAACTAAGAAATCAGTATCAACTGTTTGTGACATATCTTTTTATTTAGGGATAACGTCTTATTCTATCGGCAGTCACTGAGATTTTCAAGTGAAAACAGAGTAAATTGCTATTATAACCTAGGTGTTCATATATTTATTGGAATAAACATTAGTGATAACAAAAATGCAGCAGAGCAACGAACTCGTATGAAATTAGCTTCACCTTACAACTCTATTCTTATCAAGGTGATTTTTGTTGAATACACAAGTAATATATTTTTGGTTCAATGTCATACTGCTCGTATCTGAATTCATGATTTCGAAGGACATTTCAAGTTGAAGTACCACGTGCAAAAGTTTTTTATGATCAATTAAGTACAGAACTAATAACGTAGTTAAATGAACTAGAATAAATAACAATTAACATTTTATTTATCTTCAATATCTCGAGAAAGGAACATCAAAGATTGCATGAGCATAGCAACAGCATTTTCATATAACTTTTTAATAACTACTATGTCTCCGTCTTTTTCGACTTTTTCCTGATATAGTTTAAGGTACTTGGTTGTGTCTTCATGCACAATATTCACATAGATGTCGCGGAGGTCCGTGTACTTTTGTTTTTCAAATGTTGAGGACTCGTTGTCTTCTGTTTGGTTTTGTTCAATAACTCTGATGTATTCCAACAGCTTTTCAATAATTGGTTTAATCACTATCAGCAGCGAAACGTCACTGATATCCGAATTTTCACGAGAAGTTCCCGGTGATGGTGCAGATCGCTTCTTTGGTAGACAAAGCAAATTACGGTTGGGAGTACTCAATGTTAGTCAATCTGCGAAGAAAAGTAATGATCGTAAAATCAAACAAATCAAACTATAGAAGTCTACAGATTTGGCACCTACATGCTGATACCTGGGTTTGAAAGAAAATATCAGATACAATTAGTTAGACTTGGAATTATTAAAAATTCTTACCTTCAATGACCAAATTGAAATGTTGATTCCTCGCTTTCGATTTAGGTTATGAGAGATAGTATTATTCTACCAGCTATTATATCATCGCAATGAGGAAAAAATATTTAATTGATAACTAAACTAGAATATACTTGATTTTTGGTAAGTTCAATTCTAGGGTTATTTACTTCATAAATATTGATAATTTAACTCAGAGCGAATGTGACAAACGGTATTATTTGTAACAAATAATCGGAGTTATAAATTTAAATTGTCATACACAAGTAATAATATAAATTGCTACCTCACAAGGAAAAAACAGCGCTAAATTTTTTGCAAGTAAATTTAAATGTAATTTAAACGTCAAGTGTTTTATAAATTTCTACTTTAAGAACTGTCCTAGTAAAAACTTTTTATAATAAAAAATAGAACCAACTTCAAAAAAGCGAAAAATATATACAATATAATTTGATGTGTACTTATGTAGTACCTACCTACTGAATCTGTTTGATTCAGTTTTATAAAGTTTTTATAGCTACATTTGATCAAAATTGGTTTAGCCGTTTAAGAGTAACTTATAGAATAAATGTAGGGAGTGACACAATTTTTTTAATTTATCCTGTGGTGAACTCAATAAAGAAGCAGTATATCTTGATAATCTTGATTTATTTCTTCAAATTGTCTACTAGTAAAATTACAACTTTGGTTTACTTCTTAACAATATAATGTATTTTTAGACAACTGTACGACTCGTGTGCTCACTAAAAACTGACTGCTTGGGCTCGGCCAACGGCCGTATTCCCTCTCCCTTTTTACTCCCTTCTTCAAAAATGGCGTTCTTAGCACGTGGTTGGTCAACGTTTTACCAATCGCGAGCCAAGAACTGTGCCTATGTTTGGAAAAATGTGTCGCGAAACACATTGAAAATTAGGAATCACGACATTTGGCCATCCGACACAATGCAACCTCCCGATGCACTAGTAGATCCAATCAGTCAGTTTTTTAACTTATTTCGAAATTAAAATAGTTCTTTTTTAAAGAATGTTTAGGATGTCACTTGAAATAAGTCAAAGTTTGACCCTGCTGACTCTACGCCTCTTCGCAAAGGTGCAGTCATCCCCCGAGAAGAACAGGCAAGAAACTCTAAGGGTTGCTCTTTAAAAAAATCTAATTACAAATGTTTTTATTTTCTAATTTAGACTAAATTTAAAATATCTCTAGAGCTGAGCAGTTTATTCCCTTAGCTTATTAATTAATTTCTAAAATTCTTCTATAGGTAAATTTTTAATACACGTGAGAATCTTATTATAAAGACGTAAACATTGATCAGAGTTCGTGATTTTGTGGAGACGACTGTCTAATACATCCAGTTTATGCTTGGTTCTAGAACCATTATGCCTATCACTAATTTTCTTAAACAAATGTATATTTTTCCTTTAATTTAAAAGAGTTTAAGTTAATAGTTATTATATTACATAGAATGGAATACTATACAATAAAATAATGTACTTTAGACTTACAAAGAGACAAGGAAATAAAGACATTGCAAATAAATAATGTAACATCGAAAATTATAAGATTAAATTTGTAAAGATCTAGACTTTCTATTACATCGCTAGGATTGCAAATTAAAATGAACTTAAAAATAAACGGGTGCAATAGATGATGTCGACATTAAACTAATGTAGGTATGTTTTAAAAACATACACGACGTAACAATCACTTACGTCCTATTTTTTTATGAACTGCGGTCATACTTTTAACACAAACTTTTGGTTGTATAATAATAACACAAAATTGATTGTAATTATCTGAATAACATTATTTTTTAAATTTCAATTAAAGGCTTAATTAACCATAACAACAACCATATTTAACAATTATGGAAATCACGACATTCGGTAAATTGTGTTTTCCTCAACTTATAAGAATAAATACAAATCAGTAATTATCAAAATATTCCTGCTAGGACCTTGGTAAACAAATGACCTCGGCCCTTCACCTTGGTAAACAAATGAAACGAAATTTCGCAACCCGGTTAAATTACCAATGAATTGGGTACATAAGTTAATAAGGTATTAATTACTACTTAACACTCAAACATTTTTCGAAACAACGTACGAATACTTCATTAAGTGGGTAGGTAGTGACCATATTCCTATATTATGCCTAACACAATTAAGATAAGTCTTTGTTGATCTATACTATGTAACAAAACACAAGGAATTAAAAAATAAACATTAATTAAATAGCTTACATTTGAGCCTTTATAAAGGATAATGGATAAAAATGTATGGAGCTTGGTCCAAGAAGCTCCACTGATGAGACTTATGAGAAATGAAAGTACATACTTTGACGGCCGGTTTGGTCGAGTGGTAGTGACGCTGCCTCTTGATCGGCGGGTCCTGGGTTCGATCCCCAGTCGGGGCAAACATTTGTGTGAAAAGCAGATGTTTGTTCTCGGGTCATGGGTGTTTGTGTTTGTCTTTATGTGTGTTCCGAGGGACCCACGACACAAGGGAAAACCTTAGTGTGGGCCTTTGAGTGTGTAGCGTTTATTATTTATTTATTTATTTATTTTATACTTGACATATGATTCTGGTAGAAAATTATCGAAATCCGTCCGAGGATTCTTTTTTTATGGCTATGTTAACTTGACATTAAAAAATATTATTTTGTTTTTTTTAGACGAATTCACATAACATAGCGTCTTTTTCGAATGGAATTAGAGTTGTCCGGCTTTTTCGAAACACCCCACCCCTCCGGAATTGTTTTACGATAAATAATGATACTCGTTAATAACTAAAAAAATATGATTTTATGTTTAGCTTATTGTTTTTGGACACAGTCATATTACATAGCGTCTTTTTCGAATGGAATTATAGTTGCCCGGCTTTTTCGGAACCCCCCACCCCACCCTTTTGGGAATGTTTGACGATAAATGGTGATATTCGTTGACTCTAAAAAATATTATTTTATGATAAGCGTAGTGTTTTGGACACAGTCATAGTACATAGCAATTTTTTCGAATGGAATTGTAGCTCTCCGGCTTTTTAGAAACCCCACCTCTCCGGGATTGTTTGATTGAAAATTCCGGGATTGAAAATTTTATTGGCATGTTGTTATTTCATGATGATATTACATAATGATTGTATCCAAAGCGCTACTCGTCATACTCTCAGCTAAGCCTAACATAGGTGATTGCGGAACTAATAAATCAAGATTATATGGAAAGATATCACATTTATTCATCTATTATTATACTATCTAAAAAGTGTGCAGGTTCATGAATATATTCTTAGTAACGAGCATATCCTAGGTACCATATTATAACCATAATATGCGCACAACACCCTACAGTGTGTTTTCCGGCTTTACAAGAGCAGTAATAGTGCTCTAATGCATCCAATCCAGATGCACCATCTTTTACTACAATATAGGTATAGTGCCTACGTGCACGTGTATGTCTGGATTTTATTCTTCCTCTTAACAACCACAAGTTCTCTCCAGGAATTCCTGCGTCATATTATTATTATGTTAATAATATGGTACCTAGGCTATGGTCGTTTCGAAGAACATAATGAAGCTGGAATCAGCCCATATAATCTTGTTTTATTAGTTCCGCAGTCACCTATGTTAGGCTTAGCTTTAAGTATGACAGGTAGCTCCTTGGATTCAATCATTATGTAATATTATTAAGTAAAAACAAGACTGCATATTAGATTAGCAGGCATAACGAATATATCATGAATTCGTCTAAAAAAAACAAAATCATATTTTTATAGTCAACGAATATCATCATTTATCGTAAAACAATCTCGGAGAGGTGGGGGGGGTTCCTAAAAAGCCGGACAACTATAATTCCATACGAAAAAGACGTTATGTAATGTGAATTCGTCTAAAAAAAAACATAAAATCATATTTTTTATTGTCAAGTTAACATAGCCATAAAAAATGAATCCTCGGACGGATTTCGATAATCTTCTACCAGAATCATATGTCAAGTATGTACTTTCATTTCCCATAAGTCTCATCAGTGGAGCTTCTTGGACCACTTTTGCCCATTGTCCTTTCATAATATATATTGATGTACCAAAATGTTAATAGAATAAGATCAAAAACATCAGAATTATATTTGAATGTACTTAACAATGATTATGACTGCATTTGTCTCACTGAGACTAATTTGAATAGTAGTGTTTTTAATGGAGAAGTATTTGACTCTCGATATACCGTTTCGCAATACTTAACAACTCATTCCGCAATACTTTAATAAAAATTACTGAGAGTCAGAAATTATCTCCTGCATGATACTTCTCCTACACTAGTAATATACACCAGTTTACGTCTTGTTTACGCTGTTAAAACCTAAAACATGCTGTGTGTACTACTTTAGGTTTACAGTCTAGTTTAAAACTAATTAAACTGTGTCCATATCTTTTTAAGATTGTAAACTGTTTGCACACCTATGAAATAAAAAAAAATAAAAAAAAATTAGGTACACACTTTTGCGTAGACCTTTAATTTGTCTATACTGATTGCATGTCATTACTTGAGATGTTACTTCCTGAACTAAATACTCGATATAAGGGCTTTTCCAATCATGGATGATTTCGAAATTCCTTGGACATAAATATGGTAGGTACCGAAGCAAATTAATCTTCCTGGTGATGTGATCTAGTTTTTTATCGTTTTATTTGCATTTTTTTTTTGTAAAGAGCTTCGTACAAATACGAAAAAGTTGATAACTTACAAGGTGCTCTTCTGTTTACATTTCTGTAACTGCTATATATAGGTACCTCTTAGAAACTTCTACGCCTAGTATAGTAATGTGCTAACTCAAATCAATTACAAATTTAAAATGAAAATTTTTACAGGTCTCTGGGTCGTGTGGGATAATTTTTAAAGGTCTTGCACGTTAAGAGAATTTATTCATAATTTAATTTTATAATTTTGCTTCTAAATTATTATTAAGGAACATTGTTCAGTAATGCTGAAACTTGACTGGCATTAAAATCGTCATTGCAATAAATATATTTGAAGTTTGAAAACATCACACTCAAATGAAACAATCATTAATTGACAACAAGAAGTTCAACAACTTGAAAGAAACTTGATGACCTCATTTAATTTCAACCTGCAAAATTATTAACTGAATTCTCACTAACACTGTAGCACTTATACTGTGGTCGAAACACTTCGATACCGCGTTTTGGAATACACGTTCCGCCACCTAGCGTTTTGAGTAGGAACATTGAGTAGTAGCCATTGAGTAGTATGTCATTAGAGGGTTAATTTTTGTGCAGTTTTGGTTACACTACGGGTTGTTATGAACGCAATACTTACTATCACCTTTATATTCGTAATGTTATGTGTTACTGGAAAAGGCAGACTTGAAATGTGTTCAATATCACTAAACATTTGAATTTTTAATTGCGTTAGTACCCACTTTTAATTTCGGATTTAAAAAGATGTTTGAGAAAAGCATTTAACTTAGTTTGCCAAACGGCATACACTAACATGTAATCCGTATGGTTGTCGAGCGGTTTCAGTTGGTCCCAAAATATTATATCCTGGACTCGTAAAAAAAAAACTAAGTAATAATTATGACATTGTAATACGCAATCATATGACTGTAATTCATTGAACAAGTAACACATTTCAAAACGTCGCAAAGACAGAAATTTAAAACAGTTTTAGTAAAATCTACATCAATTATATACCGATAACAGTGGATGTGACAGAAAATGACCATTCGTGTTGTTATTAGCTTGCGGGTTTTATTTTGTATCAAACTATTCGGCCAAGTTATGAAAGAAAAATTAACAAAATCATTAATCTCATCCGAAAGTAATTTTAAATGTAGTTTTAAAACAGTTTAGAATGCGTTATTGGCTACTACTACTAACTCAGTAAAGTGTTGTACAACGATATTGTGGAACGAGAGATATACTGATTTTCAACTCAAATGAAACTCTAAATGTTTCCACGGCTAAAACTGCAAACTACAGGTCTTCACAAAAGATGAATGTTGTTGCAACCAGTAAACAATAAAATAGCAAAAATGGTCGCATAAATTAAATTAAATTAACGTTACACACTCAAAGGCCCACACTAAGGTTTTCCCTTGTGTCGTGGGTCCCTCGGGACATACATAAAGACAAGACATAAACAAAGATGACCCGAGAACAAACATCTTTTTACACAAATATTTGCCCCGACTGGGAATCGAACCCAAGCCGCATGAGCAATTCTTAACATATTTATTGACAATACTAAAAATATACAAAAACTTAGTACCTTTACGTTGTGACTTATCGGTGAAATCCCAATATATCAGCTTTGTTTACAATTGAACTATTAAAGATAAAGCATAATTATATCAATTTCGTATTTGATGAAATTTAGTTAGGTAAACATATAAGATAGATGACAAGAAACTAACTTAATAAAGTAAACAATAGTACAACTCTTCTTTTAAATGTCCTTGTTAAGTTAGATCTTTTTTTTTTCTTTAACGAACAAAATTGGGAATCAAACTTAGTCTATCTCTTTGATGCTGATTATTACCAAAACTCTGACAAAACGATAACTTCCACTAGTTTTCTTCAAAGTTGGCCAATGACTGCGCATGTTCCCTCCTTTGCGTGCTTTTTTCATTGGGTAACTTATTGAGAAACCTCCGTTCCTGATTGATATATCGTCATCGCCGCGTTCATCTCACCTTACATTGGGCAGTGTTACACTCTGAAATCATACACTCCTCTGAGTAGATATCCATTCCAATAGCTGACCTAAATACCTTCAAGATCTTGTAAGCTTAAAGTAATAGCTAAACTCATTCAAACAGTAAACTGACTGAGTATCATAGCTGCTTATAACAATCGTTTTTTTTTGTACTGTGGGTATTATACTAAAGTAGCTACTCATTCTATTCCCAAGCGAAAGTATACTCGTAACAAGGACATCATTTAACTGGTACAATCTCAATCAAGCCAAGTATAAGTTTATTGACCAAGATTCGTTGATATTACTTTTCTTGGGCCTTAGCCAAGGCAACATTTTTGTCGATATATTCTATTTCTACATTCGTAAACGCCGTGGCGTTTTCAAATTTTCTAATGCGTGATCATGCGTGATACGCTCAGCTCTATGGTTTTTCTACAATCCGAGTGTCAAATTTCGTTTGATACGTGACAGTTCTCACGCATCTGAGTGAGGTAGAAAGAAAAAAGCTACATAGCGTCCATAAGAGCGTCTTTTTCTTTCTCATATACTTCATCTTAAAAAAAGTAAAAAAAAACAGTAGTTACTGCGACATAGACATTGAAAAAATAGTGAAATTATGTTTTGAAATGTTTGCGCATATAGGTTAATAGAAAGAGACAAAGCTAGAGGAGCTTTTTTTTTCTTTCTCAAATACTATAACTTAAATAAAAACCAAAAAAACGGCATTTTGTCAAATGCGTGGAACAAAAATTGCTAGCCAAGGAGGGGGGCTACCATCTAAGAGAAGTTGATGCTGATTAAACGAATGGAATGATGTACATTGCTGTGTTTGGTTCATATCATTAATCAAGGTCTCCTTATAAAGAAGCAATCGTCAACATTCCATTCGTTCACCCAGCGTCAGCTTCGCTTAGATGGTAGCCCCCCTGCTCTTTTTGACAATCGCTATAGAAAGTTAGCGCTTCTATCAATAGAAACTTGATAGAAACGCTGCAGAAAACTAGCGTACACTGAAACCCTGCAGAAAACGAGTAGAAAACGTAAATTATTTGTATAAAACGAAACAAAATGGTTGATTTAGAGTCAGAGGCAACGAGTAAATTTTATCTAAGACTAAATAAACTAATATTTTCGGTAATTAAATAGATAGTGCCAAATAGTCGGGTAATTATTTTTTAGTACTAGCTGTCCGCCCGCGACTTCGTTCCTGAACGTGACATTAAGGAACACAACAAAAAAGGAAACATCCAAATCGATCAAGCCGTTCTCAAGTTATATCATAACTAGAAGAAAAAGGGGGGTTGTTTTTTATTATTATAAGATGGGTCAACTCTTGATCTCAATCTTGACCGAGGTCATAGATAAGGTCGAGGATGAAGCGAGTTAACCCAGAAAATGCCTATCAAGGCATTGGTACTTCTACGCACCGATGGAACACAGCAAGCTGTTTGGCGTCGGACTTCGGTAGGAGGGTGGTCGCGAAATAGACGGCCCTTCACAGAGCCTACCACACCGCATGAGACCATAGGACGCCACCTCAGATTCAGAACAAATTGAGGTGTCGTTGTCTGGGGCAGATTAATAGGAGGCAGGTCTCATTTGTGTTTCCTTAGTCGGCTCTTACGACACCCACGGAAACAAATGAAGTGGTGTTATTCTCAACCAACCACCACACGGCTACCGACTTCAAAAAAGGAGGAGGTTCTATGTTCGACTGTATGTATCTTTTTGTATATATACACTAGCATCCCACTCGGGACTTCGTTCCCGTGAGAATTCGGAAAAATTATGTAGCTTATGTTACTCAGGAATAATTTAGCATCCTAATGGTGAAACAATTTTCAAAATCGGTCCAGTCGTTTCGTAAGCGGAGCCTATTCGTTACGTACAAAAATACAAATATTTCCTGTTAAAAATATTTGTATAGATATATAGATTAAGTTTCAATTGTAATGGTTAGGTATTCTTAGATAAATAAACTAATAAGTATAATGATAATTATATAATTAATTATAATATTAATATAAGTTGATAACATTTTTCAAAATCAATTCTAACAATACATTAAAATAAAATTAAATGTCACAACTTAAAACTAATAAAATTAAATTTAAAACACAAAGTTCAAGTTAAAATCCGGCCCGAGTCTCACCCGGAGCAAAGGTACCCACCACGCTCGCGGCGTTACCGCCGCGTTGAATCACGATGGAGAGTCTTTGGACCAGGAAAGACCCGGCGCGCGGATCAGCCCCTCTGTCCGTTAATCTTTTGCCGGTATCCCTGACAAACGCCTTGGCCTATCTGCCCCAGGGTCCAGCGGTCTCAAACGTGACGGGTAGAAAGGTATAAGTGGCTTTCTTAGCCGCGTATTTAACAGTATATTAATTAATGTATTATTATTTTTTTTACCAGCCCATATATATACTTATTACGTCCCCACCGAGGGGCACGGGCTTCCCTTTGAAACACGAAGGGGATTTAGGCCATAGTCCACCACGCTGACCCAATGCTCGTCTTTCGAAAATTTTCTTGGATGGGCGGGTTTCATCACGATGTTTTCCTTCACCGTTGAGCAGGTGATAATTAGCAATCCGTTCATAAATCCGAAAAGACGAATTTAGTGGTACAGGTCCGCATCAGGATTTGAACCTACGACCTTCGGATTACAAGTCTGCTAATTACCAACTGGGCTATCACCGTCTATACTTACTTCGCTGGCTCAACGACCCAAAGTGGATCTTGGCCTCCGACATCACCGTCTATAATAAATATTATTTTAATTTTGATATAGCCAAATTTTTATTAATTTTTTAAAGATGAAAGATGATTTAATTTTACTAGTTATACCTACATTTAATAAAATAATATAAAATTGAGTAACAAAAGATTCAAGTAAAGGTATTCTGTGGTAAACTATGTGTGCTCTGATCACCTTGGAGCCACCATAGGTGCAGGAAACGCAGAAAGACTGACCTAGGCTAGATTGACCTACCAAAAATAAAAGGATCGAGCTATCATAGCGCAACAGCTCCAAAGTTCGAAGATAAATGGACACTGGGACAAAAAGCCTTCTCCAAAATGTCGCCCATGTATTTTAAAAATGTATTGAGGCAAGCTGTACAGAGGCCAGCGTATCAGGTTACTCCATTTTCGTTGCAAAACCGCTCTTATCGCAACAGCAAAGAGTGCACGCGTGATATATGGCCAAAGAGTGATATGCGGCCCTCCGTACATACGGTAACCACTTCTTAAAAAAGTTTTGTTTCTTTTTTACACTTCAAAGATTAAATTGAGAAATTATATTAGGAATCTAAGCTAAGAAAAGTTATTTACTTATGTAAAAATAATTTTAATGAGGAATTATCTGGGCCAGCTTTGAAGAAAATTCCATAAAAGGCGCTGTCAACTACTCGGCTGTATGGAGTTAAATTTTACTTTAGTGAGATCGAAATATTTTTTTAAAAAACCGGCCAAGTTCGAGTCGGACTCGCGCACGAAGGGTTCCGTACCATTATCTATAACAAAGGGCAAAAAAATCACGTTTGTTGTATGCAAGAAACGGTAGAAAACTTATGGGACGCAAGTCCTTAAAATCCGAAGAATTGTCTACCTTGGGCAGAGGAGTAACAATGGGCCTTTTTATAATTTGAAAACGGCACGGCAAAATTATATTAACATTGCCTCTTATGTACTAGTGATACTAGAAGCTGGGAACATATAAGGCAATGGTAATACAAATTCTATCATCCCGTGCCGTGCCGTTCGAATTATAAAAAGGCCCATTGGCTGCTTTCCAAAACGAGGGAACAACTCCTGATATTATAGATCTATTTACTACGGCCGTTAAAATAGTGAGTATCCGAGGTAGCGTTAGCAGAATCATCTCTCTGCTTATTTCGTCTATTCCAGTAGCTTTCGATATAATCTTCACTTTCTTCAACCGGTAAAAGTGTCATTGCGGATTTTCCAAATTTTTGAAACTCGAAATACGTGAGTTCTGATAGAGAAACCGAAAAAGATCCAGGAACGTCTAAAAATTTATTATTTATCTTATCGGGATTACTAAGGAAATGAGGTAAGCAATTATATTTATTGGAAACAATAAACAAATCTTTCAGATTTTTCCAAAATGTTTTAGGATTATCAAAACTAAATCATCTGTGAAAATTTCAACTGATACAGCCTGGTGATAGACAGACGGATTGACAGCGGAGTCTTAGAAATAGGGTCCAGTTTTTATCTTTTCGGTACGTGACACAAAATTTTTTTTTAAACAATTAGGTTTTTTGAAGGTTTTTTGTTTTATGGTTTACAAATCTAATTAGGTAGCAGAAACAAACCTTTAATAATATGTTAGAGTCAGATAGCAATCATTTTAATTAATGTCTCTTTCCTGTAATTCCTTTTTGTTTTTATTAGCTTTATGGCTCTCTATTTTGCCTATCGTAGTAGATAAAAGAAAACTACTACTATACTATCTTAATCAAAGCTTACAGTTCGTTTTTTTAAGCATTAGAAATATATTTTTTAATCTTATTTTATTTATTTAGGGTTTTATGAAATGTCACCCTCATCGTGACACTCATAGAGGAAACTTAGCCTAGAACCCAAAATTAATCCCTCGCTTCTAATTTTTTTAAAATATAAACAGATAAGCATCTTGGCCAAACCAGATTCTGGAAGGTCCAAGATGCTGTTCACCATGCCGATATTGGGGCTACGTATAACAATCTGCGTTTTCATCGCTTTACTCCGACCACACTCCATTGTAATTGTAACATGATATATGTCTTCAACTCTAAGGTAGCAATTTGGAGAAGCTATGAGGAGTGATCAAAAAGTAGTGATAATGAAATAGAAAATAATATATTTTCTAAATAACAAAAATTTTTTTTTCCACATAGTCTCCTTCTCTATCGACACACCGAGTCCAGCGTTTCTCCAACATTTTTAACCCTTTAAAAAAAATAATTTCTCTTGGCCTTCCAAAAACCCTTCCACGGCCTCTATCACTTCATTATCATCGGCATATCTATTACCGCGCAAGTATTCTATTAGTTTTGGAAAGAGATAAAAATCACTGGGGGCCAGGTCCGATGAATAAGGTGGGTGATCCACTAATTCGAATCCAGCTTGTGAAATGGCATCCAGTGCAACAGCAGAAGTGTGAACCGGTGCGTTGTCCTGATGAAACAAAATGCCATTTCTGAGTTTGACATGTCTTTTCTCTTTTATAGCCTCTCACAATTTAGCTATTGAAGATGCATAGTAAACGCCTGTTATTGTGTGTCCCTTGTCAAGATAATTAATTAATAATATTCCTTCGGAATCTAAAAAAATTGAGGCCATGACTTTGCCTGCCGATTCTGTGGTTCGAAATTTCTTGGAGTTGGTGACGACGGTTTTTTCCACTGAAAAGATTGTTGTTTTGTTTCTGGATCAAAATGGTGAGCCCATGTTTCATCCATAGTGACAAATCGAGCCAAAAAATTGTTAGGATCCACATGAAATCTGTCCAACCAGTGCCTTGAAAGATTGAGTCTGGTTTTCTTCTGATCTTCTGTTAACATTCTGGGTACCCAACGCGCCGAGGCTTTTCTCATACTCAGATAATCTTTTAATTTTGATTTGACACTGCCATATGAAATGCCAGTTTCCTGGACTAAATATGCACTGCAACATGACAATCGTCTAGCTAGAACAATCTTTTTGACTTTTTAATTTTTTTCCTGCGTAACTGACGTCGATGGCCGGCCCGAGCGGTGCTCATCTTCTGTCAATGTTCTTCCAGTCTTGAATTGCGCTGATCATCTTACCACAGTTGAATATAGCGGAGCAGACTCACTTAAAGTCTCCACCAAATCACGATGAATCTCTTGCATCGTTAACTTGTTTAAACTGAGGTATTTAATAACGGTTCGCACTTCGTTTTTCTCCATAATGATATTTTACGTCAGAATTCGTCAAACAAATAGACACGGTTTCTATGTTTCTTAAAATTAAGACTTATTTTTTTGTATCTAACCTCGCAATTGAATGATCTTTAATTATTGGTATAAATGGGTAAATATGAGTAATATAGTATAAATGAAAAATGACACTGTCTACCAAGATACAGGTTTTTACCTAATTTGGTGCGACAGGGAACTATGTTTATGTAAACTGTCTAAAACAATAAAGAGTTTTTATTTTATTTTTTATTTTATTAATTATGAATTGTACAAGTGGGTCATTATCACTACTTTTTGATTACTCCTCGTACCTTACGCATCATATGACCGAAACTATTCAATGGAATAGTTTCGATCATATGATACGTAACAATTACTAAATCCTGGCGATCCAACTCACACGGGTTAAACCACAGGAACCTTGGAAGACTAGGTTGGATGGTCTCATACCATATGCCTTTCGTAAGCGACCTTTCGTCAAAGTATTCTGCCTATCTCTTAAAATAATTATCCCGAACTTTACCTATCACTTCCGTAAACCATGCAACATAGTGAAATGGGATCCCTTTATAGACAGCATCCTTTGCCAAAACCTACAACACCCATGTGAGATGGAATCCACTGAACTACAACAAGCCTTTTAGATGATAACAATTTCAGAATAATTTTAATATTCGAAAATGCCAATGGAATGCCACGAAAAGGAAATGTGCACCGACTAAGACATTGCACCGTACTTTTTGAATTTGTGAAGATCACAAAATTGTCATGAGGAACACTCTCTATGTACGACAGCGCCTCAAAGATTGCAATCACTTCTAAAGCCTTAATAGAAATGCCGGAGTCAATACAAAACATCATATAATCCTTTGTTTGCCAATCTAAAAATGCAGCACCATTTTCCCTAGATCCGATTTTGATACATCTGTAAAAATGTTGTAAGAATTAGAATTGATCCCACACAATGCATTAATGCAAACCGACTTCAACTAAGCACGCGTATATGCAGATTTTGGCTTAAGCATCTCACCTATTTCACGTTTTAAAACATTTGTTCGGTCTATACTGGTAACCCACATTTCCAAAGAAAGCATTCTAATCACGTTACTGGTATAAACAGGCACAGGTGAGATATTCTCACAAATATCAATCAAAAGTGTAATTTCATATTTTCAGTAAACAACTTACATCTCAACCAAAATCTGCCTGCAAGGTACCGCCGACGTATGAATAAAGGAGGCAAAGAAAGCTCAGCCTCCATAACATGAATTGGCGTGCTATTCGATATGACTGGTGGGGAAGACTACACCTTTGCGAATAGGCGTAGAGTCAGTAGGGTCAATAAAACGAATGCGGATGTATGTATTTAAATCCTTTAATGTATGTTTATTATGTACCAATTTCATGTAATCTTGACTTGTTTTAAGTGGCATCCTGAATGTCCCATAAAATAAAGATTTTTTCTATTCTATTCTATGACTTTTAATAACTGCTCTGAATATAGAGCGCAGAAAAAGTTGAACATTGCTAAACAGCAATTTTTTCAAAGCAACCGGAGAAGAGAAACAAAGAAGAGAAAAAGCCAACACTAGATATTAAACCTGAGCTGCCAATTATTATAGTCTGTGTCTTGCTGGGATTTACTGAAGGCCAAAAGAGGATTAAAGCAAGATCACTAATTGGTGGTAACTATAGCATCAGCTAGATTGGCCAGAGACGCCTGAGTGTAGATTTGTAGATCGTCTGCATACATGTGATAAGTAGGAAGAAGAGAGTGAGGATGTGATAGAGCTGATAAAGATGGCAAAGAGAAGAGGAGACAGCACGCCACCCTGCGGGACGCCAGAAGCGATATCGCACTATGACGACACAGAGTCGTCGATGCCAATTCACTGCCGTCGTCTGTGCAGGTAACTTTGAAACCAAGTAATCACTATCGGCGATAAATTAGGTGAATCTAGCAACCCTAGTAGAATGTCATAGTCAACGGTATTGAACCTTTGAGTATGTAGTATTTGTTTATATGGAGGCGCAATATTTGACATATACATACTTATGAAGCGTGTGTCGCGAATATCGCGAGAACCTATAGGGAAATTAGAAGTTAATAGGTGGCAACACCGGAAGAGAGCGAAATAGATGAAGGAAAGTATGAGAGAGAGAGAGAACTTCCAAGCCGCAGGAGGCTAGGGGGGAAGGTAGTGGCAAGATGGAGTCGATGAACAATGGACAGTGTAAGTACAGTGTTTGGTGATATTAAGAACTGAAGAAACAGGGTAAGTGATTAGACATAAGAGAATATATAACACAGGTGAACTAGGAAAGATAAGGAGGTAAGGGTGGTTGTAAGGGGAGAGGAGGAGACCATCATAGGGAACTGGGTTCCCGCCGTAAGAATTGAGCCAGCCAGTAAAATGTAGTGCCAGAGGCAAAGGGCTATGAGATGAGTGAGATTATTCCTTTGATAACTACATAACGGATCAAGACTAACAGGGAGTTAGTACAAGTTTTAATCATCTATTTAGAATATAATAAAATATACTTACCTATATTAAATACATACATAAACATCTAATATCTACAGTTCGACATACACACACAACAACTCATAGATATGATGTATTCCATTATACACAATATAATTACTAATAATTACTAGGAGATAAATAATAAATAAATACATAATACGTTATTTACCCCAAAATTAATTTCTCAGGCATTTTTATCTTCGTGGTTTACGACAAGGTGGAGATATGCTGGGATATGATTTTTAAAAAACAAAATCAAAATTGCGAAGCAGAGAAATATTTGCATAAAAAGGAACGTTCGTTGTCACAAATGTCAAAGTACAGACTTTAAGTGCTGTTCCAGTTCATAAAAACGTATCTACCGATATCGATATTGTCATGACAAGATACAGGTAATAAGTCCCAGAAAGAAGATGCATCTCCGAGGAGAACAATTGTATAAAAGTGGTCCTTAAAGGAGATCTAACTCCGTGGGGGGCTACCGAAGAGATGTAGTCCCAAGAGGAGAAACTGATCCTCGAGGTACTACCGAAGAAATGTAGTCCCAAGAGGAGGAACTGATCCTCGAGGTGCTACCGAAGAGATGTAGCCCCAAGAGGAGATGATGGGTGGCCATAGAGAGGCCTTACAAAGATAAGTATTCAGCTCCTTGGGAGAAGTTGCCATAGAGAGGCGATCCTATCGGAAAGGAGGCCGTTCCTAGAGGGAATTTCTACCCGCGGTGGGTCCGCCATAGAGAAGCGGTCCCAAATGAATAGAGGCCTAAGAGTTAGGTATGAGTTCAGAAATGTTTATCTCTCTCCATCTGTACATATCAACAAAAGGATGCTAGATCAGCGGCGGGTTGATCTGATTAAACGGTCAAAATTAAAAAGCGACGCGGGTGTTAATATAGGTTACATTTTAAAGAAACATTTTATTTATATTTGTCAAAAATAATAAATAATAGAACAGTTTGAAGTAGTGTTATATTTTTTAGGTAAAACGTTCACCTTCAGAGTCGGTACGAATTTCATTTTATCGATATAACGAACTTTCATGTCACCCACGTCACATCACTACTTTCATATCCTATTTTTTAGTTCGGAATGCTAAATAGCTATTATGCGCCATTACCTGGCCATTATCGGAAATATTTCCTTATATTTGTAATAGTTATTTTTTACGCAGTTAATTGTGTTTAAAGTGAATTAAAATAAACAGTGACGAGTTTATTTAACTAAAAGGATAAAATTACAACAAAAGAAAATTTGCAAGGTGCGTTTAAAATGGCGTCATGGCGTCATGCAATTTTGTGATACTTTTTTAACGATAAAACCATTATGTATAATCAAAGAAAGAAAACTATTATTAAACAAATGTGTTTGATATAATCCTTTACAGTAATTGACAAAAAGACATCGGCCGAGGTCGGTCGGTAAGATTTGCGCTGGCGCAGGCATAGAAGGGCGAAGGCGCCGTGCCTGGCCCGTATGGTCTGGCCAGGATTTACTTCTGCCAACTAGCAGTTGTTATAATCCTTTTACGATATCACTGGTGAGTGAGAATAAATACGTAATTTCTATATTTTTGATTTACTATTGCAAGTTTTTTTTATTATTATTTTTTATAACTTAATTTGGTAAAATAAATAGTGATAGTCAGTACATACGATCTACAAAACGATAGCTAAAAGGTTATCAGTTATTAATGTAATGTGATAGCCAAAATCTTGTATAACGCAGTGCAAACAATTACCTCAGACTAATGAGCCTTAGTGTTTTTGTCATGTAATTGAATACCTATGATCTTGAGACTTGAAAAATAAATATCTTAAACTTAAAGAAAACAATTTGGTATAAAGAATAGAATTAGTTTATATCAAAACCGACCATAACATGACCCTCTGACCAAATTAAGAGTATTCTTCCCCAAAATTTCAGCATGATGGAAGCCTTGATGAAGATGCGGCTACAGATGTTCCAAAGCCAGCTACAGGAGTTGGTGGAAAAAGGAGAGGTTGCCCTTGAGACTGGTGTTGTTGAGGTAACTCTGTCTGCGTCGCTAAAAACATCAGTTGAGAGGTATGTTAAAGAAATCTACTTTTATCTGGAAAAGTCAGACAGTCCCAAAGAAGAGGATGTTATAGAGCACACAAAACTTCAAATGCGTGCAGATCAAATTTTCGCTAAGCTTCAATGCAAAACCCATCCGACTACAACGAGACTACCAAAATTAGAGCTGCTAAAATTCAAAGGGGAAGTCCTGAAGTGGGCTGAATTTTGGGACCGATTTTGTGCAAGTGTCCATAGCAAGAACATGAATAAAGTGGACAAGTTCTCCTATCTCCAAGCCTGCCTGGAGGGAGAGGCTGAGGAGGCATTGGCTGGATTAGAGATGACGGATACAAATTATGATATTGCTATAAAAACTCTTCAAGAACGGTTTGGACGGAAAACATTTGTGATAGATGCTCACTATAATGAATTGATTAAATTAGTACGCAAAGATAACACTATAAGAGAATCTCTGAGAATCTTCAACGAGATTGAGAGGCACTTAAGAGTGCTACAGACACTTGGAGAAAACATCGATGGTTTACATTTAAGGACAATTATAATGGAAAAATTTCCTGATGATATAATAAAAGAACTGTGTATCTGCATGAAGTCAGAAGACGAGAGTGTCGCTGAAATAAGAAAACATATTGGCCGTCTCATACAAGCTAGGGAAGCGGGATCAGCTTCAAAAGAGATCGCACAAACATGCTACACTACTGAAACCCTTCATGTGAAAGAACAACGTAGAAACTACACACATGAGCGAAGTCGAGACAAGGATCAACCTTCTAATGGCAAGGCTGCAATTTTGAAGAGGAAATGCTTTAAAAATATAAATGGGAGCAAACCATTTAAGCGACCTCGACTGTCATGCATCTTCTGTAATGGCTCCCACTTTAATGATGAATGTAAAGAGGTTGTTTCTGTCAATAAAAGGAAGAAAAGGCTGGGAAAAAATGTTTCATTTGTTTTAAAGAAAATCACTTGGCAAAAATTTGTAAATTTAATAAGAAATGTGCACACTGCAGTGCCAAGACCCACAATAGAGCAATTTGTCCTAAAAGAACATATGGAGAAGAGACTGATACGTCAAACAAGCCGCAAGCTATTAATTTGCATGCTAAGGATCAAGGAAATACTCTACTACAGACTGTCATTGTAAATGTCAATGGAATGCAATGCCAAGCACTCCTAGACACAGGCAGTGAAAGGTCATATATAACAAAAGATGCTGCCAAACAGTTGAATCTAAAGATAGAAAAGGATAGAAAGCTTTTAGTTTATACCTTCGGTAGTAACGAACCTAAGGAAATGGATAACTTCATAGCAGAAATTGAATTCAAGACTAAGTTGAACAAAACGTTCCGAATGATGGTGAACATTGTGCTACACATCACTAGTGGAATATCATATCCAAAAGAGCAGGTAGAAATGGACCTGTCAAGATTTACTCTCGCAGATGATGGCTCAGCTGGCAAAGTTGTACACATATTAATTGGAAATGATAATTATTATAAATTCATGTATAATAACGTGACAGAAATTCAAGACGGGCTTTATCTTATCGACTCTGACTTTGGGATCATTGTGTCAGGAACCACGGACAACAATAAATTCAAATACCAAGAAAAGTTATCTGTACTTACATATATAAACTCCTGTGAAATTGAAGAAATTAAATACACGTCACCTGACCTACCTCTTAAAGATGATGACATCAAAATGTTATGGGACTTAGAGGCTATCGGCATAACAGACCCGCCAAAGAGTATACAAGAGTCAGATGAAGAAGTAGTAAACGAATTCATTAAAAATGTTTGTTATGAAAAAGGAAGATATTATGTTCAATGGCCATGGATATGCTACCCACCGGAGCTTTTAGATAATTATGGGCTGGCTTTAGGTAGACTTAAAAGTCTACTTAAGAGACTGAATACTGAACAACTTAAAGAATATGACAACATTCTCCAGGATGAAGTAAATAAAGGTATTTTAGAGGTAGTACCAGAGCCAACAAAAGAAACTAATCACCCAGTGCACTACTTGTCCCATCACGGAGTCACTCACGAAGGAAAGAAATTGAGAATAGTCTGTGATGCCTCTGCTAAACTGAAAGACAGCAATAGCCTAAATTAATGCCTATATAAGGGTCCTCTGATGTTAGAAGATTTGACAAGACTTTTGATAAGTTTCAGACAGTATAAGTTAGGAGTTGTAGCTGATATAGAAAAGGCTTTTTTGCAAGTAGGTTTAAAACATGAAGATAGAGACGTTATGCGATTATTATGGATAAAAAACTTGAGCGAAGACGCTAATGATGCGGAGAACCTAGCCTGTTACAGATTTTGTCGCGTGCCCTTCGGTGTGATATCGAGCCCATTTCTGTTGTCTGCAACTATTAATTATCACTTGGGAAAAAAGGGATTACAAGTAAAGATTGCAAAAAAATGCTATGTAGACAACTTAGTTACCGGATCAAACAATCTGAAAGAAGCTATAAAATTATATCACCAGACTACAGACGCCTTCTCCGAGGTATCTATGAACATACGGGACTGGAATTCAAATAATAAAGAGTTTCTAAAGAATATATCTACTGATAAACAAGGCAAAGAAAAGAATCAATTAAATGTCTTAGGAATAACATGGAATCTAAATGAAGACACGTTGAGCTTGAAGATAAGCAATAAAGCGAAGGGAAAAGATAAAATAACTAAGAGGATTGTGCTTTGTGCTATTGCATCTATTTATGATCCATGTGGACTGGCATCTCCTTACATATTACCTATGAAGATATTCTTACAAAAGTTATGGAAACTTAAATTGAAATGGGATGGTGCACTGACAGAAGAACAAGCATTAGAATGGGAAGAAATATTGAAAAATATAAACTACATTAAGGCCATACAGGTTCAGCGGTGTATTACAGCCAATTTATAACAGTCTACTTATCAATTACATTGTTTTGCAGATGCTTCTAAGCATGGCTATGCTGCTGTTGTATACATATGAGAAGACACCGGAAGAAAGAGAACAACAAGTATCGTGATGTCTAAAAGTAGACTTGTACCAATAAAGGAACAAGAAAACATACAAATTCCCAAACTTGAGCTTCTAGGCTGTTTAATAGGAAGCCGACTATTGAATTATGTGGCTAATTCTTTAGATATAAAAATAGAAAAGTTGTTCCTATGGTCAGATAGCAATATTGTACTTTGCTGGTTGAAGTCAGAAAAACTGCTGCCTCCTTTTGTAAGCAGAAGGATTGCTCAGATAAAGAAACACAAAGGAGTACATTACTCGTACGTGTCTACGAAAGAAAATCCAGCAGATATAGCTACAAGGATAAACTCTTTAGACAGAAATGAGATGTGGCTGAAGGGTCCAGCCTTTCTAAGGAAAAAAGATTTAAAATGGTATAAACATCAGAAAAACACTGACGTGGAGACTCATGCTTTCGCCGTGGCGGAGGGTCTTTCACGGAAAGAGAGCAACCTGAGTTGTATTCCTGAAAAGCAAGTAGTAGAAAACATACAAGGACAAGAAGAAAAGAATAATAGTGAGGAAATAGACAATGAAGAGATAACCATAAAGAAAATACAGAAGGAATATTTTTCAGATGAAGTGATGGGCAAGAAGACGAATCTTGGAAGAAATTTAGACTTATACATGGATGAAGATAAAATATTAAGATGTAAAGGTCGTATGACACAAACCGGATGGGACTACGATGCAATGCATCCCATACTTATCCCTAGAAACAATGCACTCACGGAAAGGATTATTAAAGAGACACATGAACAAAACTACCATGTTGATGTAGGCCATACTTTGGGATTGATTAGAAATAAATATTGGATACCGAAAGGGTGAGCCGAGGTCAAGAAAGTGCTGAAGTCGTGCCAGCAATGTATCAGACACGGAGGAGGCCCATTCCAGTTACCAGAGACGCCGCCGCTTCCAACAGAAAGGGTCAGCTATCATAGAGCTTTTGATTATATAGGAATCGACTATTTTGGACCAGTTACTACAATTATAGAGAGCAAACAAGAAAAGAGATGGATAAGTTTGTTCACGTGTTTGGCCGTGAGAACTGTACATTTAGAGATGGTGATGGATCTCACGGCGGAAGAATGCCTACTTGCCCTGAAACGGTTTGTGGCATGCCGAGGCACACTCCTATTGATAATGTCAGACAACGCCACACAATTTAAATTATTAGCAAATGTCATAACGAATGATTACTGTATTAAAAACAAAATTAAATGGCGATTTATTCCAGAACTTGCGCCTTGGCACGGCGGATTTTACGAACGATTGATTGGTGTCGTTAAAAATTGTTTGAAGAAGACATTGGGAAAACATCTTTTGTCAGACACTCAGTTCAGTACAGTTCTGAAAGAAGTAGAGGCTGAAGTTAATACAAGACCACTGACATATGTATCAACAGAAGTGGAACACATCTTGACTCCAACAGACTTCTTGGCACTCGGTAAGTGTCTGTCTTGGGAACCATCTGATTCTGACCTACTGGATGGAACAGAAACAAAAAGGAAATTGATAGAAAGTTGGAGAAGAGGGATGACAGTGATGAAAGACTTTGAAGATATGTTTGTTAACCAGTATCTTATGTCTTTAAGAGAAAGACATACCAACAGAGCACCAAACGAACCTAGAATTATAGAAAAGAGACAACCTGTCATAGGAGAGACCGTTCAAATAAAAGATAGCAATGTCAACCGATTGAGTTGGAAGGTAGGAAAAATTCAAGAATTAATTAAGGGCAAAGATGGCCAAGTTAGGTCAGCAAAGGTGAAAGTAGGAGAGAAATCTTTCACAAGGTCAGTGGGCTACCTGTACCCACTAGAAATTGACATAAAGCAGCAAATTTGGGCTGAAGAAGAAGATAAGGAGAGAAAGGCAATGGATAGTGAAGCTAGCGAGACACAAGATATAGAAAGGGACAGAGACCTCAGAGATAATCCGGCAAGGAAAGAGCCTGAAATTGAGAGGGGAAGAAGCAAGAGATCAGCTGCCCGGGCTGCGAAAAAGAAAATGAAAGAGTGGACTAAACAACTTACTAAATAATTATAAAACAAAAATAACTGATTGTATACATTAAAGAAAAATAAATATGTGAAAATATATTATTTTTTTAATTCCATAATAGTTAAATCGATAAAAATAAAATATATGAAATGAGTATAAAATAAGATGATTATCCTTTTGGCCGCCTGGAGTGTTGCGAATATCGCGAGAACCTATAGGGAAATTAGAAGTTAATATGTAGCAACACCGGAAGAGAGCGAAATAGATGAAGGAAAGTATGAGAGAGAGAGAGAGAACTTCCAAGCCGCAGGAGGCTAGGGGGGAAGGTAGTGGCAAGATGGAGTCGATGAACAATGGACAGTGTAAGTACAGTGTTTGGTGATATTAAGAACTGAAGAAACAGAGTAAGTCATTAGACATAAGATAATATATAACACAGGTGAACTAGGTGTTGGTGATTCTGGTCTTGGTGAAGTAAGGAGACAGATTTCTTGATGCACAGCTGGTTTAATGACTTTTAACAATTTTAAACATATAATTTAAAAAAATGATGTTTATTGAACAAACGACTGTCGCAGAATGAGATTTCAAAAAGGTGTCAGTTGGTCGTGTCTCCACCTCACGCCGTAGCAGGGCGCCACTGTCGCTCGAGTGTTCTTTCGGTTTTCGCCGTTGGCCGCTAGATGGCGTTAGTAGTGACGATCAGGCGTAAACATAACTCCCGGCCTTGGAATCACCAGGTTCCAAAATGAAGACTAGCTGGATGCTGTGATGATGCCATCAGTGACATCTAGGAAGAATCTTCTTCATCCTCAGGTAAGAGCGGGCATATTTTAGGGTAAGACCGCTTTATGATGCCAGTAGATGTCTTAATAAGGGCGACTCGTGAGAGGCCATCGGTGCCGATGAACGTCTGTATAATACGCCCAAGTTTCCATTTGAGCGGTGGGAGACCGTCTTCCTTTATCAGGACCAGCGTGCCTGGGATTAGGTCATCTTTGTTCTTCTGCCATTTTGTTCTTGTTTGCAGTTCGGTAATATATTCCTTTGCCCATCTCTGCCAAAAGTGCTGCCGCATCTGTTCCACTCGGTTGTAGCGGGTGAGGCGCTGCGTTGGCGTAGCGGTGAGGTCCGGGTACGCGGGAGCAGTCAGCGGCCGGCCGATCAAGAAATGAGCGGGAGTGAGAGGCAAAAAATCATTAGGATCTGTGGAAATAGGAGACATGGGGCGGGAGTTCAGGACGGCCTCAATTTGTGCTAACACCGTACTAAACTCCTCGTAAGTTAGATTCGCATTACCTATTACGCGACGGATGTGAAATTTGCAAGACTTCACTCCTGCCTCCCACAGACCACCAAAATGCGGAGATTATGGCGGTATAAAAGTGAATTTAATTGAATTACTGTGTGCAAATTCAATGATGTTATCCTTAGTGTCAGTTAAAAATTTGGAAAACTCTTTAGCTGCACCAACAAAATTCTTGCCGTTATCTGAGAAAATTTCATAGGGCTTGCCGCGACGAGAGAGAAACCTTTTCAAAGCAAGCAAGTATCCTTCTGTTGAAAGATTTGTGACTAACTCTAAATGTACGGCTCGTGTAATAAAACATATGAACAAGCAAAGATAACATTTTTCTAATTTTGCCCCTCTTCCCTTCCTATTCAAAATAGACATTGGCCCAGCGTAATCTACGCCGCAGCGTGAGAAAGGATAACCAGGTTCGATTCTTTCAGCTGGTAAATTACCCATTTGTATGTGTAAAGGCTCTGTTTTTAAACGCACGCACCTGACGCACTTATGTACAGTCTGCCGGGCAAGGTCGCGACCGCGAAGAGGCCACCACATCTCTCTAATTGTCGCCAGCAGCTGCTGTGGCCCAGCATGGAGCAAAGTCTAATGTAGGTGCTGGAAGAGAAGCCGTGTGAACCGGTGTTTAGAACACAAAAGAATAGGATGCTTCTTGTCGAATGTAAAAATTTTTGAATTGTGCAACCTGCCTCCTACTCTAATAAGGTCTTTATCTATAAAAATATTGAGACTTGAGACATTTCGGGAAAACTTATTCGTTTGATTGTATTTTAATGCATCATATATGTCTCGAAATGATTGCTGTTGTGAAAGTTTAGCTAAAGTTTTTGTTGAATCAAGTAATTCATCATTTGTTAACAAGCCTGTGTGACGTTCAGACTTAATTTTAGTCCGTGTGTTTTTAATAAAACGTAAAATGTAGGCAGTGACCCGCTGCATGCGTGAAAAGGCGGAAAACCGATCGAAAGGGAAATTGTTTAAATCCTTATTTGTATGAGAAAGACTTACCATTACGGTTTTCGGTGGCTTTAGTTCAGGTAACTCATTACAGTTTATTTCATTGGAGCCAGGTGACTGTGCCCAACTACAATTCGGTTCCCGTAGGAAGGAAGGTCCGTGCCACCATAAATCAGACTCGTGTAGCGCTTCGAGCTGTACTCCGCGTGAAACTAAATCGGCCGGGTTTTGTTTACCCGAGATATGAAGCCACGGCAAGTCACCGGTTAACTCATTTATCTCCGCAACTCGGTTTTGCACGAAAGTTTTAAGCAAACTAGGGGTCATTTTTATCCACGCAAGCACTATAGTCGAGTCCGACCAAAAATACACCTTATCAAATGTTAATCTTAACGATTTCACAACCTTGTCGTATAATTTTGCACCCAACAGAGCTCCGCACAGTTCTAGCCGTGGTATACTAACTGATTTCACTGGAGCTACTTTGACCTTGGAGCACAATAGATGCACTACTACTGACGAGTTGTCATCGCTACAGCTACGCACATACGCGCAAGTACCGTATGCGTCCTGCGACGCGTCGGTAAAGATATGTAACTCAATATTTCGTGTGTTTATTCCGACAGCATGACGTGGAATACGTAGTGTCTTTAAATATTTTAATTGATCTAAAAAGACTTGCCAATTATTCAAGACATGCTGGGGTACTTGATCGTCCCACCCTAATTTACATAACCATAATTTTTGTAATAATATTTTAATGATAATTATAGCAGGTGCCAACAAACCTAACGGGTCATAAATTTGCGAAATAATGGATAAAATCGTGCGTTTAGTAACATTACTTGTGTCTTGAGCGCATTTTGTAGTAAAATGCAACTCGTCAGAATTGTAAAACCATCCTAACCCTAAAGTTTTAGTTTGACAATTTTAACCAAAGGTGAGTTCTTTTGATAAAAGTAGTGAATCTGAAGGCGTGAACGAAGAGTTAAAGACCCACTTTCTTAGCGGAAAACAAGCGGACTTCAAGACATTAGACACTCCTTCGCATATCTTCAATAATTGGGTTCTGTCATCATGACCTGTGATCAAATCATCCACATACATGTCGTCACTGATTACGCGCGCGATGACGTCATCATTGCATTCAGCTGCAAGTTGTTTAAGGCATCGAATGCTGAGATATGGCGCGGACGCTGTGCCGTAAGTCACATTGTTAAGGCGATATACACCGAGCGCATCCTGTGGATTTTCTCTCCAAAGAATCAACTGCAAGTTTCTTTGATCCGGTTGAATTAAAATTTGGCGGTACATTTTTTCAATGTCAGCACATGCCACGTACCGGCACTGTCGAAAACGTAATAAAATTGAGAAAATATCATTTTGTAATGAGGGACCAATCAGCTGTAAATCGTTAAAAGACTTGCCTGATGACGTTTTCGCGCTCGCATCAAATACGACTCGAAGTTTAGTTGTAGTACTATGTTTCCTAAAAACTCCGTGGTGAGGCAGAAAATAACAAGGTTGTGAATATTCGTCAATGCGACTCATGTGCCCCAGACCTAGATATTCTTTTAAAAAGTCGCTATACATTTGTTTGTAATCTGGTGCGCATCGAAGTAACTTGCGTTCGAGTGCAAGGAACCGGTTTTCGGCTAGAGTAAATGAGTCCCCTAACGTATCTGCAGGTTCACGGAGTGGTATGCGAACTGAAAAACGACCATCTTTGTCTCGAAAGGTTGTTTCCTTGAAGAGCCTCTCGCATGCTGCTTCATCTTTGGTAAGAAGAGAGCGACTGGGCAGCTCCTCCAGTTCCCAAAACTTTCTAAGCTGACTATCTAGTGTTTGTGATAAATTGCATTGAACTCGATTAATGCGCGAGTTTTTATGCATTACACCCGAAACTATCCAACCTAATTTAGTGTTTTGTAAGTATGGACCGTTTGGTAATCGGATCAAACCGTTATTTAGGAGCTCCCAAAATATATCCGCGCCTATCAATATGTCGATTTGGTTTGACATAAAATAGTGAGGATCGGCAAGTTGAATATTTTCAGGGATTTTAATGTTTGGATTATATCCTAAAGACGGCATTTGAGCTGTGATGCGAGGTAAAACTAAGCAGTTAATGCGTGTGGAATAGGAGCTAGTTTTAGATCGCACTTGAACTTCGCATGACTGTGTCGATTGAGTAATAGAATTACCCACGCCAGTTATTTGAACAGTGGACTGTATCAATGAAATATTTAAAGTTTTGCACAAAGACTCAGAGATAAAGTAATTTTGACTTCCATTATCGAGTAGTGCTCTTACTGTGTGATATTTATTACTATGATCCGCTACCTCCACTAAAGCAGTAGACAGCAGCACAGGATTCGAAAAGAAATGCGAGGGCGTGCTGTCGTCTGTACTATAAAGCGTGTGAATTTGTGTAGTGTGAGAAGCGGTGTTTGTGTGTGTGGGCTGGCTGTGCGATTGTAACGGAGCCCGTTGAGGAGCAGCTGATTGTGACGTAACACCTCCCTCAGCGCATTCGCTATGAATAAGTGTGTTATACTTTTTATTACACTGCTTGCACGGCCCATACCAGCAATCTGAAACGGCATGTCCAGCGCGCAAGCAATTACGACAAAGACTCTTTTCATTAATGTAATTTAATTTGTCTTTAGCGGACAGGTTGAGGAAAGTTTCACAAGAATAAATGGGGTGATTTGCGTTACACATAACACATGAAAAACTACGTTTCGACTTAGAATTATTTTTACATTTATTGTTAGCTTTTTGTGTGTTAGTGTTAGTATTAGCTAAGTGACTGTGTGATTTTTGATTGTTCTGCGACTGTTTTTTGTTTTGTGTGTTTGCGTTTGTGTCCGAGAATGATTTACTTTGAGATGCGGTTATTGTTTCTAACACGTTTGCCCTATCTTTAAGAAAATTAATTAGATCTGTAAGTGATATTTTGGAATTATGATAAGAGCTAATTAGGGTACTTTTATGTAGCTCCCACTCCTTTTCCGTTAATGAATCCAATTTTGAGACCATGATATATATTATTAGGGTATCCCAAGAGTCCGTAGGCTCATTTAAAGTTTTAAGGGCACGAATGTTTCTCAAAATAGTATCTATGAGTGTGCGAATTTGTGAAGCACTTTTTTTACTCATAGATGGCGCCGAAAACAAAGCCTTTACGTGATTATTAACTAATAAACGATCGTTATTGTATCTATTCTCTAGTAAATCCCAAGCAGTGACGTAATTATCAGAAGTGAATTCTAAAGATTTAATAACTTGTAAAGCGTCTCCGGTCAATGCGGAGCGCAGGTAGTGAAATTTTTGAATACTATCAATATCTTTACGGCTGTGAATAAGTGATGTGAATGTGTCTCGAAATTCGAGCCAATGATCATATGATCCATCAAAATTTGGTAAAGTGATAGTGGGCAACTTAATGATTTTATGAAGTGATGATTCTTTATTTTCAGGTGGTGGCTGCGAGGTTTTGAGAATACATTTACACTTAGCTAAAATCTGAAAGTACTCATTTTGAAAAGTCTCTCTCTCCTGTAACTCCTTGTCTAGTACGTGAAACGAAACATTTAAATCTATTTCATCCTGAATGTTGGAAAACTGATCAAGTAACGATTGAAAGTTTAGAAAACGAGTCTCTAATTCTGTTAATTGAATTTCAGTTGGTTGCACATTATCTAATGAACAAAGGTACTTAGAAAATAAAGTGACTTTAGCTTTAACTACTCCCCTTTTTTTAACTAATTCACGAAGTAATTCTTCAGTAGCTTCGTGATCAAAAGAATTACGTTTTTTCGGCATTTTGGTGTGTATGTGGAAGGAAAGAGTAAAATAAGTACTTACGGTTAAATAAGATCGGATGATTATTTCAAGATGAAGGTAGATTCACTGTGGCACTAACAAAGAAATTAACACTATAAACGTAAATTTTATCGCGAAACTCGGTGTTAGCACAAATAAGACACAGGTAAGGAGAGGAAATGATCGACCTGACCGTATGGCGTGCTCCTTAACTCCCCAGATCCACGGCTGCTGCGCTGATATCTTGATACACGTTCGGCTCCGGAGGACCAGATTTATGTTGGCGATTCTGGTCTTGGTGAAGTAAGGAGACAGATTTCTTGATGCACAGCTGGTTTAATGACTTTTAACAATTTTAAACATATAATTTAAAAAAATGATGTTTATTGAACAAACGATTGTCGCAGAATGAGATTTCAAAAAGGTGTCAGTTGGTCGTGTCTCCACCTCACGCCGTAGCAGGGCGCCACTGTCGCTCGAGTGTTCTTTCGGTTTTCGCCGTTGGCCGCTAGATGGCGTTAGTAGTGACGATCAGGCGTGATCACTAGGAAAGATAAGGAGGTAAGGGTGGTTGTAAGGGGAGAGGAGGAGACCATCATAGGGAACTGGGTTCCCGCCGTAAGAATTGAGCCAGCCGGTAAAATGTAGTGCCAGAGGCAAAGGGCTATGAGATGAGTGAGATTATTCCTTTGATAACTATATAACGGATCAAGACTAACAGGGAGTTAGTACAAGTTTTAATCATCTATTTAGAATATAATAAAATATACTTACCTATATTAAATACATACATAAACATCTAATATCTACAGTTCGACATACACACACAACAACTCATAGATATGATGTATTCCATTATACACAATATAAATACTAATAATTACTAGGAGATAATAAATAAATTAATACATAATACGTTATTTACCCCATAATTAATTTCTCAGGCATTTTTATCTTCGTGGTTTACGACAGCGTGGCCGGCCGCAATTTTTCTTATATTTGTTTACATTTCACTCGTGAGTACTTGAGCTGTCAAGTGAATAGCAACATTAGTGAAAAATTGTGTTATTTGTTGAGGAGAAGTTGTTTTATGGTTTTGTATAGTGTCAGAACATTGGATGAGAAGGTAGCAAAATGCCTTCGTGCTCTGTAAAACAGTGCAGCTACAGGGCTAACAAAAATAACAAGCAAACGACTGTGCATCAGTAAGTAACCGTTTTTTGTTGAAATACGCCTATTAAACCCAAAAATACTTCTAAAACCTTTATTACTAAGATTATATTTTATAGTTTTCACGTTTTTTACACCCTAAATTACCTTTCTGGCTAACTTTACATAATATTTTCCATAACAAAAATTTCTATACAAATGACATTAGTGATGTAATAATAATGGCTATCTTTATATCGATGATTCTGTATTAGTTACAGAGCATATTTGTACGAGTGATCAGGTTACAATTTTAAGGGAGTTGTCATCCTGGATGCTTCCAAATTTAAAACTGCCGTAGAACTTGGTAAAATATAATTTATTTACTTGATAGCAAACTATTTCCAGAACAATTAATAATTATTTAATAAAATGCTACAGTTTACTAGGTCTAACTCCTATGCCTGCCGCGGAAAGAATGATGCAAAAATGGCCACCTCTCGAATTTCATATTAAACATTTAAGCGGTAAAATGACGAGCTCTGATTGGTTTAAGTCTCCTGTGTCGTCAGCCAATAATCTTCTTGTTCACAATGTTGGAGGGAAAATAACGGGTTCCTATTGGCTACCGAAAAAAAGCGCCAACCAATCGCACCCAAACAAGATGGCAGTCCTGAACGGAGTTGCCATTTGATAAAAACAAAATGTTGCTACTAAAACTTCTTTAAAAATTACTAACCATAACACAATATTTTTTTATATTAAAATAGCGGTGGGACACATTATGTTAAATAAGATAAGAAGCTGTTTTTAACTATCTATACTATCACTTTCTGTATTCAAGGAGTAAAGGGACAGTTTTGGTAAAAACTGAAATGGCGAAATCAAATCATAGCTAAGATTTTATAGTTACCTACGTTTAGAAAATATATTAATTTAATAAATGTTATTCTGTATGATTATTTTACCTTAGAAATTTGTTTTTCTTTTAAACTACATCACCAAGTGAGAGGATTATTAGTATTAGTACGTACTTGGTTTGATTATGTTTTCAGGTTCCCAAAAAAAGAAGCGTTGCGACGTAAGTGGTTTGACATTATTGGGAAAGATAATTTGAAACCTCATAAAGTACTCCACTTTACATTTCGTTCTTTACATTTCGAGGAATCAGCATTTTATAAAACCTTGCAAATTTTAAGTATTTCTGTGCCTTCTGTTTCTTTTTTGGTAAGGAATCCATGAAATTCTTGGAAAAACAACTCATACTGAGGCAATTTCTAGTTGCACGGAGAAGCTAAATATATTTTTTTACTTAGCATTTGCCCTTAGAGAAGTCTACAGTGGCATTTACTCGTCGAAACTTCGTACTGTGACGGTACAACCTAGACATCAAATTGAATATTATAAATTAGAAAGTCGCACCAGCCAAATTCAAAGGAACACATTTTTTACCATCCTTTACAACCAATTTTAAAAGTGTAAGCTGAGAAGCAATGCATAAATCTTTGAAATACTTAACACCCCAGGAAACGAACATTTGTGACCCATAAATTTTATAAATTTATGAGAGTTTTTATTCTCTATATTTAGAAACAATATTCTTTCTTATCTTTATTATTTTAAGAGGTATTGATGCTCGCCAAATGTTTTCTAGTTCCAGGAACATAATAGCCAGCGGACACACAAGTGGTCAACCCCTGGAGCGAGTGAGAGCGTGGATTAAAGACGCTTGCGAGAATGAGAAGAGACAATGTCGCAGGCTACCCCTAAAGGCTCCACCAATGACGACATGAAACGTGGACCTACTTTGAAGCGGGAAGAATTGTTTTACCAATGAGGACGATGTAGGCGGCTCCAGGCTGCGCAGGAGGTGAAGATGAAGAGAAGGAAGAGGGGACACTCAAGTTTTAACCGTAAAACTGACATCACGCGTGTGGGCTTTCAGCCATTTTCTCGATTTTAGATAACTAAAGTGTAACTTAATATAGAAGTATATTTAATAAGTTTAGTTATAATCTTGTTATTATAGTGATTGTAGTGATTGTGTCCGGCCGGCGCAATAAAAGTTAAGTTAAACTGTATTAGTCCTAAGACGCTCTTTACTTCCTGTATTCTGCAAGGGATTGTTATGCGACTGTTAAAGCCAGTTAAATCTATAATGCCTAATCAAGGCTCAGTAAAGTAGAATCTTTCGGTGTCTTCTAGCTCTGGTAGGGGGACTTGTCTCCGTATGAAACAAGGGCTTGCCCCGAGGCTAAGGGTTTACTAAAGAATAGAAGCCGCTACTGTGTTGTGGGTTCTATGCTATAGCAAGTAGCGGTGGAAGAGCTATTTCCCAATTTATTGAATTATTTATATTATTGACCGCATAACAATTTTTGAATATTTATAAAACACCTAAGCTTTGCTTATATGTACTGATTTCCTATGCATTACCCCAATAAATCTCCTAAAAGGTCTTGGTTGGTTTAATTTCATAACTCTCATGATCAAGACAACTCAAGCCTCATTTATAATATCTCAATATCATTCTTATAAAGCTATTTACTAAATCTTAGCATTTTCAATTATTAATCAATGTAGTTGTTGTATTGACAAAGTAAAGCTGGATTCATTGATCACATTCTTGAAATCCTTTTATTCTTCTAAAATATAACATTTACACAATGGTCATTTAATTCCAACATTAAATACCTGATTTTTCATTCGAATTCTAAACAAAGTAATTGAGTTCAAGACACAACTACTTCAATTCCATTATTAAAGTCGAGCTCTTTTGATTTATTGCATCAATAAACACTGCACTGTATAATCTGAGCTATAAACATGATATCAAGTATACCATATAAAGATTGGGACTTTGAGTCATAGACTACAGCAATACACAATTACAAATATATAATAAAAGCGCAAATATATAAATGGGGCCCCACAAATAAATAATATTGCTATATCTGTAAGACAAGTTGGATATGTAAGGCTTTCTACTGTCGGTTCATCCTGGCATGAAATACGGCGTCTGCATCTTGTATCCCGCTTGGTTACGGGTAAAAACTTTTAATAAATTCGGGATTGAGCGTTTAGGCGCCTTCTTGTTTTTATTATTAGTAACTCATTATCTCTGTCTATCTGCAAGTAGGGTATGCAAGGCTGGCAATTGTCAGTTCATCCTGGCATGAAATACGGCGCCTGCAACTTGTATTCCGCTTGTTTATGGACAAAACCTTGTGATGAAAACATCCTGAATATGCAATTAACGTCTTGTCTTTATCAGAGGAAATAAACATCTAAAGATAAAATAAAAGTCTTGACCTAAGTACTCTCTCTAATGGTGACAAATATATGAAGTCAAATAAGTTTGTCAACAGAAATGACAAAGAAAAAATAATTAAGCTAGTTTACTGATGCAATTTTATAGACGATCACAGCTAAGAAATGTAATCGACTACTCTGAAAATGAAATAAAATCATTGGGGTGGGTTGGTACCGTTACAGTACGCACTCCTTAAAACTTGAAAGGTATACAGATGAACAAATCGATCGAACCCAGTCCGAAACCCTGTACCTTGTTCATACACAAGTAGAAAAGACAACTCTACAAAACCAGGGATACGGATCGGGCACTGGGTCACGCATCCTCACCATACACGAGGCTCAAGGGTTGACGTACGAAAAGGTGGTGATTGTGCGTACTACAACGACCAGGCAAGAGCTACACGACAGTATCCCACATGCTGTAGTTGCCATATCGCGTCATACCGCCAGTTACAAATATTATGCGGATGATGTTAACGATGCGATAGGCAGATTCATCAAAGAAGCAGAGACGGCAGGCAGGGGAAAAGTGGTCAATTACAACCTCAAAATGGCGGTCAAAAGTCGAGACACAGCCGTCATAGATGCCTTGAGGTCTGAATGCAACAGCGAAGAACCGTCACTCGTTGAAATATATATTATATACATTATGTATTTATATATTTATTATACTTATTTATAAATTGTAAACCTCTATGGAAAGTATTGTATTATAGTTAAAAATCAAGTATTAACAAGAAAACTGAATCTAGACAAAGGCACGGACATAAAGTCTGTGGATGCTAATAATAACACAACTAAAATATATATATGACGGAGGATGATCAGGATCGCCGTCACTAGTAGGGTTATCCATTTGAATTAAAGTTGCCCTTTCGTAGCTAAGGCGTTTATTTAAACGATTCAATGCACAAAATCACAATAGGTTTACTACCGGCGCAGATTAAAACGGATTATTGTTAGGAACGCGGTGAGTTCGGTACGCGGCTGGCTAACACAAGTTGACTGTTCTGAAGCTTGAAACAAAGTGGCGGCCAAAATCCTCCGCCCCGCTCATTGGCTCGGTTTATGTTGGCGAACTGCTAACTTACGGCGTACCAACCGAACAAACCTAACGATCTGTCAAACCAGTGTTGCCAGCTGAGTAACGACCTCACCCAAGCTTGACGCTTGGCGTTTCTAAACGAATTAGATTTTAAAAGAAAAAAAAAGGATGTGAGCGTGTATCCGAGCCGTTTTACAGCTGTTAGTCTGACGTCTATTACCAGCGCTCCGACATATATATATTTTGTATTTCCACCCGTTCCTTGGGAAAAGTTGTTTTATTATTTTATTTATTTATTTCGACAAATATATCAAAAGTAACAATAACTTCAAGAAGACACTATTAACCCTCGGCATACCAGGTAAAAATTTGTAACATGCCATACAAGGTGGGGTCTGACATACCCTAACAAAATGGTCGCTGTAATCAGATAGGAATAGGGGTACTGAATTTTTATTGCATATTTTTGAAATTGAACATAACCTGAGTAGCACTATATATGAAAAAAATTAAATAGATTAAATGGTTTGTTGAAAAAGGGTAGCGAAAATGCCATCTTCTGACTACTAATTTAGACTTGAAATCACCCTAAGAATTGATAATTACCAATTTTTGTAATTAAACTGACTAAATTTAAAAAAATTGAACAACGATGATACATCTTTAAATTTTTACTTCAATCTCGAGGTAGGAGTTCTTTAGTTCGCCATAATTGCATTTTGTATATGCTCAAATAACAACAATTCTAAACAAAAATGCATCTAGAGCCCTAAAAAACGCACGCACCACTAAACTAATGGTACTTGCCAGTGTAAGAACGTCGCAACTCCAGCTACTGAGAGCTTCAGATTCCGCGCACGAAAATTTTTGAAAATATATCGATTTTTCACCGCCTGGGGTTTATTAGACCCCACCTGGTATGCGGAGGGTTAAACTACATGTGGTTTGTCTTAGTGTCTTATTCTTCAGTTTATACAATTTAAAACAGTTGCTAATTTCTAATATAAGTACATTAAACATAAAATAAACAAACAAATTGCACTTAACACTAATAACGCATATAAATTACAATTTTGGCTCTGACGCGGCTGCGAGAATGTCGCTAAATGCAGTAACATACGACAACAGTATATCTACAACTTGCATCTATCTATACCCTACCTATTTTATAACTTAACATCACAAACAAATTACCTACTAGCAACATTCGCAGTAGCGCTCTCGCCCGCCTCACCGCTATCTCAAACCGGTTTTATTAATCCGCTATACAGGGCGCTCCAGAACATGGGAACGTGGTTCGGAAACTCTGTCTACCCCGATGGAAAAAATGAATAAATAAATTTAAAAGAACAGTGTTACTTTAGGACGTGAGATAGTTTTATCGGATTGAATGAGTTTTGAATGTAGGTGAGTACGACATATTTTATTATGACAGTGGATTTTATATATAGTTTAATAATAGTTATATGTAATATTAAGTTCTGTTAATTATTATATGTGATTGTATAAAGTACGCGTGTGTAGGTATGTATGTAATTACCGTGTATTTGTGTGTGAATTAAAATGTATAATTTAAAAATGTGTATTTATAATTTACTTAGAAAATAGTCTTTAAGAGTTGTCGAGATATTTTGTGCAGTGATTTTATCTTTTATATTCTGCGGTATTTTGTTAATTAGGTCTGGCACAACATATTCAAATCTTCTTTTACCATAATAATTATTATACTTCGGTTTAGTTAATGTTTTTTGTGCTGCTTGTCTTAATGTATATATAATATATGAGTTTATGAGTATATAAGTATGGTAAGTAAGATATTTATTTAATTAATTAGCTTATGTTATTTGACTATGTATTCCAATAAGGTATTATATTATCGTGTCACTATTATTGTTCCCCGTGTTGTACACTTTTGCCCGCTCCAATCCTATTTCTCTCTCACTTAAGAGGTTAGCTGGAAGAGAACTCACTTTGAGTTAAGCTCGCCATTGTGTATCCTGTTCTCTGTAAAAAAAATTGTAAAATGTTTGTGTACAATAAAGTATAAAATAAATAATAAATAAATAAATGTTCTCGAATAAACCTTAGGATGCAGTATCTCAGATCTGAAATACTGCTCCAGCAAGATATTGAGTTTTACTCTTTCCCTTACCGGCAGTACCTTGCAATATTTAAATAGCTCGATATCAGTGTCACATTTGTTTTTTACCTTTCTAGGTATAATTAGTTTCAATATTCTTGTTTGCAGTCTTTGAATTTGATCAAGATATGTATTAAATGTTCGCCCGTAGCTACTCAGACCGTATGACACAATACTTTCGGCCAGTGCGTTGTACATCCCGCGGAGAACAAAATAAGAAATTCGTCTTCTAATAATGTAAATTTTTGACATAATGGCACGTAACTTATCACAGACCTTGTTGATGTGTTCACCCCAATGAAATCTATTATCTATTATTAGCCCAAGATATTTCACGTTTGTCACCTGCTGTTCAGTATAGAAGGCGGATTTACATCCTTAAGTTTTGCTTACTAATTTTATAAGTCACCAAAAAATACTTGCTGCCTGCAATGCTAGCTTAAATTGACACTAACACACTCTTTAACCTCCTTACTCTGTTTTTTTTTCGAGGAGATTGATAACCTCGACGATCACATGTTGGTTTATTCGCAAGCTTTTGCGTATCTTTTAATAATATTGGCAACAGATTCCTTTTTTATAACTAGATTTTTTCAATAGCGTGCATGAGTGTTATTTTTGTAATAAGCATTTCTTCGGGTGCTATTGAACGACACGAAATATCGGGTTCGCAAAAGTTCATATCCGAGATCTTGAATTTTAGGTTGGGTGAAACGTCACGCTTCGCGTCGCTCTACGTAGAGCTTGGCCTTCGGCCTCACCATATACGCAGTTTTCCTCGGCCTGCTGCCTCGCCTCGCTCTTAGAGTGAACCTTTTATGGCGGTCATCATGGAATTGTGAGGGTGGTCGCTCTGGGCTAAGCCCTGCGCGGAGCTCGGTCTTCGGTCTCGTGTCACGATTTTGTATGGCGGCTTTTATTTTAAACTAAATATCTTTTGTATGATCATTGTACAATAAAACACATACATAAGTCACCGTAAAATTGTCAAAGCTTTAGTAAAATTATAAACTCTGGGTACTTTGTGAACTGGCCTTTTTTTCACATTGACAAATTGTAAATAAATGCTGTGATTTTGTTCATTTTTCAATTATCATAAAGTAACCGTACTCTGTACCACCTATCGATACTTTGAACAAGTATCGATACTTTGATACCCTAGCATGTGCTTACTACAGGCACGCATGTTTTTGTGAAATTTCCTGTCCTTTTACTCTTTAGTCATTGTATTGAACGCGTTGCTTATGTCAAGAAGTGTAAGAACTATTAGGTGTCGGTTCTCCATTCCCGAACGAATGTCGTCAGACCGCGAAAATGGACTCTGACTTAGTTTTAACAAATAAAATACGTATAACAACAAATGGAATTTTATGTTTGCAACCTCTGCTTGTGTGATTCTTTATGAGACTTGTCACAAAATTTGACATTCGTGTTCGCCAGAACTGTCGAATCACGCATTCGTCACAGCGTTTTATTTGTAATTGTAAGCTTGTCTACGAATTGACAACACAAATCTTCATAGCGAAAGCGAATGTAGAAAACAAAATTGTATTTTTTATTGTATTTGGAGTTTATGGCCTCGTTACAAGACCTTTGGCCCAGAAATGAAGAATTGCTTATTTCTTTTGGAAATATTTTCGAGCCTGGAAACAAGTCGTTTTGGCATCTACTTGTAATAACCATATTTTTTCTATGTCTATGACTTGTAATCTTAATTACTAAAGTAGGGGCAAATACCCTTTCCACAGTTGGCGCCAAACTCTAGCAAGCTCACTTAATTATCTATATCTATAAAAATTAATCACTAAATCTGTTGCTAAGCGCAAAACTCGAGAACGCCTAGACCTATTTGTATTATTCTTTTTTTGTTGTCTTTCTTATTATCACGACCAGGTTTATATTTTAAAAAAAGGAAAATCCACTGTGACAATTCCAACGAAAACGAAGTTGCGGGCGGACAGCGCGGACATTATAAACATAAGCGGTATTAATGTAAACAAATATCCTTTTATTTTTTTGCAAAACTAAACACCGCTTTTCTTTTAAATTAAAGTGGTTGTCAGTAATTTGGCGGGAAGTAAGTGTATTTGCAGTTCGGAAAACTTTCCACCATACTTGAACAATTTTTTAAAAGTAAGCAACTACTTAAAATAAAGTTCTTTTGCTTTAATGTTAATTGAAATTATTAAGATTTAAGTATATATGTATTTACAATGTAGAATAAATTTTCAAACATATGATCAACATTTACAAATATTTAATTTAATTAATAAATACTTTAAAGACAAGAGTCAGTATTTGGTATTTGGTTGCGAAATTGTGTTTTGGATTGGAGTGCAGTGCTGAGAAAAAGCGTCTAGTTTTGAATATGGGTAGATTTATGTAGAAATGTGAAGTTTGTTGGTACAGGACCTGGAAGCGTATGGCTTATAAACCTTCCAATTTGTGAGTTCCGCGGTTGCACCCTCCTAAGTCCTGGAAACTTGCTAACCCAAGAAGGGTAGTCGTGCTGACCCCTCTAACTACCGTCCTATTGCCATCACTTTCATATTTATAAAAAGAGTACTGAACAGCAAGCTGCTGACATACCTAGAAGCTAACGACCTGTTCAGTGATCACCAATATGGCTTTCGCCGGGGAAGATCAACTGGGGATCTTTTAGTGTAGTCACGCACTGCTGCTAAGCCATGGCAAAGCCATCAAGAAACACGTTAAAACTCTCGCCATGTCACTTGATATCTCTAAGGCTTTTGACAGGGTTTGGCACGAAGTGTCCTGCGTACGGCGTCCCTGCCAGTATTTGTAGCTGGATTGCTGACTTCCTAAGTGAACAGTCGATCCGAGTAGTCGACGATGGCTGCTCCTCTGACTTTATGGCTATTAATGACGGAGTTCCTCAGGGGTCTGTTCTTTCTGCGACTTTTTTCCTGCTGCATATCAACGACATACTTTTGCCTGGAACGGTTGCGTACGCGGATGACAGCACAGTCTATCTGTCTAGTGCAAGAGCTGGTAGGGATGAAATTCGAAATGAGAGGGAGGCAATGGTTGAGCGAGTAAACTCAACCTTAAGACTTGTCTCCCAATGGGGTGACATTAATTTAGTGAGTTACAACGCCACCACAACGCAAGCGTGCCTTTGTCCGCTAAAAGGAGTCCATTCAACATGACTACTACTTTCCGGAGTACATTTTTGTCTATAACCGATGAGCTAGAACTCCTTGGCATGAAGTTGTCTGCCAACCTTAACTTCTGCACCTCCATCGAGTCTAAGGCTCAGACTGCGGCCAAAAAGCTGGGCATCTTTACCAAGATTAAGCGATACTTCACGCCAGATCAACTTCTTATCCTATAAAAGACACAGGTCCGATCGTGCATAGAGTATTGTAGCCTCCTTTGGGATGGTTCGGCCAAATACCAACTAGCTGCACTGGACTCGGTGGATGCAGAGCCAGGCTGCTTATCGGTGATAAAAATCTGGTGAAGGATGAGCTCCAAACTCTAGCTCATAGATGCAAAGTAGCTTGCTGTGTTTTTTATAAGATGTACAGTCACGAGCAATAATATATATACGTTGTCACAGTGTCTAAAATATCTGGACTTGTACCAATCCAGAATGAAGTGTACTACAATTTGTTTGAAATGTATCTAACCATTAATCTATGCCAAAATTAGGTATACATTTATTCCATAATAATATATTCGAAACAAGATCAGAAATTAATTCACATTCCAATGTCATTTTTAACTATACATGACATTTGTCATTAATTTGTTTACATTTGTATACATTCTAGTGGATACATATAAAGTATATTTTGTAACTTTAGATAGTTCTTGACCATCAAGATGACTGATGCTTTGATATGACTTTGTCATGACATGACAGCTGTAAAATATTTAATAACTTCTATAAGCATTTTTCATTTGTTTTTTGAAACCTTTGTGGGTACCAGTCGCATTGTATGTATGTCGCTATCTATACCAATATTATGGCCAATTAAGAGAAAAATCCAATCCTTTCTAGAAAATAACGCGAAGAAATTGCAGAAAATCGTAATTTTTTTGCCCCAACACTGTTTTAACATGGATTCTTTGGATGACAAAAGTGAAACTACTACTGCAACAATTATTATCGCGATCACACGAATACGGCTTAGCATTAAACGTAAATAAGTGCGAATTCGGCCAACACGAAATCAACTTCCTCGGTTATAAAGTGACAAGTGAAGGGATAGCACCAACTGCAGAGAAAGTTGAAATTATTTCAAAATATAAAAAACCGACATTGTAGGCACACGCATTGGACTGTACAGACAGCGCACTCAAGTGTATTATTTCTCCCCTACTCGACTCTACCATCGTCCAACGCTGGGACAACACTCCCACACCTTTATTTAATACTAGCTTTCCGCCCGCAGCTGCACTTGCGTGGAACACAAGTATTTTTGTATTTTTTCCTACATACACAAATCTTATAAAGGTGTTTTCCCGATTCTCAGACCAACCCATTATGCACACATTTCATAAAAATCGGAGTTTAGTAACATACACCGGGACACAAGAATTTTATGTATTAGATTTAGTACGTACTAGCATCGAAATCAAATACAGGGTGTCCCATAAAATAGTGTCAAGCAGAAGTCCTGAGGTAGAACACGTTTTAGAGCATCCGAAACACCCCCATGTATGTTCTGTGATTTTTAATAGTTTTCGAGTTATTTTAATTTTTTGAGGAATTTTTTCAGACAAGTCATTTTGTCATTCGTGTTCATACTTATTAAGTCATGAGCATTTTAAGATACTTCCAATTAATCTTATTGCAGTACATTAAGGACGCTAATGTAAAACTTCTCGTGCTCTTTACTGTAAAGACAGGGTTCCCTCTCGGTAGGCAGGTACTCGTAGGTATACCATGGTAAAAGTTAAGAAATACACCACCGAAAAATAAAATGGATAGGTGTAACAACGACGTGTCGTTGAGTCGTCATGTTAATAAAAATAATAATAACCGTTTCACACTCAAAGGTCCACACAAAGCTCTTTCTTACGAGTATGTCTTGGGTTCCTTTTGGAACATACACAAAGAGTTACCCCCACTGGGAATCGAACCCAGGATACGTCGATCAAGAGGTAGCGATAGGCCTACTTTTAACCCAACATATAAAAAAATAATAAACATTGTATGTTTGCAAGGTGGCTGGAGATAGGGCAGGAGGTGGCTGCAAATGGGGCACAGAAAGCTAGAGATCTGGAGCCTCTTGTCTTTTTGTTAATTTCACCAAAACAATGAGTTCGACGCTAGTTTTATTTTATTTTATTGTATATGAATAAAAATACTTTGTTTTATGATATTACATCCGAATGAACACTTATTTTACAATCTTTCTAGTATTTTTTGTTTATTCTTTGGAGAGATGGGGGATTTTTTACTAATTCATCCCTTGTAGGATCCTTGTTCATCCCTGAACAATGTTAATACAAAAGTTTTCAAGAGGAACTTGAGGCAGCTGATTAACTCTGCTTTTGAAGAACAGATGTTGGTGTTCAAAGGCAAATCGTCTGTTAATCCTGGAGCAGAAGAACATGCATTTTATAAAATTAATAATATTATTATTGAGTATGGTTCTGACAGAGTAAAAACTCTGTAGGTAAATAATAAATATTCTTTCTTCATACAAACTGTTTATCTTAACCTCAACAGGTATAATTTCCAACGCGAAATATAGAGAACTTATAAAATTTTATTGAATGTCGTGTAATAAACAAAAAATCTGTTGATGCGCATCATTTGTTTGACACAACTTTACTATGAAAATTTCAAAAGCTCTACGTAATTAGACTTTGTCGTTTTTCAAGGACTAAAGTCATAATATTCACGCTGAATATTGATTGCTCTACTGAGCATGGCAATAAAGCTACCAGCGATCCCATTTTATTTTCTATGTAATAATAAATAATCAGTAAGTGCCAACCGTACGGGGAGGCGGTTTCAGTTGGCAGACTGGCGGGAGATTTGAAGCTGGCTGACGCGCAGACTCTTGCAGGTCTGTCGCTGTGTGAGTGCAGTCCCCCACAAATACGTTTATAGTGGCTCCATCTAGTCTTCTTACCAGGAATGTTTAAATAAATTCTTCAATTGCCGCGTTGGAACTTAACTGTATGCGTCATACCAACATAAACACGAACACGTGTTCAATAACAATTGATACGTGGCCTGTAAACAATAAACCGATAAGAGCAACTATCTGTTTATATACAAACTTCGCGTAATCGAAATATTTTGCAGTATTTTATCTGTATTTTGATTGTTAAAATAAATCTTCTGGATGACTTTTGAAGTATTTTGAATCAATTAGTTCAGGCTTATACCTTAAATAATCAATGAATCTCAGTTTACCGATTTATCTATTTTACCATACTAAAAGGAGAGGTAATTAATTAAGTTGATCGATTAATTTAGGGAAGAAATATAAACATCGAAGTTGCGACACTTATTATTGCACTGAAGAGTCTTATTCAAGAGCCTTTCCATTTAAAAAGTGCTCAAAAATAGTTGTAAATTAAAATAGATTTCAAACAATAAATTTCATTAGATTTAAGAAGATATTAATCCGTAATAAATTATCAAATCCATAAGCTTTTCTACTTTGGAACAAAAATACTGAATAAAGTGAAGTCATACAGCTACAGTGCGACCTTCGAAAAGGCTCTATACTTCCGGAAAATTTTATCATTTTCTCCACCAACCTTCGACGAGCTCATCAGTTGATCTTTGATCAATATTTTCTTTCAGTCACACCTGAAAAAGCATCACCAACGATTCAGATTAAAGCTTACGTGATGTCAGTGATCATAACCTACCCCAACTCAAACTTGTAAGTGTAATGACACGTTAGCTCACTATCTGTGCACTAACTTAGGTAATAGGTTAGGACAACTGATTGCTCTATTAGTATAACATTTAGTCCAGGTGAGGTAAGTTCAACTCAAAATGTTTGATTTCAATGAAACTTAAAATCATGGTCAATATTGTCGGAAGCAATAGTTTGGCACAATTTTTTTGAGCGAAAGTAAGTTACTTTGAGAGATACAGCGTTTTCTCGATGCAGTTTGTTATCAGTTAATGCACTTATCAACTGATTTCGAATTGTCGTACTCAAGCGTTTCACGCTATCAGTCGTGTAAAACTGTATTACTTTTTGTGTCAGTTAAATGATGCGCCAGTGACTCAGCTATTAGTCAGAGGCATCCACTAAGACACCTAATCAACCGGATAAAATAAACATGTATTCCTTGATAAACCTTAACCTAGTTTAGGGTGTGGCTTTATCGTATACGCATGTGATAAGACTCTTGTATGTTAATTAATTTTTTTCCTTGATAACTCCAAATATGCGATAAAATACTTCAGTAAACAATTACCAAAACATTGTAAGCATTCTATTACATGATCAAACCGAATAAATCAAGCAGCGATTCGTCTCAAAGCATGTTTATAATTATCTCCGCACTGTACTGAATAATTTTATTATCTGCAGTTCCAACACTGTTGTTGACGCCGAAATTTGATAAGAGCACTTGCAGTACTTCTGACGTGGCCGCCTCTCGTTGCATGTTAACAAATTCTACGAACATGATGATGCGATAGCTTGTTTGTTTCATCCCAGTATAAAAAAACCGTTTGCCCGCGATTTTGTGGCCAGTCGCTTATATTTTTCGTAGCTTACCCTCCAGCCCGAAGTGATGATTTATTTTTGTGAAAACAAAGAAAATGTAATTTTAATTAAATCTGAGCACCGTTTTTATTTTTTGGTGAAAAGTTATTTGTGAATTTGAAACGTCTGATTGTAATAAGGAATTTTTATAATGAAAAAATAGTTAAAATATTTGTGTAATATTGAAAATAATTCAAGTGTTGAAAGATGGCAAATAAAAAGGTTAACAAGAGCCAATTCTATGTGGTTCATTTTATACAGAAACCTTTTAAAACAATTGATTACTACGTATGTGTACCGGACCATTAGGCGATACATAAATTAACAGATAAGAAGATGGTTATTGCATACCCAAAGCACGAAGATCCCGTCGTGACGAGAGACCGTATTAAAAAAAGAGAGAAGCACAAGGATGAGTGGAAGTTTTGTTCAGCTGACTTGAAACATCAAACAGGTAAGTTTGAATTAATAAATGAGTGGTATACATTGTTTCAATGCATTTTATTTTTTAAATTACCTCATAAATTATGGGAATTCACGTGTATTTTTCAGATACTTATGAGGATGCAGAGCGTTGGATATCTAAGGAAAATAATCATCTGCTTTTGGCAGAAGAAAATTCAAGCAAAAATGGTAAGAGTCAAAACTCAATTCATTTATTTAACAAGTGAAAATTTTCCAAAATGTGAAAGTGGAATTAACGAATTTTACATAGAATATAATTTGGTACAATGACAGATGTTTTTCCAAGAAAATTAGCGAATTTACAGAGTAAAATAGGGGAGAACATTTTGTAAAACCAAATGTGCATGCTTTAAGCGCTCATGTTATCAAAATCTATGCTAATGCCCTCTTGCGCGTGCCAGTAGAAGTCGATAGTTCTCGATAACTCTGTTTATTATATTTTTTATACATATGGCTGCTGAAATCGCAGAAAAGTCACCGAACTGCCTGTCGGGATAAATTAATTGTAATAGAACGGAATCATTTTGACACGAAATTTTCATAAAGGTTTTTATAATTATCTAAGGAACACAAAAAAAATTAGGTCGTGAAATTGCTTTTTGATGAAGTTATAGTGTTATCAAGCCCACAGTTCTTGTGAATTCCACCATTTATCCATTGAATTCATTAAAAAAAACAGTTTTTTCGCAGAAATCTTATTTAATCGATAAGAAAAAATTTTAACGTGTTTTATAATTATTACTCTTTATGTCTGTATGTTTTTGTATAAAGTCTGTTTGTTAATTATAAAACTTAAACAGGTTTTAATCAAAGTTACGATTTTTAGGCGAGAGTAGAGCATACCTACCCGCTTCGCATGCAATCCATGTTCCACATTTGAGTTATCGTAAACCTATAATTTTACACATAACAAATTATGATAAAAAGTCAAAAGTCAAAAGTGTTTATTTCATTGAACATATAAAATGATACTTGAACACGTCAATATTATGAATTACATTAGCACTTTTGGCTTTGCGCCTATTCGCAAAGGTGCAGTCTTCCTCAGGAGAAGAATAGGCAAGAAACTCCGAGGGTCGCTCTTTTTAAGTCAATCATATAAATTTTCTTACTTTTAATTTTAATTGACTTAATATCTGAATAACTCTGGAGCTGAGCAATTTATTCCCATGGTTGCTTGTCTAACAGATAATCCGAAATTCTATAATAGCCCTTTTTACAAAGTTTTTGTTTAATTATCGTCTTAAATTTTTCTAAAGGTAGGTTTTGAATACACATGGGAATCTTATTGTAGAATGATGACATTTCATTTCATACCTATTATTTATTGTGATGACATTTCAATACCTATTTTTAATGAATAAAGTCAATATAACTTTATATAATTTTTAGTAAAGTATATGAATAATAAATACAACTAAATTATAATAAGTAATTAAATATTTATTTTAAGTTAATCGCGCGTAAAGATTACACGCAGACATTTTTTTTTCAACAGTTAATAACACTTTTATTTATTTTTTCTAGACAAACAACAAAAAGTTCTAAAGGATCAAGAATCATGCGGAAGCAACCAGAAACATTCGATAAAGTCTAAAGGTAAATTTGAGAAGACAGTAAAGCCGTATCAAATTCCTCAAAAATCATCGCTGAAAGATACGAATAAAAAATTATTTGACGAATCAAAGAAACAAATTTTATTGAAACGAGTAAGTTGTTTAACAACCGAAACTGCCAATTCAACTGCTCAGAACACTGATCCACAGCCGGAATCTTCAAAACAGAACAATCGATTGCCATCAGGGATAAGCAATCAAAAGAGAGTAAGACTGAAAAAACTGCAGCAGCCAACGATGTAAAGAGTACTGAAGGAAGCTTTCAGTCTAGTTATCAAAACAATCACAAACCCAGAGAACCAGATCCAAGCTTACCTATTATAGATTTTGATTATACTAAAGTAATGAATAGTAAAGGTCATTCACAGCAGGAGTAGGCCAGAGAAACCAATGGACACCAGAATCAACTTGCTAGTAATTCAACAGGTGGATCGAAGCTTCCATCTCCAGTCAAGCAGACTACTCAGCCTAAACAACATAATAATAAAAAATCACAAGTAATAGATGTTCGAACTCTTATGACATCTTCTAATAATCAAGCACCACATGTTGTTGATCAGATTAAAAATCTTAACAAAAATGTGGCTTATACTTCGCAAAAGCCTTTAAATCCAATAGATCCAACCAAACCATTACGAATGCCATCATCTTGGCCTGTATTAAGCACTCAACAACTATCATCAGCCAATATTCAAAATTCCGAACACCAAGGGCCATCAATTACGAATAGGATCAATTGCACTCCGGTTGGAGGCATGGCAATTAGCTCTCAAGAAATCCAGCATGTAGCAAAAATAAATATAGTACCTGTTTCTGAACCAAGAGTTGTTCACACCACCACTAGTGTCACAGCTCCGCAAAACATTCCAAAACCTTATGAGCATCCTACCTCTGTCCATCAAGATGTACAGCAAAATTTAGCAGCTCCACAAGAACACATGCGGCAAACGCGTGGACAAGAGTTACCTCCAAAACCCACAGAACACAGGCCCGATCCTAGACTTCATTCGGAAAATCGTCCGATTAGTGAACTTACACAGCATCAACCTAGCAGACCATCCTTCAATAATGATCCAACGACCGTACCAAGTCAGTTTACCAACCTCCGGAGATCCAATATCAAGCACAGAAGACAGTCAGTCAACAAGATGCTCAACAGTCACAAAGTCCTGTCTACGTTCCTATTTTGCCCACAAACATTAGACGAAGCCCAATCCTTCAAGAAATCAAACAGACAACACCGTCATCCACTTCGTCAAGAGCTCCAATCTCAATAAGCCAAGCAATATTAACTGTTATTAAAAACTATCCATGGAATGAGCAGGAAATTAAAGCAATTCTAAATATGATTTACAAGGAACAGAACAATCGTACAGCAAGCAGCAGTACATCCTACCAATCACCGAGGATAGAACCTCCACCAGTCCATCAAAATGTAGACCAATATCCGCGTACGCAGACTCAACAAGTTAATCGATCTGATGAAACAAATCTGACGATGAAACGACACCTTGAAGATGATACTGTCAGTTCTGCTACTGATAAAAGGAAAGTAAATAACATTAGAAGTGAAACAATCCTGTGCATGCAAGAACCTTCGTCACCAAATCACAGTGCAGCATTAGATCAGGACCTGAAACAATGAAATGTCAGTAGACGAAGCACATGAGGAAGTAAATGAGAGTAACCAGACTGAATATTATTCAGTAGACAAATTGACTGGGCAAAACTTTCTATCAAAATTGGCCATGGAGCAACAAAAGATAGAACAATTTATTACCATCTACAGCCAAGAGTGATCTCAAATTTTCAAGATAAGGTAAATACATTCAATACTTTACAGAATTTGCTCTCCGAAACTGCTCAGTCATATCAAAATTTTAGCGATAACGAAAGAATCAATATGTAGAAATATTCAGCAAGTCACGAACCTTCTTCTAGCAACGTCAGACAAGAAGTATCATCAGTTGTTGAAAAAAGACAAACTGCAGCAACTATGGGACGAAATTCTAGCAACGGGAATCAATCGAGCAATAACGTCACTAAAGCACCAGAAAGAACCCACCAAAGCGATTCCAGAAGGCATCCCAATTCCACACAGCAGTTTGCTCTACCGCCGGAATATAATTCTAATGATACAAAATGGACTCTGAAGTATCAAGCTTATATGACCGGGCTTCAAGAACTTATACCGAACACCAATATTTATGTGAGGTACAGCGAGCTCAAACGTTTCGAGCAAGTATCGAATTCTTGCCAATTATTAACGCGACTACTGTTACATGAAGTCTTCAACGAAAAAGCGCTGGGTGTGTGTGCAACGATGACTGAAATAGTACAGATTAATTCTAAGATGAATCCTGATGGGAGGCCCGCATTAGATAGTTTTGGATTTTTAGTCCTCATTCATTTTGTTATACAGTACGCGTCTAGATCTGGTTGGTGTGCTGACGTATCAGAGATCATTAATGCTATAGATCAGGAGATAAAAGAAGTGCGAATCAAGTTCGCTAGAAAATCTAGGTTTTAATGCAAATAAGTAGAGTCAGATGTTTCTAAATAGTAACAGAATAAGTTAAGATATTTATGTAAATAGTATAGGATATTACATTTCTGTTTTTATTGTGTTCAATTATTCTGTATGATACCATTCAAGAATCAATAGTTTAACAGTTAATGAAAGCAGCGTTAGCTTAATTATTCACTCCCAATTCTGAGCTAACGTTTTTTTGTTTTTTTTTTCTCAAGTAATTGATCAAATAATAGTTGTGTCAATTAATTAATGAAGCTTGTTATATAACTTCATACCAGCTATATTGAATTGGTCGCTGTAAATCCGTCATCTTGTGTTTTTACGTTAAGTTTTAGGTTAGTTAAAATTGTGTAATTATTCACGCATATTTCCATTCCTGTTTTGCTAGGTTCGCAAGTGTTTTTTTATTACAGAAGTAAAAAATTATGGAACACGATTATTGTTTGTAAATATTATATTCGAAATAAGCATTGTAATTAAGAGCGCAATATAATTGTTACTTTTCACATTGTTTAGATTATTTGTAGAATAGGACGTTCTAAACCTAGAATTACGATGATTGTCGAAGCAACTATTTTGAACAAGTTTATTGTTATATAAATTTTACATACTCATCTGTTACATACGCAACCCTAAGGAAGACCGCCGACACAGCAGCTACAAGTAGATACACCAATCAGCAATGACGTCAATGGACCGCACGAGTCGCCGAGTCTGCACAACGTGCACCGAATTTCCATACATCGATTTTCATCATTTCCGATCACTCTTACTTCATACTTCGAATAGCGTAGTCACTTTTCTTAAGTTAATTTAAGTACATTTTTACTGTAATTTCAATCTTTGAAATTAAATTAGTTAATAAATTTTTGGTTTTTTTTCGAAGCTCCGGTTGCAGCCTACGTAATTCATCAAAGGCTGTGTTATATTATAAATAGGTTAATCATAATGTTTGTCTACTGTTAGATTGACCAAATTTTACATAATAGAGTTATTTTTATTATTCGACTGTCTCAAAAGACTACAACAAAGACTACTCGAGATCTGAAAAATTATTAACTTGTAAATATTATGTATAAACTTTTAATTATTATTATTGTGCAGTAGTATAAAAACTGGAAATTATGTAAATATTCTTCAAAATAAGAAACTTAATATATTTTCATTACGGTTTTGAAAATTGTTTCATTGAATGTCCCGGCACAATAGTGTGTCGCTAAAAGTTTTTGTTTCCCTTTATAATGGTTTATTTATGTTTTATTGTTACCTTTATTCTATTTAAGAAAATGAAAGGCGTTTATTCTGACTAATAAAATAATCAGTCAACAAAATTTCACTCTGGAAACAGGATAAGCTGATACTATCCCTTTGCAGATCCTGGGGAAAGAAAAAAATTCACACATAAGTGTTGAACGTTAGTCTGTATGTTTCCTGTTTTCAGCGAATTCGATAATAATTTTAACATTCAATAATACTATCGAAAAAACTCTGAAAATCGAAAGCCGCATGACTCATAATGTTTGTGCAATCGATTCTATTGTACGTATATTTCACATTTCTTTCAGCAGTAGAAAACTCAATAACAATAACATTAATTGAAGTTAATTTGAGCACAGTAATGGCAATTATTTTAACAAAACCACTGCTTCTTTATCGTAAAAAGATCGATAACTTTGAATACAAAGTTTTAATCCCTCAAAGTTCAAATAGTTTTCAGCAATAAGTTCTTGATTAAAGTGAATATAAAAAAAATTGAAATAAATCTCAAAAGAATCATTAACTTTTGACTTCGAAATTTATCCTGTTCATACCTATTTATGATTACCTACTTATATGTATTATGTTTTCATTGTATAACTATTGAAACGATTTTGATGAAACATGTACTGTTCCTAAGTTGGGAATAAAGCATAATAGTAGAGATATGCTCGGACATTTATACATACTTACATACACTTATGTGGAGCACTAATATTAGACTAACATATACCAACAAAAACCTTTTTTTTATGGAGTTGGTTTAAAACAATGATTTGAAATTCTAAAAAACATAGGGTTTATGGGAATTAGAAAGTTATAGTTAGATAAATATACACCTACTAAAATATGTAGCTAAAACTCACTTTTTTTGAGATCTTTCTTGGAGAGTTATCAAAAGTAAATATTTAATAACTAAAATAGTTGAGGGAATCAAAACACTTGTCTAATTATTGCAGCAGATCTTTTTCCTGTGCGTTTATACAACTTTAAGCGCCAAGTGCCTGAAAAAGCCAAATTTGTTTAAAGTAAAGGGAAGTACGCAGGCACAGACACGTACACACATTACTATTTAATAATATTTTAATGAATTTTAGTAAATAACTACTGTAATTCATTCAGGTTGTAAACTCACTCATGTTTATTAAATTATAATCCCAACACATATTTTGACCCTTTTCTTATCTTCTTTCACATTTAAGCTTTCATTTTTGTTAAGGTAAGTCGGTCAGTGGGTTTTTTTTCAGGGCGGAATCTTGTAATCTTCATAAAAAACAACTTTATTTTATCAAAATAAAAATATAAACAAATGTAAATGACTTAGCAAAACCAAGCGTCAAAAAGTACGCATAAACGCCCATCGATAGATAACGCATGGCTAGCAATTTCTTAATCTATGGAGGCTCATGACGTTACTTTTCTACAGTGTCCGTCATTCCCATACATTTTCAACTTTCTATTCGTTTTCTACAGTCGCTGTCAATGCAGCTTGTCTAGGTACCCTTGTCACAAACGATATATCTGTCAGTACGTACTTTATTGTATAATGTAGTGAAAACAAATTCTGTGACAGTATGAAATTATAGTGATTATAGTAATAAGTATCGTTGAATTGCGCGTCGTTTTTAAAGTCTTGAGGACAAACTGAGTCTTTAATCAACTAAGAAACTGACTGTTTTCACTGGCGCACGTGGCCAATCTTAAATGGTACACAGAACCAACTTCATTCAACTAACTGAGCTTACCCCAGCATAGAGAGGGTTAAACTAAAAGTACTACTTCCCCTTTCTACATACTGATTTCATAATTTCACTGCTTATTTGGTTATAATTATCGGATAAATAAGAGACATACGTAACTTTTTTAAACCTAAGAGGAAGAGACATACTTAGCCCCTTATTACTTACTAAGAGACACGCTTAGTCCCTTATTACTAACTAAGAGACACATTTAGTCCCTTATTACTAACTAAATCCTGTTACTGCCCCGTCATGTAGGCATCACTCGCTCATCTCACATCACACTCGTAGGCTTCGCGGATGCAAGCGAGCGGTGCTATGGTGCCGCCGTGTACATACGAGTTAGCTCGAGTAAAGGCTCTAAAGGGTCAACTCATCTTCTCACTTCAAAGTCACGCGTCGCTCCACTCAAAAAGATGCCACTAGCTCGCCTGGAACTCTGCGCCGCTTTACTGTTAGCAAACCTTCTATCTGCAGTTGATGACGTCTTAAGTAAACGCTGTAAAATTGATAAGATATTCGCATTCTTAGATTCAACAGTCACACTCACTTGGATTCATTCTCACTCATTCAAATTTCACACATTCGTCGCTAACAGAATTACAGAAATAAATTCAAAACTACACGCTTCACATTGGTATCATGTCAGTGGTCACGAAAACCCGGCAGATATTATTTCGCGCCCCGTTACACCCAACCAAATATTGAATCATAGTCTCTGGTTTCACGCTCCTCCATGGGTTTCATCTCCTATCCAGGAATGGCCTATTCAGCCCTTTAAAGTTGGCCCCAATAGCTCAGATCTATTAGAAACTAAAACCGTTTCACTGATTACCAAACCTTCTACTGACGCTCCTGCGACTCACCCGATTCAGGATCTCTCTGAGCGCGTGTCTACCTGGACCAAGTTTTTAAACGCTCTTGTCTATGTCTTACGTTTTTCAAGGACGTTAAAATCACGCGGTTCAATTACTGTTCATGATTTGGAGCAAGCAGAATTATACACTATTTGTTACATTCAAAACATTAGCTTTTCACAAGAAATACACGCTATTAAAAATAATAAAAGTCCCTCTAAATTAATTTTAAAACTTAACCCATTTATTGACAACAACGGTCTACTCCGAGTAGGTGGTAGACTTTCCCACTCTCAACTCGAATATAAACAAAAGTTTCCAATCTTGTTGCCGCCAAAAAATCATATTGTCACTCTTCTAGTGGACCATTACCACATCTCTAATTTACATACAGGACCCGCACTGCTTATGGCTGTACTCAGAAATAAATACTGGATTTTGTAGGCTAGGAATCTTATCCGCCAAAGAGTTCATAATTGTAATACTTGTTTCAAGCTCAACCCTAAAAATCCATTCCCTATAATGGGAGATTTACCTTCATTCCTTGTTTCGAAGGTAAAGGCCTTCGTATACACAGCAGTGGATTACGCTGGTCCGTTCTACATAACGCATATAAGACGTCGTGGAGTCAAGTCGCATAAAGCTTATATTTGTGTTTAACAACCAAAGCTATTCACCTAGAATTAGTTACAGACTTAAGCTCAGAACTCTTTCTCGCCGCTTTTAAGCGATTCATTTGTAGACGTGGCCCTGTCTCTATGATCTACAGTGACGGAGGCACTAACTTTATTGGCGCTAAACGTAAACTAGATGAAATCTACACTCTTTTAAACTCTACATCACATCAAAACTATATAGGACAGCAACTCTTATCTAAACACCGTATACAATTTAAACATAGTCCACCCTATGGTCCAAACTTCAATGGACTCAGCGAAGCGAATGTCCGTTGTGTTAAAACTCATTTATTTAAAGTCATAGGAAAACAAGTTCTTACCTACGAAGAATTTTACACGATTCTCGTTCAAATTGAAGGATTACTCAATAGCAGGCCTCTTTGTGTGCTAGGTTCTGACCCGTCTGATATTTCAGCTTTAACTTCAAACCACTTTTTAAACGTAACTCCGCTTAAATTTTTACCTACTGAGGAATTCTCAGAAATTTCAGACTCTCGCTTATCTCGTTATCAGTTACTCGATAAAATCACCCAATCTTTCTGGCGAAGATGGAGCCAAGAATATCTTACGTCACTTCAACAAAGAGAGAAATAGAACTCTCCTTCCTGTCCTTTAAAGTTAGGAATGGTAGTAGTTATCAAAGACTCGAACGCTCATCCACTCTGTTGGCTTCTTGGAGTGATAGAGAAGCTCTTTCCCGGAAAAGACAACGTTACTCGAGCGGTACAGGTCCGTACTACTTCAGGTACTTACATAAGACCCGTAGTTCGTGTTTGTCCCTTGCCCACTCAATAGAGAATGTTCATGCTTTTAATTATTTTACGTAGTTTTAAAATAGTTCTTAGTTTCATTTTCTCATATCTCTTGTTTAGAGGAAACCTCTAGGCCGGGGAAGTTGTACGCGCCGCTTTATAATAAATTTTAAGTATTTAATCCATTCAATTTCAATAAAAATAATTTCCCTAAATCTACACTTAATTAAACGAACTAGCAACACTACACTTCAAAACACTCATTCTTCTTCCTATATCCTTCCCATTCTATCTCATCCGTTTCCGCTACCACCTGTCATTCGTCAATTGTCCGCCGTGAGCCGAACTGAACGCCGCTATCGTGCTCATTGCAACTAAAACGCTAATTAAAACTCATCAAAAATAAATTGCCGGCACGCGTTCCGCGTAAACTCCATCGCATCCTCCTCAAACAAAGAAAATTACAACTCAAACTTGGTGAATAGTGGTAAAAGGTGAATGTGCCCTGGCCTGGATCGCCATTGGACTGCAATGCTACGCGTCAATCTCAAGAGCGGAATCCAAGAAGCAATCAACAAGGTACCCCTATTTCCTTTTCCACGGCCCCTCCAGGTGCCATAAACGACAGGATACACAAAACGTATGTATTTGACAAAAAATACAAAATACAATTACATGATGACCATCGTGAAGGACTTAATCAGACTGATTTAAGAATTTTAACGGATGGATCAAAGACAAACACAGGTACTGGCTCCGGGGTATTCTCAGAGGACCTGAATATTAACATCTCCCGTCCACTCGGTGAGTATAAAAGTGTCTTCCAGGCTGAATGCATGGGCATAATCCTGGCTATGGAGGCTATCAAAGACAGGAAGATAGCCGAACAGTCAATTAGGATACTATCAGACAGTCGAGCTGTACTCATGGCTCTAGACAGCAATACAATGAACTCAGGACTCATATACAACTGCTACTGTGCTATAATGAAGGTATGTAGCAACAACAACAATATCACTCTACAATGGATCAAAGGACACAGTGGATCCAGAGGTAATGACGCAGCTGAAGAACTCGCTAAAAGGGGGTCCGACGCCGGAGCTATTGGTCCGGAACCGATAGTACCGGTGCCTTTTAACGGGCTTCGATCTCTGCTAAGACTGCAAACCAAGGTACAAGGTAACGAAAATTGGCGGAACCAGAAGGGATGCCGACAATCAAAGGAAGCCTTACCTGCAATCAATACACGTCTCTCCCGCAAGCTCTTCCAGCTAAAGAAGACTCAACTTCGAGCGGTTACGAGCGTAATAACAGGGCATGGTATGTTCAACAAACACCTATACACTCTAGGTATCACCGACAGTCCTTTATGCAGAGCATGCATGGAGGAGGAAGAAACGGCCGCCCACGTCGTGTTGAACTGCAAGGAGGTGGCCAACTACCGGGCAAAACACCTGGGCACACCCGGGTCCCTCCCGGAGGTTGTGGAGGATCCTAAGGGACTTCTGCAATTTCTGGAGGAGCTAGGGTAGCTAGACTGACAGCCATCCTAATAAACAAAAGTCACGCAAATAGGCGCATGTTGACGTCAAGTTGCGGAAACCAGCCCGTCTTACAATTACAATTACAATTGGTCGGCGTGTCGGAAAAGGGGCAGCTCACTTCCCCATCTTTAGTATTTTCTTTCAGTTTTCAAGGTCATTGAGTGTGGTTATCTTGGATTGAAAACGCAATGAAGAAATGCGATTAAAACTTGAGAAAAGGCATGGCCAAGACAGCATGGGTGATGTTTCGCATCTACAATAACACAAACTTATGATTGCACACTAGATGAGGATGGTACAGCTGGATAAGTATAACATAATGCGCAAATACCTAACATTGTGTTTTGGTAAGAATGTTCAGTTATTTAATGTTACACAGTCCCTTTAATTTTATGTAAGTGACACATACATAATATTCTAGTAGTTAATGATAATGTTTTGTTAGTTCTGTGAAGATTACGAAGTGACAAGATTGGGTTACTCGGTGAACTCACTGAGGTTACTTACTTATGTTGTTATTTTATTCTGATAACCACAAAGGATAAAACCATAACTACATATATGAAAGTGTGTGTGTTGTCAACATGTTATAACAGTAGTGATCAATTTAAATTGTTATCAGTATAACAAATGATTGGATTTCACCTATAAAGACTTATCGGGGTTGAATAAATTAATTATTTCATTAAATATTTCATATGAAACCTATCACTAAACAAGGATGTCGTGAATGTTTCAATAGTTTACTTGAGACATTCCTAAGGAAAAATATATATTAGAGAGAGGTACAAACTGTGCCAGAATTAGGTATGAAAGTTTGTTCTAATTTCACCTTTATTGCAAATGGATAAGAAATATGAGAGAAAACATTAATGAACTAACACCTGAACCTTAGTGTGTGTTATTTGTTTCTTATATTAAGTATAAAGGTTGATAATGATTAATGAATATTCAGAAATTAATTATTTATTAATATTGAGGAAACTGAATGTAATGTGATGTATTATGGGAACATGAGTTGTTCAATGTATGAGATTTGATATATTTTAATTCTAAAATATTTTCACAATAATTATCAGTAATAATTGTAATAACATTACTTATCAATCTTCTCTGATCTACAATATTTGATTTTTGCTCAGTTTAATTTAATGCCTACTGCGACATTGGTGATGATTGATGATAACAAATTTACTAAGAGTAAATAAAGAGTTTGTAGTCTGCCACAAATTCACAGGATTGAAACATTGAATCAGACAGGATGAGTTGTATAGTATCACTACTGTTATTTTCTTTATTTTATGTTGCAGTCTATTGTTGTGATTCTGCCTCCGGGGCTTGTCACTGATGCCTTATCAGACTGAGGCTACTGTCCAAGGAGGCTGGCGCCACTGCCTGTGGGGCGTGATGACACTTCCTAAGTGGCATCTTAACACTACCTCCGGGTGTGACTACACTGTCTATGGGGCTTGCAACACTACATAACACATGGCGTCGGAAGAACACTATGGGACCTGGAACTACCACCTACGGGGCCGGCTGCTTCTGTTCACGTCATGGTGTTATCTTACGGCAAAGACCTCACTACATGCTTCAGGGGCTTCCGACAAATGCCTCAGGGGCTTACCACACATGCCTCAGAAGCTTACAATACTTGCTTTAGGGGCTTCCGTCACATGCCTCAGGGGCTTATGCTACATGCTTCAGGGGTTTTCGACACATTGCCTCGGGGGCTTACGACACATTGCTTCAGGGGCTTACGATACATGCCTCAGGAGCGTCCGACAAATGCCTCAGGGGCTTACCATACATGCCTAAAGGGGCTTACGATACATGCCTCAGGGGCTTCCGACACATGCCTCAGGGGCTTACGATACTTACTTGCCTCAGGGGCTTGCGATATTTGCCTCAGTGGCTTGCGACACATGCCTCAGGAGCTCACAAAACTTATGCCTCAGAGGCTTACGAAATTATTGCCTGAGGGGCTCATGAAATTAATGCCATAGCCATAGGGGCTTACCACTTGCCTCAGAGGCTCATCACACTCGCCTAAGGGTCTACACATTCACAGTTGCCTTCAAGGCTATTTTGTTTTTGCCTTTGGGGCTATATAATTTTTGCCTTCGGGGCTGTATAAGTTTTTCCTTCAAGGCTGTATAAATGTTGCCTTTGGAGCCGTGTGAAATTTCCTTCGAGGCATTTAACCATTGTTCTCAGGACATTTGCATATGGAGTACACAATACTTGCCTGCAAGGTGTATGAGAAGTATAAAGAACATTTTAATGCACTCATTATTGCACTCATTTTTATTAAAAAGTTAAAAGTTTGGATATATGAGTCGCCTCTAATCGGTGAGACTTAAATGCCTCTGGGGCTCTTGGTAAATCGCCTACGGGGCTTGAGATTACCAACATTGTGTAAACTTGTATTTATGTCTGAATAATATAACTGGCCTACGGGGCTAATGTGGTAAATCTCGTAAAGTTAGTTTGAGAGACTTACGTTGAACTGCCTACGGGGCTTATGATCAAAAATTGCCGCCCTATATGATCTAAGGGATACAAAGCTCATAGAGTTTTTCTTGCGAGACCTAAGTGAATGGGTATGAATGTCTGACTTACCTATTCGGGTTGTTCATGTCTTAAACTCGCCTCCGGGGCTAACGATTCTAAACTTTCTAGTTTAAAAAATAAAATAGGTGAAAGTAACCGCGAAAATCTTAAACAATATACTAAGTCTAAATTTGTCTACTTATAAAACGGCCTGCAGGGCTTATGTTTAAAAATTCACCTTTGAAGTTAACGGTCTAACTTTATTGCAGTAAATATGGCAGTCACAAAAAGAAGGTTTATCATTGCACTAAAATGAATAAACGTGCCTACGGGGCTTATAATCATAAAATTACCCTTGCTTAGTCATTGCCTACGGGGCCTATGACCAGATACTTGTTTTCAAAGGATTATGACATTACTTGTGAGTTCAAAAATACTGATACTTTATAATAACACTTTGAACTTTTGCTTCAGAAGTTTGCACAATCGCCTCCGGAGCTTAAAACGGTTGCCTTCTAGGCTAGACAGTGCTGCCTCCGGGGCCGGGTACTGGATGCTGTTTCCGAAACAGCATGGTGGAGCTGCCATGTGCTGACTTTGGAATTTAATCTTCATTTGGGAATACACCTATGCTGGCTTTCTGGGCCAAACAGGTTTGCCTGGTTTGCTAATATGTCTATTTAACATATGGTTGAAATAGTTTTTAGTAAAATGGTTGATTAGCCAGTAAGGTTGATATTGATGCAGCCTCTGAAATAACTTTAGAGAAGAAGGCTTAAGGAAATGAGAACGCTGTTTGACAGCAGGGTTTCTGGCATTTGTAATGTTACTGTTTCGACAGAAATAACCTTAATAGGGCCTAGTGTTGCCGATCGGAGCCGATGGCGTTTCGTGTTCACTCTTGCACCAAATTACTGAATTACTCTTAAAGTGCTTTGGTTGTGGAATACAAATGCATAAAACACAGTATGTTATGTAAACTACATCAATTATCTAAATCTGAATTACATTTGCTCTTCTAGCTCTGAGTCTGTTTGCGGAGATAAAGTCTTCCCAGTGAGAAGTGATGATAATGATCAATATTGATTAGGCACTTTGGTAATATTGCTATGGCAGCGTGATGATAAGACACTCTTAGCCTAGTATAGCCTTCGGGGCCTAATGACTTTGAATGATTCCCTGTAACTTAATATAAACGCCTTTACAGATTATTATTCGTAAATAAACTTTAATTAATTGATACCATGAATATAACGAAAATGCGACAATTACAGGTCGCTATATGTAGTTTTTTAAATACGCAACAACATGACATATTTCGCTAGAATGATGTCTAACATTTACTTGCTTTCTTACCAAGTTTGGCAGTGGGGTCCTCGGAAGACAAGGACAATAATATTTTTTAAGAGTTTTGTCTATAGGGGTTAGAAACAGCCTTGCTGGTTTCAAAGTGTACTTAACTCATTATAGAACTTATATTTTGCATTGAAATAGTCTGTTATAAAGATTGCACTAAATAACTTAAACTATTAGGTTGATTTGATCTTTTGCCCAATGTAAAAATCCCAAGCCAACTAAGGGTTGAAATAAAACCACACACTGATTGGTGGAATTAGATAAATTTAATAGATGTATGAAAGCGTATATAGTTTGGCGTGAACACCTCAATACCGCGATGTAGAAGTTACTACTAACGCCATCTAGCGGCACAATTAGGGAACTAATCGTAAGAAGATTATACATACCGCCCACCAAGAACGTAGTTTTACGTTCTTAATCCGATATAACCGCCCACCGTGAGGTCAAGTGGATAGATATTGAAATGCCACACCATAGTTAAGATTTGAAACTAGACTATATACAAAACTCAGATGAAAATCATATCAACAACTAAAAAACAGTAATTTTTAAATTAAGCTATTAATTAAAGACAATATAATTATACACAAAAGAACTGGTTCACATACACTAAGATTTTATAAAATGTAAATCACCATATATATATTACAAGTAACACTTCAATAACAGTGTTGTTACATACCGCGTCCCAGTATCACTACTCGTATGACCTAGTACACCGAAGTTTTTCTGAAATTTCGTACCTACGGTAGACTAAGGACTAGTAACAAATCGTCTTTCTCGATCAAAACCAAACCGCCAATGTTCGCAAGATTGTTTAGGCCGTTTAATTAGATGTTTGTCAGGCCGTTAACGCCAAAAATCTTGCTCCATTCTTTGCATCTGCCAACGTCTCGAATTTCTAAAGGTTCTTCGATTACGTGGGACATTTATGCCGATGGACGTTAAATTACAGCAATCTCGGTTAGGTGCACTGTTGTGCAGAAATGATTTGGGAGACTTTATGAAACTGGATGGTGCTTGACCTACCAACGAATGAATATTTACAATGCTATTGCTGTGACAACAATGAGGCGTTTGATAATGGGAAAAAGAATGAGTGGGTCCAGATAAAACCCAACCTAGAGCTGTGTTTTGAGCTGTGAGTGGGCCTCTGGTCCCTTTGATCAAACCTCTCATGACGATCTGTCCGTACACCTCGGCACCAAGCAAAATGTCAATCTTGTTTGGTAAGTGATAATCAGGATCAGCTAAAGATATGCCTGAGAATTGAGCTAGATTGTCTAGAGATACTCTATTTGAAGGAAAAAGACCAGTGATGGTATTTAATACATATGCACGTACTTGGACTGAATAGCTAGGATCGTGGCGAGATTGAACGTTCATAATTACGGTATACCTAGAAGCTAATGCCCTCTTATCTCCCCCCAATCCGGAGATGACACTACTGGTTGGAATCTTCTCGAGTCCAAGCCGTTTTACTGCTGTATCTGTCACGAATGACGCTTGTGAGCCCTGATCTATCAGAGCTCTCATTGGGTGTGAATAGCCCGATTGTGCCTGCACTTTCACAAGTGCTGTAGCTAGTAACACCCGATTTGCAGAACTTGATAAATGAGCTACGACTTTGGTAGCTGGGTTCGCATTAGAAGACGATGCCTGTTTTGGCAACGTTGCAATAACCTTGACCGCTGCTGAATAATTACATGTCGAAGAAGACGTAGCGGTCGTTTCCATTTTTGGCTTAGGATGGAGTAGTGAATGATGTTTGCCTTTACATATGTGACATCTAGTAATCACGCGACAAATATTGGCGGAATGATTTCGACCTAAGCAATTGAAACAGAGTCGGTTGGTTTGAACAAAGTCATGACGAGATGTATAATTATCCCTAATAAATAATTTACATGAATATATTTTGTGATCGCTCTGGTTACAGAATTTACAACAGACATCAGTATGGTTGCCACTTTTAGAAATTGTATGTAACGACTTGTTTGTGATTGAAATATTCGGTTTCGTTTTCTCACCTAAAAACTCTAGCGCTCTAAATTGACATTCTAAAAACTCTTTCAATTGATCTATAGTTGGTAACTCATCGGATGTACTCAACCTTGTTTCCCACTGCTTACGCAATTCACGGTTAAACTTTGATGTGACGATATAAATTATAATCGCATCCCATGACTGCACATCGATGCCCAGTTTTCGTAAACCATTCAAAGTATCCATCGTTACATCCAACAACAGTTTTGTAGCACTAGAAGAACTAGAAGATTCTGTTCCAGTGCCGGGTAGACTCAAAAAACGCTTCAAAAGACAATGTGCAAGATATCGTTTGTTATCATATCTTTTGTTCAATGTAGACCAAGATTCCTCGTAACTGGCTGCTGTGCTAGGAACGTGACGTAAAAGCTGCTCTGCCTCTCCTGTGAGATGCCCTTTTAAATAATGCATTTTTTCTACATTGTCTAATGAAGAGTTATTATGAATCAAAGATGTATATAAATCTTTGAAGGTAGGCCATTCGCTATATCTTCCAGAAAAAATGGGAATGGAAATTTTAGGCAGCTTTACATTATTGTTGTGATTTTTCGATGAAGTTGACCCTTTACAATGAACAGAAACTAACAACAAGGCTTCCTGAAGATCTGACTTATAATTAATATAAATCTCCATTGTATCACCATAAATATCGTCAGTAAAGTAACTATGAGAGAGAAAACTTTCAGTAACTTCAGCACTTATTTTACGGTGTGTACAAACGAAAAGTTTCCACTGTTCGTCTAGCGTTTCCAATCTAACCGATAAATATGACTCTTTAGAAAGCCGATTCTTTGGTGATTTTTTAAAGTTACTATAAGCCTTCTCAATAATGCTTTTAGCGTTAATTTGAGTTTTAATTAAAGTCTCCATTGTAACAAAATTTTAAAATGTAAAATTCAAAAAATAAAGTTTAAAAGTTCAACATTTTAGAAAAAAATTGCAAGTGTTTTACAAAAGGTGCAAAATCCGGCATGGATTCCCCGTCAAATCACTTTTGGGAAAACTATTCTAAGTACTTATCTACTTGAATCCTACTAATTCCAAATAATTGCCAAATTCTTCTAAGTCAATATTCCCGAAATTTGACTAAGTTCTTCTTTCTTGAAAACACAACTGTACTCACGGTTTCTCTGACACTTATTACGTCACCAATATTTGTCTGTATCCCTTGCTGCAGTGATATGTCACCCTGCTGGTGACGTCCTCGCCTCGGCTGCTCCTCCTGGTTCCTCTGCGGCTCGCGTGCGACGCACGGCTCCCACAGTCCCTAACGGTGCGCACTCTTGCTAGTGCGATTTAACAAAAAGTCGCAGACCGGGCGCGCAATGGACACAAAAAACTGCGCTGACTCACAGTCTAAATCCGGCTCGAAGGACCATGTAAAAATCCCAAGCCAACTAAGGGTTGAAATAAAACCACACACTGATTGGTGGAATTAGATAAATTTAATAGATGTATGAAAGCGTATATAGTTTGGCGTGAACACCTCAATACCGCGATGTAGAAGTTACTACTAACGCCATCTAGCGGCACAATTAGGGAACTAATCGTAAGAAGATTATACACCCAAGGAGCTAACTTCTGTTGCCTAAAGGGTAAAGATGTTGAAAGGACTGTATAGTGCTATTGATAATATAGCTTTGTTTGCTACGGGAACAAGTGAAATTAAAAACGAAATAACTTTAATAAATTATTATATTGTAATTTATAGAATTACAAAATTAGGTCAAGTGCCTTCGACGAAGATAAAATGCAGACAGACTAATATTTTAAACTAACGCAATAAGAAACTTGTTTATACAATAGAATAAGAAATATATACGACATTTACCTGAACCTTAATAAATACAGAGGCGAAAAGATGTACAAAGATTGATGTTCGTACCCCACCTATGACGAGATCGTGGTACGACATACAAATTCAACGATTTGATCGGATAAAGGAGATCATACGATGCATTCGTCGTCGTGCGCTCTTACGAGACACTTGTGCGCCTGTTCCTCTCAGTAGTGATTCGTCGTCGTGCGCTCTTACGAGACACTTGTGCGCCTGTTCCTCTCAGTAGTGTTAAACAGCATACATCATGACATCCAAATGTAATGTTTGCAAGAAAGGCATCACTAAGACAAAACCTGGGCTTGAATGCCATCGTTGTGAAAAACTGGTACACCTGAATACTCAATGCACGTCTCGAACAAGCAACTTGCTGCTTTAAGAGCTACCGAAAATCTAGAATGGACATGTCAGGAATGCCAGAACCTATCGAATCGACGTTCTATAATTATTCCGAGTGATGATGAAGACGAAGATAACACCAACTATAATACAGGCATGAACATAGATGTTAAAAAACTACTTTGTGATATCTCGAAAGAAATGGAAAAAACAATCAAAAGAGAATTGAAAGAAATAACCGAATCACTTCAATACCACACGGACAAAATGGATGAACTTATTTTAAATATAGACAACATGCAAGATAATATCTCTTAATTACAAAAAATGAATATAGAACTTACCAACAAAAATAATAATCTGGAGACGAGGGTAGGTGCACTAGAGCAGCGAATCCAAGAAATGGAGCAGCAAAAATTGTCGAAACATATCGAAGTGCACAATATTCTAACTTTAGAAGCAGAAAATTTAATAGAAATCGCGGGTAAGGTAGCTAAAAAACTTAATCAGGATACTGGAAATATAAAGGAAGTTAAGCGCCTGCCAAGTAGAAACGAGCGTCCAGGTCCAATACAGATTGAACTAAAGTCTGAGCAAAACCAAACTTCCTGGCTAGATGCAGTTAAATCCAAAACCTCAAGGATGTCAGTGCCAGAGATTATTCCACAAGTTCTAACTTCGAAAACGAATGAGAGTATCTTTATATGCGAAGCCCTAACACCGTACAATAAGCACTTGCTTTGGGTAGCAAAGCAGGAACTCAAAGATACCTATAGATATATTTGGGTCAAAAAAGGAATCTTACGCATAAGAAAGGAAGGCGAAAACCAAAAGGCATATATATTGCGTTCTGTAGAAGATATACACGAATTTAAATCTATCGTTCGTAATTCAACTACTCACTAAACTAACTGTAAGTCCTAACACATTAACTTATTACTATTATTGTTTACCCACTACTTTATATTAAACAGTTATGGATATAATTTCGGACGATATTAATCAAATTTCTGATTGTATTAACCTCACCGAGTTTCTGGCAAATGTACCTAGTAAAATAACTTTCCTATGCATACATATGAATATCAGATCTATTATTAAAAATTACTCCTCATTCGAACAATGCATAAATGCTTCTTCACGATTGGTTGATGTAATAATGTTAACAGAAGTGAATATACCCGATTCTCTAAGTTGTTTGTATCGTATTAAGGGCTATAATATGTTTACTGAACTGCGGAAGCGTAAGAAAGGCGGCGGCATAATAATTTTTGTGCATGAAAAATACAAATTTCAGATTATTAATCACAAAACACAGCACTGTGAAAGTCTGATAGGATCAATTACAGCACCTTCTAACTTTTCCGCGGTCCTGTGTTGCATGTATCGACCACCAAGTGGTAATAAGTATTTATTTATAAGGGAACTGGATGATCTGATCGCAAAAGTCGATTGCAATAATGATTTGTACCTACTGGGTGACATAAACATAGATTTGAAGACAAACTGCCCTGTGAAACATGCTTATAACACCACTTTGTATGGCCACGGCCTGGCGTGCGGGATCTCGGAATACACACGTACAGAACTCACTAAAACTGGTTTAAGTAAGACTTGCATTGACCACATTTATGCACGATCCCACGCGCTAGACCTGTATACAGCGGCACTCTGAACGACACTGGCTGATCATCGCACAGTGGCTTTAGCAAGTGTGGACTCGATGAGTCGGATCACACGGGGCGATTCCAGATTCATTACACGATACGATTGTAATACTCTTATTCAAGCCTTAAAACAAATAAACTGGGATCCAGTTGAACAAATTATATGTCCTATTAAAATATACAAAATAATTGTAAAAAATATTCAAGAATGTTATACCAAATCTGAAACAAAAATTAAAATACCTACAAATACGAATAGATCAAATAATAAATGGATAAATAAAAAGATCATTAACGCTTGTGAGCACCGAGACAAACTTTTCATGAAATAGATATCCGACCCAACTAATAAAATCCTTAAGCAAACTTATAATTTATCAAGAAACTACGTAAATAAATTAATAACCAAAAGCAAAAATATAAAAATTCGACAAAATATAACTAATAATAAAAATAATCCTAGGGCACTATGGCAAATACTTAATGAGATCACTGGCAGGGTTAAAAGCCTTCCTGACACTGTAATCAATAATGCATTAGTTAAAAACAACTATTCTGTCGCTGATGTAGCCAATAATTTTGCTCTTAGCTTCTCAAATAGCGTGAAAAGCCTTATTCCCAATTGCAACCAAAAACTGCTCAAAAAGGATGATTATTATCGAGTACCCAAAGTCTCCTGCAGATATTGCCCCGTATTATCTCGCCAGGTTCTGAGGGAAATAAGATCACTCAGCAGCCAAAAAGCCCCTGGCGTGGACAACATAAGAGCAAAAGACGTCAAAATTATTGGTCCTGATATAGCAGGAATACTTGCTAAGTTTATTAATGCATCTATAAAGCAGGCACAGTTCCCCGAAGAGCTCAAAACCGGCATCGTTAGGCCAATACATAAAAAAGGCAGCCAAAGCAGTTATGACAACTATCGCCCTATTACAATACTTCCAACTATCGATAAACTCACAGAAAAAATAATATCTAGACAGATTTACACTTTCTACAGAAACAATAACATCATTACAGATACACAATATGGATTTCAAACAGGTAAAAGTACGACACAATTACTATCCAAATTCACAAATGATGTCTATAAACACCTTGACAATAAAGAACACGTTTTAGCTCTGTTTATAGATTACAGCAAGTCCTTCGATACATTAAAACATGATACTCTCTTGGAAAAATTATATGACTGTGGTATTCAGGGACCGTTAAACCAATGGTGTAGAAATTATCTTTCTGACAGATCATATGTCGTAAAAATCAGCGACACTATGAGCAATATGGTTCAGGTGTCTGAGGGTACGGCACAGGGTTCAGTGTTGGGACCGCTGCATTATATTACCTATGTCAATGACGTAGTTAATATTATTAAGCACTGTCAAGTATATCAATTTGCTGATGATACATGCCTCATTTCAACTAATAAAAATATAGACACAGCACTAACAAACTCACAATTTGACTTCACATTGTTAATGAAGTGGTCACACGACTTTGGTCTTGTAATAAACAATGATAAAACTAAACTTATGTATATAAGTTCTAGCCAAAATAGAAAACTTGACTGTCCTCGACTCATTGCACACACCCATACATGCTTGCATATAAATTCGCGCCATTGCTCTTGCCCACCAATAGAAGTAGTTAACAAACAAAAATATCTTGGTTTATTAATAGACGATCGATTAAAATGGACTCAACACATTGACTACGTAAGCGACAAATTAAGAAGTATCCTCGCTAAATTTAAAATCATCAAACATAAAATACCATATACTACTCTTTTGTATCTTTACAAAGCACTAGGTGAAACGACAATTTATTACGGACTAAGCAGTTACGGCAGAACCAGTAAATCCCATCTTGACTCCATATATCGGCTACAGCTAAGAATCCTTAAATCATTAGTACCCCACAAAATCAAAAATAAATATAAAGACAACTATGCCCAACTCTTTTACCATTGCAAAGTCATACCGGTATACGATCAGGTCAAATATATTTTACTTGTTGAAAATTATCACAATCTTGACCTACAGATAATAAAACCGACTAACAGACTCACACGAAGCGCACTTATACCTAGATTCAAGGTACCCAATTATAACAACTTATACGGGAAACAGTTATTAGAATACTGTATACCTAAACTACTAAACGACCTACCCATAAACTTAAAAAATAATATTACTAATGAAAGTATGAAAAACAAACTTAAAGAATACTTTCTAGAAAACATTGACCAATCTTGAATAATGAAACACAGAAGACCGAAAAGTAGATAAATAGAACATAATTATATACTTTAAAAATAAAGTTTCAATACTAAATAAACAATCATAAAATGGAAAAAAATATATATACAGTAAGAATAAAATAATAAACATTGTTTTTAGAAATCGACCCGTGTGAAAACGCACGGTCGGTCCTAGCAAACAATAGCACGACGACGGAACGAGCCCGCTGGTAAATCGAGTTACGATAAGAAATTAACCTACTAACAATCATTATAAATAGATAGATATTGTAAGCAGTATACGGAAAAACCGGTATGCGGTTTATGTTATACTGTACTTATATAATTTTTGCTAATTGTTGTTTTATAATTAATAATAATAATAATAATAATAATAATAATAATAATATTGCGTGATTTTACAATATAACATAAATAAAAGCTAGAGATAGCTTAAAAGAAGTTGACTTGAAATTATAGCGATGTATAGATATCTATTTCTACATACAGTTATGGACCGTGTCGCAGCTTTGAAGCGTAGACAGCTTTTCTTTACATTTAATATGGAATACCTAACACAGTATTTATAGATTCAAAATAATATTAACCTTTGTGTGAGGTTGGTCATAATTCAATGCATAATCAATGATTTTGATTGTTTTGTTGAAATCGAATACCTAACGACAGGAAGTTAATCGTTATGGTAACGAGATATAATAACTGCTCAGTCAACTAAGAGTTATGGAAAATTTAATTAACTTCCATCTTCTAGGTGCACTATTAGATTTTGGCATAGTTCGCAATAAGTTGATATTTAGTTATTATCTCAGTCCAGAGTATGATAATGATGATGTATAATTTCAAAGGAATTTCTTTGCTTGTCTGTGGTATTAGAAGAACAGCACTCCTAATTATTACACGTAAAATAATATTAGATGGAAATCAGTGAACAAATACGTGAAAATATGCGAAATCATTCAAGGTTTTAAATGTTTACATCTTTTAAAATGCTATAAATTTGTCAAATAGCTCAACTCGAACATTAGCTTTGTGCTGTGAATGAGTCATGTAAGACACATGATACATGTTGCTTATGGGGCTGAGATGTTCAATTTATTAACCTTTCTGGGAAAATATGATGTCTATGCGATGTACTAAGCTACACCATACTTTTATTTAGTGTAATGTTGTTCAGCATGAAAATCAAACACATCTTATTAACTATCTTTGCATATCTAGAGCTGAGGTTACTGATATGAATAGAATGCAAAATGATATTTAATTTTAATATTAAAATTGCCTCTGGGGCTGAAGTTATAGTAACTGTTTTTCATAGTGATTGAACCTGAGAGTTAAACGACACACACGCCACACACTCAAAGGCCCACACTAGGGTTTTCCCTTGTGTCGTGGGTCCCATGGAAAACACATAAAGACAAACACAAACACCCATGACCCAAGAACAAACATCTGCTTTTTTACACAAATTATCTTTGGTTGAAGTTACCTTTGGAGCTAAGGTTGATACCTTGAGCTTCGACATTTCTCATCATAATGAGACAGTTTCAGCCGATCAAGTCATACTTGAAACTTTACCTGTATGTTGTTTTCAGACTTATTATCTACAGTTAATGCCGTTATATCAACATCTACTTACGTCTGTCTCAATAGCTCTGGGATACTCTAGAACGAAGTAGAAGAAGAATCTGTGCCAAGCTTTTGGAACACCCACTACTGAAGCTACTACGATTGTCCTTCGAGGGCGAAGGAATGAGCAGGACGGCCGAACTGTTAAGAGAAAATCGATCAACGACACAATTGATACAATACTACTAGTCCACGCGGTGTGGCGCAACACTACACGGCACTTTTGACAGATCGTTTTCGCGCGTAGATCGGTGTTTATGTGTTCTCGCATTATAATTTGTAAAATATCTAATTAAAAGGAATGTTTAAGAAGTAAAAGGTGTTTTAGTTTAACAGTAGGAAGAAGAGAGTGAGGATATGATAGAGCCGATAAAGATGGCAAAGAGAAGAGGAGACAGCACGCCACCCTGCGAGACGCCAGAAGCGATTTCGCACTATGACGACACAGAGTCGTCGATGCGAATTCACTGCCGTCGTCCGTGCAGGTAACTTTGAAACCAAGTAATCACTGTCGGCGATAAATTAGGTGAATCCAGCAACCCTAGTAGAATGTCATAGTCAACGGTATTGAACGCGTTGCTAATGTCAAGAAGTGTAAGAACTATTAGGTGTCGGTTCTCCATTCCCGAACGAATGTCGTCAGACCGCGAAAATGGACTCTGACTTAGTTTTAACAAATAAAATAGGTATAACAACAAATTGAATTTTATGTTTGCAACCTCTGCTTGTGTGATTCTTTATGAGACTTGTCACAAAATTTGACATTCGTGTTCGCCAGAACTTTCGAATCACGCAGTCGTCACAATGTTTTATTTGTAATTGTAATCTTGTCTACAAATTGACAACACAAATCTTCATAGCGAAAGCGAATGTAGAAAACTAAATTGTATTATTTTATTGTATTTGGAGTTTATGGCCTCGTTACAAGACCTTTGGCCCAGAAATGAAGATTTGCTTATTACTTTTGGAAATATTTTCGAGCATGGAAACAAGTCGTTGTAGGGTTTCGTTTGAAGCCCTAACTATTGAATTTTATCTTTTCGTTTCACTTTTTGTTTACCATGGCATGTTTGGATAATGTTGTCACAGCTGTCTTGTTATCGTTCTGTCCTCGAATTCTATGTCTTTGGTTTATGCCATCATTCTATGTCGTTGGTCTTACCTTAACCATTTTAACCATTGACATAGAATGATGCTTAGACTGGCCACTTACTTTTGTCAGTCTTTAATTTTTTTTTACATTGGGACTGGAGATTTGAAGTGGTGAAGAAACGAGGAGTTGAAAAAAAACCACCTTTTCCGTCCTGGTGCTCTGAGTAGAGACTAACACCAGGACCTTCTATTTTAAAGACCTCCCTGGGTCAGTGCTTGGCCCAGGGACTGGAAAGTTTAATGTTTACCGTAAAACCAGTGTAAATCTCCTACTAGCTATATTCTAAATCTTCCAACTAAAGACTACCTTAATTTATTTAATATATACCGCACCGCTACGCAGTGGATTTTTCTCCGTCGTGTCGGAGATTCTTTTCAGCCTATATATTATCCATCTACCACGCCTCGCTAGTGGCAAACAGTTGACCGGATTTGGGGTCCCGTCAGGATTTTATTTGGATTTTAACCAGTGGAGATCACCCGTCCTGGACCTATGGCTTAAACCGTATCGTAGACTTACCTTTTTAACAATTTACTTATATCTAGTACTACGAGCCATAGTGTGGATAGGTTAACCCATTGGTCCCAATAAATTCCTCAGTGTTTTACCCTAGTTCATCTTTTCTTTTCACCTTCCTCTTCCACCTAGGTCGTTGCGTTTGCCTAGGATTCTAACCCTAAGGACCTAGAATCCTGGACGCAACGCCTAGATCACAGACTTCTAATATACAGTAGCAGACGAAACATAAACTATGTTTGTGTGAGTTGGCCTTTCCATTTCGCACACTTCTAAGGGTTAGTGAATGCTGCTATCCCGTTTTTACACGTATAGCAACACTGTCCATAGCAACTTCAAAAAAATTTATGTACACTTTGTTTTGAAAGGTCGGCCATTTTGATTTGCTGCCGATGCTGCATGCGATTTTCGATATCTAGTGGACTATTTATTGTTTTTGATGGTTATAGTTGTACAAAAACCATAGTTAAGATGGTAAAATGCAGTGCCTATTTGTGTAAAAGTATGACGTACGGAAATATGCCTGGATTAACCTTTCATCGGTGAGTAAACATCGTTAGTTACTGAAACAAGCCATGAGTTGTGTAAATTATGACGAGAATAAACGTAGTTGCATGTTCTACTTGTACTCGCTCGAAAGCTTAGTCATTAGAGGAAATGCCAATAAAGACAAACGTTTAATTATGAGGCCAGTATGCTATAAATTCAGTCACAGAAATATTATTGAAGATGCTTTGACATGTTATGTACTTGTGATTGTTATACGGGCTGAATTTAGGTACATTTATATTTTTATTGTGCAACTAAGTGCAACTAAGTACTTTAGTATATTCTGTGATTATCTTTATTATTCAGCACTTCAGGTCGGCGTGTCGCAAAAGAGACTGTCTTGTTCTCCTGTACTCTGAGTGGATTCACAACACTAGCTAATACTATATTACAAGTTATAATAATAAGAATCTACACTCTTGCATTAGGATACGAGTATTTCTGTAATGATCGATGTAAGCAAATAAAAAAGAAAGAAATATGTATAATATTACATACAATTTTTATCTGCAAAACTGTCAGTATATGTATTTTACTGGACATTAGTCATTCTTTTATTGTTCTTTTAATACCTGATTTGATGAAATGCCATATTTGTTATAGGTTTCCTAAGGACCAGACACTATGTGACATTTGGGTTTCAAACATGAAAGTGAAAAATTGGAAACCCAGTGAAACAAGTATTTTATGTTCCAAACATTTTTAAGAACATTTAATGGACAAAAGTCCTTTTTGAACACGTCTACGTCCTGGTACCAACATTATTTGAAATTTTACCAGAATCAGCTGAAGTAAGTTATATACTGCCATAATATAGAAACAAGTTTGTTAGTTATAAATATCATGAGCTTATTACAACTAGCGTTTTAGAAGCTTTGATAAACATTACGGTCTAAACATTACGCAAAAGGTGTAACGAGCAATATATCAAATAGGAATTATTTGAAAAAAGTGATTTTATTCCAAAATAAATAATTACCTACTTAAAACATTGTGTTATTATTCACTTCAATAAGCCCCATCATAATTATCCTATAACCTGTCCTATAAGGACTTTTGCACGTCACAGGTTTTTGGTTCTATGCGCATGTTTCCAGGTATCTCGCTTAGATCGTCTTGTCATCCAGCTGGGGCACGTCCTGCACTAGGGCTGCGGCGGTCTTTAAGTCTCAACTTCAGTAGCCCGTTTTACAAGACTACAAGTTTCAATTTTTCAATTGTAATTCTTTAAACGCTACGAATACCAAACAGCAAATTGCAATTGTAAAATTGTAACTTGTAGTTTTGTGAAAAGGGCCCCTGGGGTTGGGCGGGCAGTGCCAAATTGTCCACGATAACGCCATATTGTGTTTTTCATTAACTAGACAGTGGTCCCGCCATTTTGATTTTGATATCAAAATGACGGGACCACTTTCTTTGTATTTGTATTTTGAAATTTTATGAGTGTAGAATTTTACTATGAAAGTAAATAAAATAGTAGAAATGTTGTACTATATTCTACTCGCATGATATCCGAAAAACCCGGCGGGGCCCGCCATCTTTACATATTTTTTTTATATTACAATAATATACTTACCAACTTTCATGGGGGCGCATGAAGCAATGGCATTTCTCAAAACGTAAGATATTACGTAGCAATACCTAGTTTTTATATTCTAAGTATGATATAGTCAACCAAGGTAATTGGATTGATACTTTACGTAACAAAGGCTAAGTTAATTTATACAGTATTTTAATCTAGGGCCTTTTCTTTTATCTGTATTACTTTTAACTGTATATGTGTTAAATGCTACATAAAATCACTTAGTCTGTGTTCCAAAAAGTACTTAACCATGTTTCCAATTACCTACCCTGGTTGACTCTTTACTTTATAATTTCATGATTAATAAATAGAACTAGACCTAGAATTTTCTATCTTCGTCCCTGTATTTGCGTTAGTGTGTTTGGTATTTAGGTGTGTTTGTTTTGGCGTGCATTCAGAACTCTAATGTTTGGTCTGCTACTGGTAATAATATTGGAAGTCTGTGGCCTAGATACCCTAAACTTGCACCTAGGATTTAGTGACCTAAACTCCTAAAGCCTAGGTGTAATCCGACACTACCCTTACACTATTCCTTACTCTTAACTCGTGGTATCCACTTAGGACACTAAATCCTAGGTGTAATACTACATCGTTTTGGCATCTACTTGTAAAATAACCTTATTTCTTCTATGTCTATGACTTGTAATCTTAATTACAAAAGTAGGGGAAAATACCCTTTCCACAGCTGGCGCCACACTCTAGCAAGCTCACTTAATTATCTATATCTATAAAAAATAATCACTAAATCTGTTGCTAAGCGCAAAACTCGAGAACGCCTAGACCCATTTGTATAATTGTTTTTTTGTTGTGTTCCTTATTATCACGACCAGGTTTATATAAAAAAAAGGAAAATCCACCGTGACATTCCAAAGAAAACGAAGTCGCGGGCGGACAGATGGTAGATTATAATAATTATAAAAAAAGCAGTATTAATGTAAACAAATATCCTGTTATTTTTTTGCAAAAACTAAACACCGCTTTTCTTTTAAAGTAAGCAACTACTTAAAATAATGTTTTTTTGCTTTAATGTTAATTGAAATTATTAAGATTTATGTATATGTATTTACAATGTAGAATAAATTTTCAAACATATGATCAACATTTACAAATATTTAATTTAATAAATACTTTAAAGACAGGAATCAGTATTTGGTATTTGGTTGCAAAATTTTGTTTTAGATTGCATTGCAGTGTTGAGAAAAATGGTGCATATTTAAAAGCCTCTAGTTTTTGAATATGGGTCGATTTATGCAGAAATGCGAAGTTTGTAGGTACAGGATCTGGAAGCGTATGGCTTAAAAACCTATGCCGCTCTCGATATAATTTTCAAGATTTCGGGAGATTCAAAAAGTACGGTGCAATGTCTTTGTCGGTGCACATTTCCTTTTCGTGGCATTCCATTGGCATTTTCGATTATTAAAATTATTCTGAAATTGTTATAGCTGTGCCTTTTGTGTTCGTTTTTCTATTTGTCTGTAATATTTGTGATTTTTCTGTGTATAATAAACTGTTAAATAAAAAAATAAAATAAAAATTAATTAAAAAAATCATTCACACATATTCCGTCGATTAATTATTGTTAGAGAAAGTTATTGTGTCATTTTTGTCTTAATTGTTTTGTGAAAAGGTACAAAGGTACAATTATTTTTGTGGCAAAAGTTTTCATACTAAGTTATACGAGTGAAAAATTCCTTTGGTTATTACGAAAAATGAGCGTGAGTTTAGTTTATAAAGAGTTTAAAAATATCAAGTATGGAAACATTTTTTTACACTAATAAATGGGCTTAAAACAAATAAAATATTAAAAAATCTTAATCCCGCAAATCCCGCGGGATCCGCGGGATTGAAGAACTCAATCTCGCAGGCGTGCGGGATCACGATTTTGATGCGGGATTGGATTCCCTAGTCATGACATGACAGCTGTAAAATATTTAATAACTTCTATTAGTATTCTTCATTTGCTTTTTGAAACCTTTGTGGGTACCAGTTGCATTGTGTGTATGTCGCTAGCTAGACCAATGTTATGGCCAATTAAGTGAAAAATCCAATCCTTTCTAGAAAATAACGCGAAGAAATTGCAGACAATCGTAAATTTTTTGCTCGAACACAGTTTTAACATGGATTCTTTGGATGACAAAAGCGAAACTACTACTGCAACTAGTATTATCGCGATTACACGAATACGGCTTAGCATTAAACGTAAATAAGTGCGAATTCGGCCAACACAAAATCAACTTCCTTGGTTATAAAGTGACAAGTGAAGGGATAGCACCGACTGCAGAGAAAGTCGAAATTATTTCAAAATATTAAAAAAACCAACATTGTAGGCACACTCATTGGACTGTACAGACAGCGCTCTCAAGCGTATTATTTCTCCCCTACTCGACTCTACCATCGTCCAACGCTGGGACAACACTCCCACACCTTTATTTAATACTAGCTTTCCGCCCGCAGCTGCACTTGCGTGGAACACAAGTATTTTTGTATTTTTTCATACATACACAAATCTTATAAAGGTGTTTTCCCGATTCTCAGACTAACCCATTATGCACACATTTCATAAAAATAGGAGTTTAGTAACATACACCGGGACATAAGAATTTTATGTATTAAATTTAGTAATTTTTTTTTGAAATTATACAGGTTGTCCCAAAAAATTGTGTCAATCGGAAGTCCTGAGGTAGAACACCCTTTGGAGCATCCGAAACACACCCATGTATGTTCCGCGATTTTTTATAGTTATAAAATAAACGCTACACGCTCAAAGGCCCACACTAAGGTTTTTCCTTGTGTCGTGGGTCCCTTGGAACACACAAAGACAAACACAAACACCCATGACCCGAGAACAAACATCTGCTTTTTACACAAATGTTTGCCCCGACTGGGGATCGAACCCAGGACCCGCCGATCAAGAGGCAGCGTCACTACCACTCGACCAAACCGGCCGTCAATAGTTTTCGAGTTATTTTAATTTTTTGACGAATTTTTTCAGACAAATAATTTTTTCATTCGTGTTCATACTTATTTGGCCTAAGTCATAAGCATCTTAAGATACTTCCAATCAATCTTATTGCAGTACATTAAGGACGCTATTGTCAAACTTCTCGTGCTCTTTACTGTAAAGACAGGGTTCCTTCTCGGTAGGTAGGTAGGTATAACATAGGTATAAGTTAAGAAATACACCATCGAAAAATAAAACGGATAGGTTTATTGACGTGTCGTTGAATCGTCAAGTTAATAAAAATAATAATAATCGTTTCACACTCAAAGGTCCACACTAAGCTCTTTTTTATGTTTTGGGTCCTTTTTGGAACATACACAATGAGTTGCCCCCACTGGGAATCGAACCCAGGATACGTCGATCAAGAGGTAGCGATAGGCCTACTTTTAACCCAACATATAAAAAAATAATAAACATTGTATGTTTGCAAGGTGGCTGGAGATAGGGCAGGAGGTGGCTGCAAATGGGGCACAGAAAGCTAGAGATCTGGAGCCTCTTGTCTTTTTGTTAATTTCACCAAAACAATGAGTTCGACGCTAGTTTTATTTTATTTTATTGTATATGAATAAAAATACTTTGTTTTATGATATTACATCCGAATGAACACTTATTTTACAATCTTTCTAGTATTTTTTGTTTATTGTTTGGAGAGATGGGGGATTTTCCACTAATTCATCCCTTGTAGGATCCTTGTTTATCCCTGAACACTGTTAATACAAAAATTTTCAAAAGGAACTTGAGGCAGCTGATTAACTCTGCTTTTGAAGAACAGATGTTGGTGTTCAAAGGCAAATTGGCTGTTAATCCTGGAACAGAAGAACATGCATTTTATAAAATTAATAATATTATTATTGAGTATGGTTCTGACAGAGGAGTCAAAAACTCTGTAGGTAAATAATAAATATTATTTCTTCATACAAACTGTTTATCTGAACCTCATACCTATTTATGATTACCTACTTATATGTATTATGTTTTATTGTGTAACTATTGAAACGATTTTGATGAAACATGCACTGTTCCTAAGTTGGGAATAACGCATAATAGTAGAGATACCTATGCTCGGACATTCATACATACATACACTTATGTGGGGCACTAATATAAGACTAACATATACCAACAAAAACCTTCTTTTTATGGAGTTGGTTTAAAACAATGATTTGAAATTCTAAAACACATAGGGTTTATGGGAATTGGAAAGTTATAGTTAGATAAATACACCTACTAAAATATGTTGCTAAAACTTACTTTGTTTTTGAGATCTTTCTTGCAGAGTTATCAAAAGTAAATATTTTATAGCTAAAATAGTTGAGGGCATCATAAAACTTAATTAATTATTGCAGCAGATCTTTTTCCTGTGCGTTTATTGTTGGTCTGATACGATTGTCACAAAACTTTAAGCGCCAAGTGCCTGAAAAAGCCAAATTTGTTAAAAGTAAAGGGAAGTACGCAGGCACAGATACGTACACACATTACTACTTAATAATATTTTTAATGAATTTCGGTAAAAAACTACTGTAATTCATTCAAGTTGTAAACTCACCCTCGTTTATTTAATTATGTTCCCAACACATATTTTGACTCTTTCCTTATCTTCTTTCACATTTATGCTTTCATTTTTGTTAAGGTAAGTCGGTCAGTGGTTTTTTTTCGGAGCGGAATCTTGTAATCTTCATAAAAAACAACTTTATTTTATCAAAATAAAAATATAAACAAATGTAAATGACTTTGCAAAACCAAGCGTCAAAAAGTACGCATAAACGCCCATCGATAGATAACGCATGGCTAGCAATTTCTTAATCTATGGAGGCTCATGACGTTACTTTTCTACAGTGTCCGTCATTCCCATACATTTTCAACTTTCTATTCGTTTTCTACAGTCGCTGTCAATGCAGCTTGTCTAGGTACCCTTGTCACAAACGATATATCTGTCAGTACGTACTTTATTGTATAATGTAGTGAAAACAAATTCTGTGACAGTATGAAATTATAGTGATTATAGTAATAAGTATCGTTGAATTGCGCGTCGTTTTTAAAGTCTTGAGGACAAACTGAGTCTTTAATCAACTAAGAAACTGACTGTTTTCACTGGCGCACGTAGCCAATCTTAAATGGTACACAGAACCAACTTCATTCAACTAACTGAGCTTACCCCAGCATAGAGAGGGTTAAACTAAAAGTACTACTTCCCCTTTCTACATACTGATTACATAATTTCACTGCTTATTTGGTTATAATTATCGGATAAATAAGAGACATACGTAACTTTTTTAAACCTAAGAGGAAGAGACATACTTAGCCCCTTATTACTTACTAAGAGACACGCTTAGTCCCTTTTTACTAACTAAGAGACACACTTAGTCCCTTTTTACTAACTAAGAGATGCACTTAGTCCCTTTTTACTAACTAAGAGACAGACTTAGTTCATTTTTACTAACTAAGAGACACACTTAGTCCCTTTTTACTAACTAAGAGACACAATTAGTCCCTTATTACTAAGCAAGAGACACACTTAGTCTCCTTTATCACAAAGCATGAGACACACTTAGTCTCGTCTATCACTAAGCAAGAGACACACTCAGTCTCGACTATCACTAAGCAAGAGAAACACCTGGCCTCCTCTGTCACTATGTAAGAGACACACTTGGCCTCCTCTAATTTCGCCTAGCTACACAATTATATAAATAAGTACTGCAAAACTGTATCTCACATAGACTCATTTACATTCTCTGAAAATGTTACTGTAAATAATAATTATGAAATAGATGAGGTCGTAAGAATGTTAAACGTTGTCATACACTTCTAATTATAACTACAAGGGTTTCGTACTCAAGTTCAAATGACGGTAGCTCGATGAAAATAACCTTGTCCACGCCGGACCAGTGCGGAGAGAAGACGGGGGAGAGGGGTGCCATGGCTCTGTGCGCCTGCGATTCGCCCGGCCGCTCGACAGACCGCCACCCGAAGTCAAGGCTTGCGCACGCCGCCTTAACTAATTTTTAGAACTATAAAAATACGTTCGATGTATTCTACCTTTGTTTTTGGAATTGCATTAAACTATTGTTTGTCAAGAAGTTGAGAGTTCATTTGCTGCTCCTGATCAGCAAGTTGGCGACCACGGCAGGACACCGACACTCCAGCACGGAATACGTCAGACTAGCCACGTTGTTGAAAGCAGAGAACAAAGGAATTGCGCTGATAATCAAAGAATGCTAGGCGATCGTCGTGCAGATAACTAAAAAGTGAGCCCGTTCCTTACTATTCATTCTCGCGTGTTTTGTTTTTATAATTTTGGTGCCAGTTACCTATAAGTTTCAATCTGTGTCGATAGTGTCGAGAATTCAAATGCAGGACTTATCTGTGTGTTACGTGTGTACTGTAAGGGAGTGTCAATACCTAGTACTTACCTCATAAAGTACGTACCTCTTTATTAGAACGTACGTATACTTACTTAAATTAGTGCAGTTGGTTGTCCTAGCAACTTGATTATTCTAGTAGTTAATCAGAGTTTAATTCTTACATCTAGTGATCTAATCTAAGTGACTACATGTACACTTGCTAGGATTTGTAGACAACATTTCAAATCGTGAATATGTTAGCCAAGTGTAAGCGTCACCAACGTACATGACCAATAAAAATCAGGAACACTTTCAGAGGTTGGACTCATCATTGGGAAAATATGGGCTACACGCCCGAACGGCCTCCCTACTCCCCTCACAGCCGTCCCAAGCCTCGCATCACAAGAAACAATTGTAAGCGTTGTTCTGTCCAAAGGAAACTTTCTTAGGACACGACTACTCTCCTCAATTGCCAAGCAACGAATGTCCCCATCAGCAAAACTTCCCTTCCTTCACTGTACAACGGCTAACTCGCTTCTGCCTCGAAGAGGGGTGAACGTCTCCTTTTATAGGCGCTCCGCCCGGTGGGGCGAGCGCGCAGGTGTTGATGACTCAGTGAGCTAGCAACGCACAAAAGTGGCGTGATCGAGTCAGACCACGCACTGCGCCAACAAATAATCCAATAAAACGAACACAAAATAGCATACTGCTTACATTCGGCCATACTGACTCACAGATCGCGTCCTCGCGGTATATCTATGTTGAGTTTAAACAAAAATATGTCTGAAAACAATACTTTTGGTCTTTTTGGCAATACTTGTCCAAATGGGTCATATATTTTTTTTTTTTTTTTACAGATTTATTTATTTGTTCATTGTCAATACCGTGCTAACATTTACCAAAGAGTACAGTACTAGGTTTACTTCCCTTAATACAATTCTGACTTCTCTTAATATAATACTGATTTCCCATTGTATACCAACTTCAAACACTGTAACATCAATATCTCATACTCAAATACCAAATCTAAACTATAATATTAACTTTTACTACATTTGTAGTTTCCCACTCTGCAATAGCAAATCCAATGTTACCATAATAACTTTTACTATACTTGTAGTTTCTCACTCTGCAATAGCAAATCCAATGTTACCATACTAACTTTTAATATACTTGTAGTTTCTCACTCTGCAATAGCAAATCCAATGTTACCATACAAACTTTTACTATACTTGTAGTTTCTCACTCTGCAATAGCAAATCCAATGTTACCATACTAACATCACTCATACTAACTTCACTTGAAAGTCCTATTTTTTTTTTCTCGTCCTATCGCCGGCTTTCTCCTGTTACCCAAGGTGGCCATGGCGTGCTCTTCGACGACAATGCCGCACTTAGGCTTCATTGCTCACGTCCAGACTCACCGACTCACCGTTACTTTCCAGCCCCTGACTTTGGCTACAGAATCATTTTTGTGCTCGGTCCATGACCCTGACCGTTACCAGCACTAAACTCGCCTGCCCGGTCCATGACATTGACCGTAACCTGCAGAATCATTTTTGTGCTCGGTCCATGACTTTCACCTTGACCAGCACTAAACTCGCCTGTCCGGTCCATGACATTGACCGTTCTATCTATCTATGTGCCTGACACAGGCGGGTGATCAGTCCTCTTATTTGGGACCATTTCACCCAATTCCCCACAACAGCGTGTGAGTTTTACCTCTGCACTGACAGTTCCACCTCTTTGAACCTACCCGAAGCTTTAGCAAACCCGATTATATCCTTTATGTTAAGCTCTTGTATTTGTTCTTCTTTTACCTCATCCATGCCTATTGTCTCCCATCTTACCAGCGCGTACATTGGACACTCAGTCAGGAAATGGAGACTTGTTTCCTCCTTGTCACATTCTGAGCATGTGGGATCACTTTTTAGGCCCATTATTGCTAGGTGTCGGTTCAAGGGACAGTGTCCCGTGAGCAGACCCACTACAATCCTGATGTCCTTTCTATTTAGCTTTAGAAGTTGCTTCGACTTTCTTTTTTCATATGTCTTTAGGAAGATGTTTGTTGTGCTTCCATCTTAAATTGGCTTCTTCTGTTATCTTGCTTATTATTCCTTTACTGATTTTACTTGATATAGGTAACCTGGGTTCCAGGCCAATATATGTCTCATCGGCCCCTTTCTTTGCTAGCTCGTCTGCAATCATTACCTATATGTCCTTCGTGCCCCGGCACCCAGGCAATGGTAACTTTAGTCTTTTTGGCTAAGGCGTTAATAGCCTCCTTACATTCTGTTACTAGGGCCAAGTTAGTTTCAGCTCTGTTTAGTGCCTTCAAAGCAGCCTGGCTATCAATATATATTATGATGTTCTCTTTGTTTTCAGTGATTCTAACTCCCTCTGTAATAGCAAGCACCTCAGCCTGGAAAACGCTAGCGCATCTTCCCAGGTGCATGGTAACTTGGCCGTCTATCTGGTTCATGATGTGTATTCCCAGTCCTGATAGTTTTGTTTTTTCTTTCCTGGAGCCGTCAGTGTAACACACTATCTTTGGATCTTGTATGTCCAAGCTCCAGCTTTCTCTAGCTCCTATATGGATCCTGTATTTTTTTGTCAAAGATTACTTTTTCCTGATGAGGTTATTATTAGAAAGTATCATTGACAACTTCTCTCCATACTTTCCATCTAATATGGTGTGTCCTTTATCCATGAAGTTCCCTTTCTATTCAAGGCTTGATTTCATCCTATACTATTGCTCCATAGCTCTCTTTTTAACTTCCAAGTCCCGAGGATGCAATCCCAATAATACATCTAAGGCAGCTGATGGAGTGGTTCTCATCGCTCCTGTGATCATTAGGGTTGCCAGTCTTTGTACTTTCGCTAGTTCATTCCTGTTTGCTTGTATGGTGGTTTTATGCCACCAGACAATTGCTCCGTATGTTACTCTTGAAATTATGATTGCTTTGTATATCCACATCATGACATGTGGCTTGGTACCCCAGGTTTTGCCTACAGCTCTTTTGCATTGCATGAGTGTGATTTTTGCTTTATCGCATTGTTCTTTTATGTGTGTGTTGAATTTAAGAGAGTTATCAATTGATATCAATTGTTACCTGCAGAATCATTTTTGTGCTCGGTCCATGACTTTTGACCGTGACCAGCACTAAACTCGCCTGCCCGGTCAATGACATTGACCGTTACCTGCAGAATCATTTTTGTGCTCGGTCCATGACTTTGACCGTGACCAGCACTAAACTCGCCTGCCCGGTCAATGACATTGACCGTTACCTGCAGAATCATTTTTGTGCTCGGTCCATGACTTTGACCGTGACCAGCACTAAACTCGCCTGCCCGGTCCATGACATTGACCGTTACCTGCAAAATCATTTTTGTGCTCGGTCCATGACTTTGACCGTGACCAGCACTTAACTCGCCTGCCCGGTCCATTACATTGACCGTTACCTGCAGAATCATTTTTGTGCTCGGTCCATGACTTTGACCGTTACCAGCACTAAACTCGCCTGCCCGGTCCATGACATTGACCGTTACTTGCAGGTTTGTGTAACGTTCACGGCTGTTCCGTAGATCTTCAGAAGGCCAAACCCTTGACCTTGTCCTTGACCTCGCTATTGACTTCTGCATCCGACATCATCCACGCTTCTGGGGTCTTGGGCCGCGACTGCGGTGCCCGCCCCGACCTCGAGGTCGGCCCTGCTGCCACCGGTGGGGCAGCCAAACGTCTGCTCGACGCTTCATCATTTTGCTGCATGTTCTCTGAAACTCACAAAAAAAAAAAACACAAACATCCATTCTTTCTGCTAATAAAATTACAGTTACGTTACGAATGTATTCAATCTAGAACAAACTGTAGTGTAGGTAGGGTAGGTATTAAATATAACTAGAATATTAAATAATATCTTCAAATAATATCAGGTAACATTTCAAGATCGGTTCTATGAAATGAGTCCACGTGTCTTCTTATATGGAAAGGAATATATCAAATTAATTCAGTAATATCATATTATATTCACAGAAGCTTGACACCATTTTCGTGCCTCCATCCATAACATGTAACACGAATCCTACCTACGTCATAATTAGTATTTAAGCTCCCCTAAATTTAAATAAACAGTAGTAGTTAACCAGATTCGGTGTCTTACTTATCTACTCGCCTTGCTAACAACATCACAAAACAAACAAAATTCAAACTAGAAAACTATAATGAAAATGTATAAGGCATTTTTAAAAGTGGTCATATCTTCAAAACGGCTACTCCTAGCGCAAAAATAACCAATTTTCGGGCCCCCTTTAAGAAACCCCTACACACAGTTCGAGTAATCCGGTGCCACCATATTTTATTCCCTCGGTAACAGTTTTGTTCTCGATCATAGATTGAATGTAGGTAGAGAGAAAATTTCAAAGCACTCATAATTATTGTTCAAAAATGTACGTTTACGTATGTACAGGTACCGAGTTGGTATTTTAAGACATCGATTACGTCATTCTATGTAAAAGAAGGACTATTCTACGAATTGTACATAATAGTTGTAAAAATAGCTCTGCCAAAATGTAGAATTATAAAAATTACTAAAAACAGTTACCTTCATAGTGATTCCCTTTTATAATTGGTCACTTTTTCCAGTTGTGTCGAATTAATCATGAAATATCTACATCAAAAGGAAACAAAATGATTAGGGCGTGTTACTTACGCGTTTATGCGTTGTTCAATCCCGCTTCTGAGATGTAAGCGTCACCAACGTACATGACCAATAAAAATCAGGAACACTTTCAGAGGTTGGACTCATCATTGGGAAAATATGGGCTACACGCCCGAACGGCTTCCCTACTCCCCTCACAGCCGTCCCAAGCCTCGCATCACAAGAAACAATTGTAAGCGTTGTTCTGTCCAAAGGAAACTTTCTTAGGACACGACTACTCTCCTCAATTGCCAAGCAACGAATGTCCCCATCAGCAAAACTTCCCTTCCTTCACTGTACAACGGCTAACTCGCTTCTGCCTCGAAGAGGGGTGAACGTCTCCTTTTATAGGCGCTCCGCCCGGTGGGGCGAGCGCGCAGGTGTTGATGACTCAGTGAGCTAGCAACGCACAAAAGTGGCGTGATCGAGTCAGACCACGCACTGCGCCAACAAATAATCCAATAAAACGAACACAAAATAGCATACTGCTTACACAAGGATTTGCATATTTAAAGCTTACGCTTAATATTAGGTACGCCTAATTGTGCTAAACTACCCGTTTCTGAAAAAAAAAATACATAGCTATTAGTGAGTAAGAGGTAAATATTTCAAGGGTTTCCCGATCGTACGATCGGGTTTGGTAATTTCAGGAAATTCTCGAATATCGGCTTTTATTCCGCCATATTGCTTTCGCCGCCGCTGCTTGTGCGCAAGTGCTTCATCCGCTCAGCTTACTTTGCGCTACCAGATAAAACCGGTTGCTATCGTCACTGGATGCGTAGTATATCCTACTGCGCTGGAGGTTTGCTTTGAATTGAACTATTTCGTTGCTCGCATTTTCTTTGAGATTTTGTTTTATTTCTATAATTTACTTGGCGTGTGTTATTGTTTTATTTCTTTAATTTACTTAGTATAGATATTTGTCAGCAATGACGGATATTAAATTGTTAATACGTCAACGAGGTAATATTAAGCAACGATTAACTCTCTTTAAAAAATATTTAGAAACTTGTCTTGCGTCAGCAACGGACATTGATGATTTACAGCTGTCCGAGTTGTCTCTGCGGATTGTTAAATTAGAAAGTACATTTTCTACATTTGATGAAATTCAATCCCAAATTGAAGATATAGATAGTACCGAGGAACAATTTACTTTGCGAGAATCGATTGAAAATTCGTTTTTTGCATTAATTGCGCAGGGTAAACAATTAATTTCACAAAATGAGAAACGTAATACAGAAACTCATGATCGCTCCTGTTGTGGCGGTCATAATTACGAACAGGTGCGTAACGTCAAACTGCCTACTATTAAATTACAAACTTTTGATGGAAATCACAATAAGTGGCTAGAATTTCGTGATACATTCCTTTCATTAATTCATAAAAACGAGTCCATTGATGACGTAACAAAATTTCATTATTTACGAGCCAGCTTGGAGGGTACTGCCCTGACAATTATTAAATCAATATCTGTATCTTCTGAAAATTTTAAAATAGCATGGGATTTGCTTTGCGAGCGATTCGACAATAAGCGTTTATTGATTAATCATAATTTAAAATCTTTGTTTTCGATCGAGCACCTTTCTAAAGAATCCGGTAGATATACTGTTCAAATGCCATTGCGGGAGTCATCGGAGTCTTTAGGAGAGTCTTATTTTCAAGCAAACAAACGTTTTCTTAACTTGGAGAGACGGTTTGCTAGGAACTCAGTGCTTTATAATTTATATAGGGACATACACAAGCAAATAGACCTAATAGGTGCGATGTAATTAACAAAAATCAAAAAAACATCGGCGGCGGCCATTTTTATAACGTCACTGCTAACTTCACCACTAAAAAACTATACAACAAGCAGTTTCCTGATCTACACAACGCCCTGTTGTAGGTATACCATACCTGTTGTAGGTAGTTACACCGTCCGACCCATATAGGAACCGCGTAGTCAGCATTAATGCTATGGCAACAACTCAACGGTCGCTAGCTACCAAAAAATGCTGCATAAGCGTCTGGGTTAGATTAAGCTTTTAGAATTTCAATTAAAAATAGTTAGTCTCACATCGACCACCTTCATGAATTGTTCATTTTTATTTTAAATTTAGTTTTTAAAAACCAGTTTTTCCTTCGGCGCGATTTGACTGGCGCTGCGGACAGGATACCGGTACAAAATCCTGCGCCTGTGAAGATCTCGAATATATCTGAGTGCGAGTTTTCGTGAACGTTTTTACGTTTAAAAGTGGTATTCAAAGAACCAAACATATAAATTTGTCTAAGTGTGCCTGAAGGAAACAAAAAAACTGTTGCGGCTATAATTGGAGGAAATGGGGAAAAGCGTGCTGTTAGTTGACCTCTTCACTTCCCGTCCATCCCTGTTCTTATTCCATTGGTATTTTAGTTTAAGGTTTACATAGGCTCTCTATATAAAATCTATAGTAGGTAGTGACCTAATAAGTTAGATAAGTGAAAGAAATGTTTTTTATAAAAGTTACAAATTCAAATAAATTCTGTAAAATTTTGAAAGTAAATTAAATTTAAAAATAGAATTACTGTTTAAGTTTAAAGTTAATTATATTAGTAATAAACAAAAATGGAGCAAATTCGCACTATCCCTAAGGAAGTTATGGATATAGTTCCAAAATTTGATGGCGATGAAAAAATTTGAAATTTATTCATTGAAAAAAGCGAGTATGTAATTGATTCTTTCAGAAATGAGGCAAAACCCGCCCAAAATTTGTACGTTTTCCATGCAATTACTGGCCGTTTAACCGGCAAGGCGGCTCAGCTTTTAAATGAGCGCCGAGACATTGATACGTGCCCAGAATTAAAAGAATTGTTAACTCAACATTTCGGCGACCCTAGGTCGGAAGAATGCATAGCAATTGAACTAGATAACCTTAAAATCAGACAAAATGAGTCATATTGGGAATTTTGCAACAGAATTCAAAACGTCAGAAGCACCCTATTTTCTAAAGTTAATTTAATAGAAGGAGTATCCGAAAAGGCATCGAAAATGATAATATATGACAACCTATGCTTGAATGTATTTCTTTATAATCTCCCCGAAGATATGTTGCACGTGGTTCGTCTAAACAGTCCTGTAAAACTTGAGGACGCGCTATAAATAGTCATGGAGGAAGTAAACTTCTTGAACCAATATAATGCCAAAAATAAAAATCGCCAGAAATTTTCCTCACAATTTCCAGCACAAATGCCAAATTTAAAGCCTATTTTTCCACAAAACAATAATTTTACACAATTTAAATTTGGCCAACCATCCGGCTCTGGTTTTAATCAACAAAATAAATTTCAACAAAGTCAAGGATTCAAATTTGGCATTCCTCAACAGCATACGCCACAAGGTTACAAATTTGGTGTTCCACAGAATCAAGGGTTCAAAGCCATTATGCCTAGCCAACCTAATTTCAAGTTTGGCATCCCCCAGCAACAAGTAGGTTATAGGCCGTTTGTTTCAAATAATAATCAATTTAGGACCAACAATTGTCAGCAAACGAACCAACCCCAATTTATATTTGGTATACCACCCGCATATCAACCGACCGACGTTCCGCTATGACAACGACGTGTCCATGCGCACGGCGCCCCGCTAAAGCCAAACGTACCTCCACGAACATCAAACAATTTGTTTTACGCAAATTTAGACCATAACGAACCTGACTATAACCCCGAAGCACTTTATACGACTGAAGACGCTGACTATGACTATAGTAACGAAAATCAACTGTTAGGTGATGGTGAATATTTTGTGGACTGTAACGAGTATCAAAATACTCAACCCGATGTTTCCCATCCTGAAACGGAAAATTTTCAGATAGAAGCCTCTATGACACATCCCCAGAAATAGTACATCTTAACCACCACGGTGCTTTAAAACTACCCCACATAGAAATCCCGGAAATAAACGCAAAATTTATGATCGATACAGGAAGCACGAGATCCTTTATTAGCCCTGAACTTGCCTATACATATTTTGCAGATTTTATATATCACGAACCTTTTGAGGTAGTTAGCACCCACGCGCGGAGTTCTCACAACGAAGTAATTTTACGTATATGATGTTTGTAGTACTTACGGAGGATTGATAGGCTCCGATTTACTTAAACAGTTAGATGCAAACATAGACATGAAAAATCAAATTCTTAAAACAAGAGACACGGAAATACCCATCATGTATAGCCCACCTTATACAATTCATATCGAACCTCGTTCTGAAATACGCACACAAATCCCTGTCGACCTTTTGAACGGTGAAGCGATTTTGAATCATATTGATTTCGGTAAAGGCGTGAGAACACCTACCGCACTTGTAAGATGCTCACAAGGTTTCACCACAACGGTCTTCCAGAATACTTCAGATGATCACTTTGATAAAAAATTTAGCCAGCCCGGTGGTGTCACAAAATATGAACCCTAAGAGATAGAAATAAATAACATGCAAACAATAGATGATAGACAAAGAGACAAAATTCTTAAACAAAATCTAACAAAGCTTCGATTAGATCATATGAACCCGGAAGAACGTAATAAAAATTTTAACCTTTGCTCAGAATACAAAGATATCTTTTACACAGAACATCTGCCTCTGTCCTTCACAAACCAGGTGAAACATAAAATTAGGACAGTTAATGAAGACCCAATTTACATAAAACCATACCGCCAGGCCCCTGCAGAAGCCACTGAAATAAAAAAAACAAGTTAAAAAATTTATTAAGTGACAATGTAATTCAGGAATCTCACTCCCCTTGGAGTGCCCCCGTACATTTAGTGCCGAAGAAACTTGATGCAAGTGGAGAGCAAAAATACCGTATGGTTATTGATTACAGACGACTTACCTCGACGACATTATCGTGTTTTCCTCAAGCTTGGAAGAATATTTAACCAAACTTAGAGCAGTTTTTGACAGACTCAGGGAAACTAACCTCAAGGTACAGCTTGATAACTCAGAGTTCTTGTGTAAAGAAGCCTCTTACCTAGGACATACTATCACCCCAGACGGACTGAAACCAAACACAGACAAAATAGACGCCGTTCTAAATTACCCAGTATCAAAAACAATAACTGAAATTAAAAGCTTTCTTGGACTTATAGGCTAGTAGAAAATTTATCAAAGACTTTTCCAAAATTACACAACCGATGACTGCTTGCCTGAAAAAGAACAGTAAAATTGTAATAGACGAACGATACCTCAACGCATTTCAGAAGTGTAAAGAACTACTGACAAACGCACCACTCCTACAATACCCAGACTTTACTAAGCCATTTATACTTACCACTGACGCATCCGACTTCGCAATTGGTGCGGTATTGTCACAGGGCTCAATAGGTAGCGACAAACCCATAGCCTACGCTAGTAGAACTCTGAACGACTCTGAGAAACGATACAGTACACTTGAAAAGGAACTGTTGGCCATCATTTGGGCCGTAAAGCACTTTAGACCCTATTTATACGGTAACCAATTTACACTGACCACAGACCACTTGCATGGCTGGACTCCCTTAAGGAGCCCAATAGTAAGTTGACGCGTTACAAACTGAGATTAGGTGAATACAACTTTAAAGTCGTACACAAGAACGGGAAACAAAATACAAATGCGGACGCACTCTCACGAATACGCCTCAATGCTTTAAGTGGTCCGGAAAAAGATGACCAGCTTTCCACGGCTGTTAACGTAAGGGATGACTTGAATGACTACATTCGACAGCTCACTGACGAAATAAAGAATTTAGGGCAATCAGTACCTGTAACTCAAAATAAAGACAAACGTGACACGACTACTAACCAGAACCCTATCAACGACGAAAATCAACGCCAACTACCTGCTTCCATTGGTTCGCGATCCGATTCAATCCTAAATGTGGATGAACAAGGAAATCCGCCCAAAACTCGATCTAATAGCAGCACTCTATCAGCTAAATCCGAGAGCGACCATCAACCAGCGAAATCTAGCACAGATTCTGGCATTCTGGCACATTCCGCTATTGATATGGACACAAATGGTATCCCTATACTTCACGAAGCTGTAGACACTAAGCCTAACCAAATTATAGTACACACTTGGTTTAAAAACCAACTGTCAGTCAAAATTGTTTTACATGCAAAACCAAAAATTCTCAAAGTTCACTTACCTTTGGATAATCCCGACTTAATTAAACAATTCCTTAAAGAATATGTGAGACCAAAAATAAATATTTTATTTACTTTGAAAACAAAGAACACAGAGCACAGGATTACATTATTTAGAAAAGACACAATACAATTGTTTGAGTGTACTGAGCGAGTAATTAACGTAACCGATGAAAAAGAGCAAGAGGAAGTAGTAATGAAGTATCACCAGGGTAAGATATGCCATCGCGGTATTAAAGAAACAATCTCCCACTTAAAGCGTACTTATTTTTGGAACAACATGGAACAGACAGTAACCAGCATTATTAATTCATGTGACACTTGTAAACGTATGAAATACGATAGGAGACCTTTTAAACCTCGATTGCAGCTCACACAGACTCAGACAAAACCATTCGAAGAACTGTTCATTGACCTTTACTCTATCGAAAATAAATACTATCCGACTATTATAGACGCTTTCAGTAAATTAGCCCAAGCTATAGAGATCCCTGACAGATCAGCTCCCGAGGTAGTTAGAGCCCTCATAAAATATTTTTCATTCTATGGAGTACCTACCAAAATTAGCTCAGACCCAGGTATCGAAATTAATAACAAACTCATGAAAGAAATGCTTGCATTTTATAAAGGGAGCGTTCATATAGGCACCCCGAATAACCCTAACTCGATGGGATTGATAGAGCGTTTTCATTCTACCATTACGGAAATATACAGACTTGCGAAATATGAGAGAAAATTCACAGATGCGGCATCCGTGATGACGTACGCAATTTTTGCATATAACCAAACAATATACTCAGTAACCGGTCTTACACCCTTCGAAGTAGTTTTTGGACACACAGAAAGCAATAGCCAATTTGATGTCGATTTCGAAAAAGAATACACCCAACAATTAGTTAAAGAACACTGTAGACGAACAAAATACCTGTATGAATACTTAGCGGATAGAATGGTAGCCAGGAAAGAGAAGCTTCATCAAGATAGAGCGGGCGAGACTGAGTTTGGCCTAAATGACGATGACGTCATCTTCGTCAAGGGCGTAAACACACGTCGCGCTAAAGATAAGCCAAGATTTCAAAAAGCTAAAGTCAAAGGAAAGGTTAAAAGAAACGTAGTCCCCGTAGAGACCAACTCGCGAGACACTAGAGTCCCAATTAAAGATGTTCGACGTCCTCCACAAGTTCGTCCTGCTGCTGACTCAAGTGCTGATGACCCGGGCCCTTCTACTTCACAAAATTGAAATTGAAAAGAACCCTGGAGTCTTACCGGTTAGGGAGGGAACCGCCCTCGTTAGTTACGATAAATGGATAGTTATTAAGATATTAGATGTTAGGTTAATTAGGGAAGATTTAGATTTAAATATAAATAGGTATAAGGAATTAAATAAGCAAATCGGCTCCTTTCCAAACATTAGTGGATCCTTTTTAGTGTTCCTTGATAATTCTAAAACACAAGTAAACCATATGTTAAATATCACCTTAGAGAAATACTTTCAACTAGTTCCAAACAGTAGACAAACACGAGGCCTTATCAATCCTTTAGGATCTTTGATTAAAATTATCACAGGAAATTTGGATCATACTGACGCTGTTAAATATGATAAATTAATAAATGAAGTAAAATCCCGTCAACACGCCATAGAAAAGAAAACTACTCTAATAGCCGAAATGGTGAGAATTTTCACAAACTCTACTATAAATATAACCAACAATCTCATACAATTGGAAAATGCAGTGAATAAAATCAATAAAGATCTTAATGAGATTTCAGTCACTACCCAAATCAATCAATTAATACACATATATAATTTGTTCTTACATAACTTTCAGATGATTTACTCTAAATTGAATGAGATTGAAAATATTGTAGCATTTAGTAGAATGGGGATTTTGCATCAGTCCCTTGTTAACACAAATGAACTTGTTAAGTTACTCAAGCTAATTGAAGGGACAGACAAACTTGTATTCAAAACTACCCCTGAAAATATTGTAAAAATCGAACAGTCGATTACTCTAAAGTCCTTCTTTAAGAAAAATGAAATTGTTTTTATATTAGAAATACCCTTAGTTAAGAAAGATACTTACTTTTACTACAAAATTGTTCCCTTACCTATTACTGATCCTAAAACAAACCTTACCCTTATTATTCTGCCCAAATATCCTAACCTTACAGTTAAGGGGTTGAAAGCCAGCTCACTGTCTACGCCGTGCAAAACTATAGAAGAAGAGACCTACCTATGTGATAAAACTCAAACGATAGTACCTGTCGAAAACAAGTGCAACATCGATTTGATGAAATACTCCGAGAACGTCGCATGCCTGCAAGTTCCCGTAGAACTGGAAAAAATCAAGGTAGAATTCCTACAGACAAATAAATGGATACTCTACACAAAGACAGCAGTTGACCTCACAAGAACATGTGCGAACAAAATCCTCCATTACTCTATTTTTGGCACATACCTGCTTACCATTGATGACCAATGCAAGTATCAAATCGGAAGTCATCATCTACAAGATCATGTCCTGAAAGAAAAGTTCACATATTCTAAATTCCCTCTGGTGAAATTTCCTGAAAACCTTTACTTCAATATTCAAGAAAGAGCGACTCCAATCAAGTTAAGTGGCATCGATTTAAGTGATTTAAAAGTGTTATCTTACGCGATAAAGAACAGTGAACCGGAAACCCACAGTGTAGTTACGGAAAGTGTTAGCATAGGAACCATAGTTTTATATGTAATTTTAATCATTATTTTAATTTGTGTTATTTTATATAAAAAGTATTATTGGTATGCAAAAGCAAAGATCGAAATAACCCTCAAAATTGTTCTTCGGGTAATTTCGAACTTATGGAGGGAGGAGTTACACCGTCCGACCCATATAGGAATCAACTCAACGGTCGCTAGCTACCAAAAATGCTGCATAAGCGTCTGGGTTAGATTAAGCTTTTAGAATTTCAATTAAAAATAGTTAGTCTCACATCGACCACCCTCATGAATTGTTAATTTTTATTTTAAATTTAGTTTTTAAAAACGAGTTTTTCCTTCGGCGCGATTTGACTAGGTATACAGAAGAGATACCGACGAGATTTTTCAAAGTCTGGTCATGGCCGGCCTATTATTTTTTTTCACTTTTGGTAATAAGTACTTACTCAATTCGCCACTGCTATCGTCCTCCGGTGACATCTTACCATCGATCGCGCAAAAATATACACCGAAGTCAGATTTTTCAACTTCGGTTATGGTTAACTTATTTCTAACAATTTGAAATCTGTAATGTGAATTAAGTTTGTAAATCTTGTCAAGCATGTGAAGAAAGTACTTTACTGTGAAGCATTTTTGGTCACGGTCACTTTGTGCGTTCACTACAGTAGTATTTTCTCTGTGTTTGGTAATTAAGTCCATCGATCTGGCGCAAAGGTTGTCGATTGCTATTCAACGTGGAAACGCGGCGAGTGCGATGGGCACCTTTGTGCAGGGCGGGTTGTTTAACTTGTAAATAGGACATACGATAAGCGAGTTTAGAATCAAATCCATACTAATATTGTAGTGCGTTAGTAACTCTCTGAAAGCAACTCCACCCAACCGATTTTGATCAAATGTTTTATGGATATAGTTTTAGGTACGAAAATGGAGACAGGATACATTTAATCTCGTCATTTTGAAGAGTTTTTTCCGGAAACACAATACAACTGAATACCAAGCAGGCAAAGTGGTGGGCGGAAAGCTAGTAATAACATAATTCTTTACATAATTTTATATAGTTTTATTATATTTATTATTATTTATTATCTGTGAGAACCTGGCCTGTTAAGTTATTCTACCAATCAGTGACGTTCTCAATTTCACCTGAACAGAAAAAATCGGCCAAGTGCGAGTTGGACTTGCACACGAAGGGTTCCGTACCATTATCTATAAAAAAAAAGCAAAAAAATTAGGGTTGTTTTATGGGAGCCCCCTTAAATATTTATTTTATTCTGTTTTTTTTTTATTTTTTGTTATAGTGGCAACAGAAATATACATCATCTGTACAAATTTCAACTGTCTAACTAACATTGTTCATGAAATACAGCGTGGTGACAGACGGACAGACAGCGGAGATATGGTAATAGGGTTTCGTTTTACCCTTTGGGTACGGGACCCTAAAAAAATGATTAACCCTTCGCGCGCTTGTTTACGCCGCGTGCGATGCAAATTCTACACACACGGATGTGCATGTACAGCGCGAGGGCTTAATCGTCATTTGAATGTCACTGAAACGCCATTGACTCTCGTCTTATAAATTTTTATACTCTGTAATTCTACGATCGCCGTACGACCGATATTTGTCACTACTTGTCGCTTTCATCTGTACAAAAATATATTTTCATCTGATGCCTTTAAGTTTTTAACCGACTTCAAAAAAGGAGGAGGTTTTTCAATTCGACCGTATATATATATATATATATTTTTATGTATGTCCGCGGATAACTTCGTCGTTTATGAACCGATTTTGATTATTCTTTTTTTGTTGGAAAGGGAGTGGGAGACGTCAAAAAAAATTCCTCTCTATTTACCATATTCCGCTATGAATTCACCTATTTGCTGTTTTACCCGTAACCACTACTTACTCGTGAACACAGCTTTAAAAAAATATTTCACCCTTTTTGAAGGCGGGTCAATTTTTTGTTAAAAATGTTTTATGGTACACATGAACGAAATCATGTATACCATGAAAAGAACGGAAGGTTTTTTTTAAGGTCTCAAAGACACCTACGCTTGTAGATTTCAAGAATATCGCAATAACATAAGTTAAATAAAATTTAATATTATTCTTACCGCTCGCTTGGGACAATCTCTTTCGGTGGTTTATCGTCTCCTGGCTTTTGGAAGAAGAATTGAAATTTTTTGCCAGTTCCCGTGCATTCAAATTCGGTGGGCTTACCAATCTTTACATCTGAGGTTAGTATTTTTATTTTCACTGGATCTGAGAGATTAAAAAAATGACCGCTAACCAAAGTTTTCTTAGCTGTTTTATTCTTGGTTAGTTGCATTGTAATTAGTAAATAAAAAAAATGAATTCCCATTTTCATAAATACGTAAATCTTGCAAAAATCGCTCAAATTGTCACAAACTTTAATTTGTCAGATTTTTTATTAATTGGTTAAACAAATTTTTAATCGAAATAAATTTAAGATAGAATATGTAAGCTACATTGAAACGATGACCCCTTAAAAAATATATAAATTTATTTTCATATAGAATTACACTAATTTATTAATTTGAATCTAGGTCTATTTATATTTGCTCCAAAGCTTTGCATAACATACATAAAGCTTCTGTATGGAATAAAGAATTCTGTATATCTATTTAAAAAGGGTCTAAAAAAGTTGTTTGAAAAAAATTGTTTTCTCTAAAATTATTTGAGGAACGTAAAATCTATATTGAAGACCTAATATTTCCTTACTGGTTATTTATTGCTAGCGAGACCTCGCTCTTCGCTAGTTTGATACATGGAAAAAACAAATCTAGTTTCGTTTTACCCTTGATATAGCCATAAGTTTTACATGGATACGTCTATTAAAGGTTACTTCCTGTTTACTTATTTTATTTTATTAAAATATTATTATTGTTTTCCATTATTTTTGCGCTATGCTTGTTTTTTCTTTCGCTTAGGGTTGCCTAGAAGAGATTGCTGTTTAGCGATAAGGCTGTCCTTGGATACCTTTGGTTATAATTTTCCTTTATTATTATACAATATTTATCTCTCTATAAGCATATTCGAGCAATCGCAAAAACATAACAAACATAGACTCATACTACCTACCACTGTGTCAACGAACGAACGAAGTTAGTCACCTTCGTTCACGTAAGTATGAGTCTATGTTTTGAACTAACGCTATCAGTCGAGGCATAAGTGAATAAATCATTAAACTTATGTCACTTTTACACGAACAAGATGGCTTTGGTGCATTGTAAAAGCTCCTATTCACGAAATGAACCCTACTGCAAACAAAAATGTAGACGTTACGTGCAAAAAATAGGTCGATTTTATTTTCTCAGTCTCGCATATCTTCAGCAGTGAGACATTTGCAATTAAATCGCATACCTCATCATTGGCCTGGGACGTCTTTAATAGACTATTAAGTAGTGGCCTAAATACACCTTCTTTGTTGTCTACAATTTTCGATGCGGAAACGACAGTCTCTCATGGCATGGCTTGATTTTGATACTTTGAACTGCAGATCACACCTAAAAATAAATAGTAAGCTTTGTTAAAACTTTACCTCCTGTAAAAATGACAAAAAAAATATATTAAACATTGTAATGCCAACCAACGCCAACGAATAAGATGAAAGCTAATATTTAACGTCTGGGGTCAAATATCAAAATAACATTTGTAACACTCACAATCGAGTTGAAAGGTATTTATTTGGAGGTAGATATGTTAGCCGATTTGAGCCAGTATACATAAACGTACCTATCACTATATAGGTACAGACGTTCTTAGTAGGTATGGCGTTACTTACATACGAACAAAGATCACATAACCCCTAATTCGAGATCTGAACCCAATCACAGTATCTGCTGTAGAGTCGAATGCGCAGCCAATGGTAAACACTAAGTTAACAGGTGATTATTTAGGAGTTTTAACCGAATACTCAGAGAACACATGATCTCGGGAACTGCGACATCCACTGTTAACAATGGATGTATGCGCATTCAGCTCAATAGTGACGTCCCCATTAATTATTGCTCCTACAGAATGTTACACGACGAGAAGCTTAAGGTTCGCGAAATCATAAAGGACTTTAGGTCAAAAGGTATCGTACGCGATTCGGAGTCGCCCTACTCTAGCCCTATCCCATTTGCTAAAAAGAAAGACGGCTCTGACTGCATGTGCAAGGACTTTCAGTCCCTGACCAGTATCATGGCTAAGGATACATTGTCTTTGATCAACGACCATATTTATAGCCTAGATAAATGAAAATATTTTATAACACTAACATGGTCACCGGCATCAGTTTTGTGACACCTGAAGGGCACTAATATCTGAAAATGCCCTACGGACTATCAAACGCGTCCATAGAGTCTATCTTTATAGCGACCAACTTTATTGATGCGGGAAAGGTTTTGGTATACATAGATGACTGTTTGATTAACTAAGGCTGGTTCTCAATCTACCTCAAGAAGTACTCGTTCCTATGCACTGAAATTGAATACGTTGGGAGTTTAATATCCAATGGGGAAGTACTACCCTCATCGGGGAAGGCTCTAGTCGATACTAGTCTCCCACAGAACGTTAAATAAGTAAGGTAACTTTTAGGTTTGGCAGGAAATTTTCACAAATACATTATAAATTATTCAACTAAAACGGATTTTCAAAACGCAGATTTTCATTTGGTCAGGCTTGAAAAATCATCAGCTTTTCAAATTGTTAGTTCAATACAGTCAGACTCAAAAACATTTAGTAGGTTTCGAAAAATAGATATTACATTTAATTAAAAATGTATATTTATAAGGTTCACTTAGGTTATTCACGAGGTGTTACGCCGGTTCATAACCCGCCTCACTCCCTGATAAAGGTCCTTGTATAAGATCAAAACTGTCGACCCGAAGCTGATTGCCTAGTGTTTTTACGTGTTTGTAAGTGTGTGTGTCTATATGTAGTGTATGTACAGTGCCGTTCAATAATGGAGTCATAGTTAAACCACTTAGCACGTTGCAATAGGGACTATGTTTTCTGAGTTCAATCGATTTCTCACGCAAACATGCTTGTAGCCACCTCTAAGAACATCATTTTGCGAAGCGACATCTCTTGGCTCCTCGGTGAAGTTTTTGTGGGACGTATTCATCCAACATTGCACTGTCCTCCACTCAACGCTGCTGTTGAGTCATATCAAATAATCGGTAATGTAAGCATGACGTAGTGTATCTTTATTTTGTTGATCTTACTAGCGTTAAGTATGGTCCAGCGGATAAGCACTGTCCTAGCAGGGTGAAAGATTTACGGTTCTATTCCCAGCCGAGTAGTTTCTTCTTGTATTTTATTTTTGTTTATTAAAGCATTAACGGAAACGGAGAGAGGCTTTTGCCCAGCAGTGGGACACATGATGGCTACATAAGATAAGATAAGATAAAGCATTAACAACTATTGTCACACATAATATTACATTAATAATAATAATGTTACATTATTGTATCAGTGATAAAGTATTTGAATAAAACAAATATGAAATTCGACTAGGCAATTTTCACATTTTTTTTTCTGAAACTTGATCTCTTACAGTTTTACTATGGTTATAGCTTAAGAATTCGTTTTTGTGAAGAAAAGAGTGTTGAATCTAAACCTCAACAAAAAATTAAATTCAACTTGCACTACAAAGTCAGTAGATACATAGTTTATAATAACAAAATAATAAGTTATAGATAAATATCACAATTTCACATATAACAATATTTAATTAAACTTGTTAAGCCTTAGAATCGATGAACCCTATTTATCTTACGGAAGATAAATGGAGTTCATACGGATCAATCCATTATTTTCATACTTTTGCACCATACGCTGTGGTTCATTAATAAGTCGCGAGCGTCCACTGCGCGGCTGAGATTACACGTTACCCTCATTCCGTAACGATTCACCCAACATTGCACGGTCCTCCACTAAAACCAAAATAACAAGATTAATATAATAGGAACAAAAACTATGCACCACTAATAAAATGACATTTTATTTTTCTTGGAGGTAGGCGTGGAAATAAGATCATTCTTTTGAGCTCTTACAAATTTTAAATTGATAAAAATACTTACAGTTATAATTTCACCATATGTGTTATGTAATTTTTGCCTAAGACCTACTCTTCACTTGGTGCACTAATTTACTTCTCATAATAAAGCACTTCATTGATTTCTACACCACAATCACTTCACCATGGACATTTCCGCTGATTTAGCTGCAAGTTTTGCTGATACAATGAAGCTCTTTGCAACCCGGCTTGAGGGACATGAGAAAAAGCTCCATAAGGCCACTGCTGCAGGCTCTCAGGTTCAAGATCTTCCAACCCTCTGCAGTGAGTTCGCCGAGTTCAAGTCATTCGTCATGAAAGTCTTTAACAACTTTCAGTCTCAGATTGAACTCTTGTCTCTAGTACTTGACCGTCAGGAGACTTTTCATCGGAGGAAAGTGTTGTTCTTCCACGGCATTGCTGAAAAAAAAAGATGAAAACTTACACAGTGTCATCGATCAAGTCTTAGGGTGCTTTTCCACCAGAGATGTGCGAGGATGCGTTGCGAGGGATGTGTTTTTCAAGAACCAATAGGATCGCTTAATTTACCTAGCTTCGCTTAGCCCAGCTCTGGTGGAAACGGCTTAGCGGAGCGAGGTTTTTGTACGTAAAAAACAAGCGAGAGATGTGTGCGAGGGATGTGTTGCGACGGATGTGTTGCGACGGATGTGTTACGACGGATGTGTTGCTACGGATGTGTTGCTACGGACGTGTTGCGACGGATGTGTTGCGACGGATGTGTTGCGACGGATATGTTGCTACAGATGTGTTGCTACGGATGTGTTGCGACGGATGTGTTGCTACGGATGTGTTGCGACGGATGTGTTGCGACGGATGTGTTGCTACGGATGTGTTGCTACGGATGTGTTGCGACGGATGTGTTGCAACGGATGTGTTGCTACGGATGTGTTGCGCTCCCACTTCACCGCACCCGTCCCCCGCCGACACATTTCACAGCCTCGCAACGCATCCTCGCTCGGCTCGCACCGCGCATTTTGATAGCTCCGCTACACATCCTCGTACGACACTTTTCCATCGCACAGCTTTGGTGGAAACGCCCACACATTTTCATAGCACAGCTACACATCCTCACACGACACATTCCTCTCGCACATCTCTGGTGGAAAAGCAGCCTTACATGACCAAATGAAAGTTACTGAAATTAGTGACCTGCAGGTCTGTCATCGATTGGGTTCCAACACTGGTAAGCCACGTTCTGTACTTGTGAGATTCCGGGATATTGAGCACAGGAGGTTCATCTGGGACAACAAATCCTCTCTCAAGGGCTCCCGGAGGGGTTAACCATATCAGAGTTCCTGACGAGGGCGAGGTATCAGGTTTTTATGGCTGCACGTAAACACTTTATGTCCCAGTGTTGGTCTGCAGATGGTTAAATTGTTGTGATACTCCCCGACAAGTCGCGTATGAAACTGGAGACCTTGAAAGACCTGCAAGCCCTTATCAAGAAACACCCTGCCGCTGCGCATCCTCTATCTTCAACATCGACCCCTGGTCAGGTACCGAAGATTTCGACGAGGCCTGAAGGAGCTTCCCAAAAGAGAGGGCTTAGGACTCGTAAGGTGTAAATGACATTAAAATATTGTCAAGTAATATTGTTTCTCTTGCATTTTCCTGATATGCCACTCCCTATTTTATTTTTGTGGGGTACTTCATTTCTCTGTTTACACAATACGAACTTTAGTAATTATAATTTGTTATTTCTGATCTGACTCCATATTATTTCTCTTACACTTTTTAACAAATAACCTCACTTTTCTATTATATCATTATTACTTTTTAATGCAAAGGGACGACTATTTCAACCAGCCTTGTTTAGTAGTTCTGTTGTGCTTGTCTTACAATTTTAAGTCTATGATGTGCTACTTTTAACTTTTTTTGTTTTTGTTTTAAAGGCCGGGGTTTTCAATCTTCCGTAAAGCCGCTATACGATACTTTCATTATTTTCTAACTTGCTTAGTATTTCTAATTAGTCTGTGAACTTGGTATACTTTTGTTTTATGCTAGGTGCATGTTAACTTATGTGGTGATTCTCCTGTTTTAAAGTTTTAGAGTTATTGATTAATAATAGTGTTTATTATCTACCAGTACACCTGTGCACCGAGTGGTGAGAGTAACTAGTAATTTAATTTCTTATTTGTAGTATTTATAATTTTATAGATTCATTACCTATATTATTTCACATATATTAGATCTTATATAAATATATTTATTTGTATTTATTATTATACAATGGATGATCTAAATAATGTCAATGACAGTTTCTTTTCGTGCTCTTCAAGTTCTGATAGTTTTGCTAGTGCGGATAGTGGTGATCCCACTTCGTCTACGCTGCATGAACAGCTTTCTGCTGCTTTCTCTGGTTTATCAAACAATTTTAACGCTATACACATTAATGCTCAGAGTATTCCTGGCCACGACCCCGACCTTCAGTGGCATCGTTTAGCAGCTCCCCATTGATGCTGTCCTCATTTCCGAGTCTTTTCTCAAACCTTCTTGAATGACCGTACGGGTAAGGGTTGTGGTGGTGTTGCTTTATATCTCCGTGTTAATATTCTCCAAAATATTGTCAGTTCATCCCCTAGCGGCTATTCTGAATCTGCTGAACATTTGTTTGTGGAGATAACTTTAAGTCATCGTAAAATCCTATTAGGAGTTATGTATAGCCCATCCTCAAAAATTGATTTCTTTGCCTCATTAGAGAACCGGCTATTTTAACACATGTCTTATTAAAGATGATACTCGTGCTCGCAAGTTTAGATTTTTAATTTCCTCTGTTAACCTTCACATTCTCCCCCTATCAGCGACACATCATGCCCCGAACAGTCAACCCTCTTGTATCAATCATATGATTATATCTTCCACAGACAGCGTAGCAACTCATGGCCAGATGGCCTCTTGCTTCTCATGTCATGATCTGATTTATCTTTCGTATAAAGTTTGTCCACCTAAACAAAAGGCTAAGTACCTATTACTCCGCAGCTTTAAGGGCATTGACCTGAAGGCTTTGAGAGCCGATGCTGCAAATATTGACTGGACACCTCTTGTGGCTTCGAATAATATTGATGTTAAGGTGCATTTCTATATTAATGTTGTTACTGCCTTGTATGACGTACATGCACCTCTTAAAAAAGTTAAAGTCGAGTACCCGCCTGCTCTTTGGCTTACAGCCAAGATTAAAAATCTGATGGGTAAACGCAATATAGCAAAAAAGCGGTATAGGAAATGTCCCTCAGACTATAATTTGTCAAGGTACAAAACTCTTCGTAACTGCTGCAGTCGGATGTGTAGAGATGCAAAATGCCGTCACATCCATAACACTATTAATAATTGTGATTCTGTTCATATATGGAAGTTCCTGAACTCATTGGGTATTGGCAAATTGTCATCAACTACACAAATTAATTCCAACATTAATCTTAATGACCTTAACAAACACTTTTCTCTCCTTCCTATCGTCTTAGATTCCATTACGAAAGCCAATACCTTGAGAGAGATTTTCTCTGGAACCCTTTCTTCCTGTGTGTTTTTCTGTCTCACACCTGTGTCTGAGGTTTGTGTTCAGAAACACATTCAATCTATTTCTTCTACTGCTGTGGGCAATGATGACTTAATCTCCCGTATGATCAATCTTATCCTTCCTCAACCCCTGCCCGTCCTTACTCATATCTTCAATCATTCTCTAACAGAAAGCTCCTTCCCCACTATGTGGAAATCAGCTCATGTTATTCCTCTTCGTAAAACTTCCGACCCCGCATCTTTGTCTAATTTTCGTCCCATCTCCATCCTACCTTTTCTTTCCAAGGTTCTTGAGCACATTGTCCACAAGCAACTATCTCGTTACCTATACTCTCACAATCTTCTTTCCTCTTTTCAATCAGGTTTTAGACCAGGCCATAGTACTGTGACAGCCCTTCTACAAGTTACGGATGACATACGTCGTGCGATGGATGGCAAATTACAAACTCTACTGATGCTGTTGGATTTTAGCAGTGCCTTCAATTCTGTCGACTTTGATGTTCTACTTACCATCCTTCATTCTTTAGGTATCTCCTCGTAAGCTGTGGCCTGGTTCGACTACTATCTTCGGGGGCGCTCGCAGTGCATCCGCTCTGATGAAATCTCCTCGGATTGGTGTGATCTCATTGCGGGGGTTTCTCATGGTGGCGTTCTATCTCCTATCTTTTTCTCTGATTTAAAAAAAAACTCTCACTAAAGTTCTCTCTTCAAAATTCCATCTCTACGCAGATGACTTGCAGCTATAACATCACTTCAGAGTCAGTGATATTTCTGAGGCGATTGCAGAAGTCAACGCTGATCTAGATCGCATTAGTAACTGGGCTAGGACTTTTGGCTTGGTGATTAATCCCAGTAAGTCAAATGCCCTAATCGTAGGGTCTAAAGCTCTATGCAGTTCCCTAGACTTCAACCACGTACCTGCTGTTACGTACAACAATGCTCCAATAGCTTATACCGACCGTGCTAAAAACCTTGGCCTTATAATAGATTCGCATCTGTCCTGGTCGGCGCATGTTGGTGAAGTTAGTCGCAAAATTCACTTTTCGTTGCGTTTTCTTAAACGTCTTCAGAATTTCTTGCCCTTAAAAACTAAAATTTCCTTGGCTCAATCTCTTCTTCTTCCCCTCTTAGACTACGCTGACTGTTGCTACCTTGACGCCACAGAGGAACTTCTTAACAAACTTGAGAGACTTCAAAATCTCGTTTATTATCTAGTATTCGTTTTATTTTCGGCCTACGTAAATATGACCATATCTCGCAGTTTCGAAGTCAACTCAAGTGGCTCCCGATCCGACTTCGCAGGAATACTCATATTCTCTGCCTTCTGTTCAAGATCCTGCGCAGTGATTCTTCTCAAGAATATCTGCGCCAACGCTTAAATTTTTCACGTCCTATTGATAAACCATGTCGTTCTCATATAAGATCTATTGTTTCTATACCTCCTCACCATGCTGACTTCTTTTCGCTTCCTCACGATGTCCGAGACAGCAACATTTTCAAAAAATACTTAAAAGAGCACTACCTTTTCATTGCCCATCCATAGTAATTATTTTTTAAATATGTATTTGTTTATATATATATATATATATGTATTTCATATAACTTTAGTACTAGGTATATAAAAATTTTATATATATACTAGCTGATGCCCGCAACTTCGTCTGCGTGTTGTATGTATTTTTATAGACCGAGTTTGTTCACTCACACAACTACAGATACATGAATTGCCGTTTCTTATTAAAGAAATTACTTATTTCGTTCATATTTTCGTTTATTGATAACTAAGGAATAGCAATTTCTAAAAATATTTTTCACTTGAAAACTTATTAGGTTGATACTTAATACATTACTTTGGATCTGAAAACAAAGCTCAAACATAATTGTTTCCTCTAGCGCTTATATTTTCTATATATTACACTTGCTGATTTTGATAGATTAAGGTCCGTATTACAGAACGCGACTCCGACTCTGATCTATACTTAAGTAGCAGTCGTTTTTTTGATAGTGAGAGAGATAGTGAGAGAGGTCGACAATCAACACTTAAATCTACACTAGTGATGCCTCTAAAACTTCTTTAAAAAGTTTTATGTTGTCTTAACAATCTCACAAAAAGTATTTAATATTGTATTTCGCGTTTCTGTGAAAAATCTAAAGATTTTGTATAGAAAATCAATTTTGATATATTAAAAATATGTGGAGTCAAAAAATATACGAAAATTGTATGTTGAAAGACCTATTACTTAGGTAAGTACAATAAATGACACACGAATTCAAGATCACACCTATATAGACCATATTCATAGTGGTTTTTATAAAACAAATGTCAATTGTCAGTTTCTATTGAGTTACCCGCCTTTAAAAATAAGAAATGCATTGAAAACACCGGCTGTACGGCCATAGATTACTTTGCATAAAAATAAAAGTAAGCCATTTTATTGTTTTCAAAAAGTGACATCCTGAAGATAGAATAATGTCATTTAGTTTCTCCGACAGGGCCGAATTGTCTAAATTTTGCTATGTACGGACGGTTCCAACTCAGGTTACCACACGCGTGCACTCTGTGCTGTTGTGACAAGAGCGGTTTTACAATGAAAATGGAGTAACCAGATGCGCTGGCCTCTGTAGCAAGAATGCAATGTACCTATTTGGTTGGCAGCTGGCACATCCCAAATTTTTTGTTCAGTGCCAGTTCAGCACAGTTTTTTTTTTAATATTTGTGGGTCAGTTACTATAATTGTAATTTCTTCCGACTCACTTATTGTAATGCCACCTGAAGGGAAAGTACTCTTAATACTGTAGATAGAAAATTGTACTCAAAGAAAACATTCCTTTATTTTTGAAAAGAAAGAAAACTGCATTCAAGGATTTTCGAAAATTCGTTTACCACACCCGGGAATCGACCCGACTAAAGTCTGTAAAAATTACACCCTGTACTTTTAATGCATCGCTCGTTAGGGTCAATTATAAGAATGAAACTCTGAAAAACTTAGTAAATTAAACGAAAAGAAAACTATGAAATCTTAAATTAAACCATTAAATTTAGCATGTTGGTATTGACTCATTGAATTTATAAGTCCGGATTTCACAGATTTAATGGTTTTTCTTTCATTTAATTTACCAAGTTTGTTAGAAAGATTTCATCCTTATAATTGACTCTAACGATCGACGCAATAAAAGTACAGGGTATTCTTACAGATTTTAGTCGGTTCGATTTCCGGTTGTGGCAAGCGAATTTTCGAAAATTCTTGAATGCAGTTTTCTTTCTTTTCAAAAATAAAGGAATGTTTTCTTTGAATATACTTTTCTATCTACAGTATTAAGAGTACTTTCCCTTCAGGTGGCATTACAAAATTCTACCCAGTGTACAGTTGAACATACCTCTTCTTTTTTGGAAGTCGGTTAAAAAGTAATTCAAGTGACAGTGTATCCGCTCCGTTTGGTTTGACAAAGATTCAGCGGCAGTGCTTTTCGCCGCCATAGTTCTTCGTAAACAAAACACTATCGGCTTACGGATAATGAGAGGAGTGAAGAAATAAATTGAAGAAGTAGCTAAGAAATACATATATTGAAGACCTGGCTGTATGGACACAGATTCTTTTGCCTTTCTCGAAAGAGATAAATTTAAAAAACAACATGTCCATGCTTTTAGATTAGTGAAATCCATTCATTAATCTGAGCTTTTAGCCCATGTATGTCAAAAATACGTTGATCTCTATGGTATGAGTAAAATGTACTGAAAAACACCTAGCTTTGAATTTTTTCACGGGTTTTTGTTGTTGGTTTTATATTTAATGGCTAAATTTCGAGATTTTATGTAGCCTAAATGTCGACCGGGAATATAAGGTAACACCATGCAAAATTTCAATTAAATCGGTCCAACAGTTTCGGAGATTAGCCCGTGCAAACAGACAAACAGACAAACAGACAAACAGATAAACAGACAAACAGAGAAACAAAAATTTTTAAAAAAATCGGGATTTGTTTTATTTCTCTTCTTACATCCGCCTGACTCGGTTTTTAGCATTTTTTTTTATGTACAGAAATTCGACCTGTACAGTTTTATTATATGTATAGATATATAGATTTAGCTGGAGTAATATGTAGTATTTAAGAAATAATTAGCATTCAATTTGTTGCATCTATTTTTCTCCTATAGTACACGTCTATCTTCCTTTCTTCTTGCTCTATCCTATCAACAGGTCTGCTGGTAGAAATTTATTTTTAGAAATAAGCGGAACCTTTATGTATGTACTGTCTTATGTCTGTAATTTATGTCCTGTGTGTACAATAAACGTTATTATTATTATTATGACATGTTTACGTTCTCAAATTAAATTATAAATTTAAAAACAGTGTTAATATTAAATAAACATTATGATACTCACAGTAAGACCAGTCTAATTAGCAATTTGGGATATATTATATCCTATATTGTGCAGAACAACAATACGCCGCCGCCTCTCCTGCAAACATATATGTATTTGTATGCATGTCGAAAAAAGAAATCACAGTAAACTGCCGATACCGTAAGAACACACGAGCACCTTCGCTAATGATCTAGCAATGACAAACAGGTTGCTCATGAACACCGAGCCGAACGAATCTAAACTAACTTCATTGCATTCAATTTTTGTATGGTATGGTATATGACTATAAGAATATTTGAAAACCAAAACATATTTAACAAAACGTCGTAGCTATTAGGTGACAGTTGGGCTCGAACCCGCGCCTCGCTACAGCAGGCAGACGGTGTTACCGCTGCGCCACCTAGGCTTATACTTTGGGTCGTGAAATTATGCTTGTTATCAGAGCAACAAGCGTAGTGGGGTATGCGGTATACTGATTTGTGTCCATGTGTGAGTATACGAGCAGCCGCAAGCGATTTATTTTCTGCGTCTTGTATTGACTATGCCTCCATATATGAACGTGATAGTACATTATCTTTACCTTTTTTTACTAGCCCTATTATACGTCCCCACCCAAGTAACACAGTCTTGGAGGTTTAAAACAAATCTGTGTATTGACAGTCTTTAGATAGTTGCTTTCTAAAAATGGTTTCAATAAAGAAAATGTATTCTCATAGAGTCTCTTTTCTCAAGCTGAATTATTTTTAGAGCATTTGGTCTATAACTCACTTTTGGCGAACTTGGCTAACCCTGGTGTCAGAGTTTTCAAACCGCACAATGGCCCATGACTCGGTTTTAACGACTGTAGTCAATCGACAACAGCCGGGACCGACAGCTGGGATTTAAAGATTTTAAGTACGTTTATACGAGTAGGGATATTGAATGTTATAAGATAAAAAGCTCTATAAATAGTTACCTAATAAAGCCTAAATGTACCTAACTTGAAGTAATTTTATAGATAAAATTATATAACTTTCTAAAAACATTGTATTTTAGCTATTGATACTCTTATCTTTGTTTATAAAGAGTCTTAAATCTAGATAAAATATTTAAATAGATAATTTTCAGTTTGTCTAAAAATGATACTGAAAACGTGTTTTTAGTGATTTTTTTCCTAAAAACGAATTAATTAAGTGCATTTGTATTAAATTTAAATTGAATGATTTTATGCAAAGGAAACAGGGGAAAAAATTAAAAGGTATGGTGGTTTTCGTCCAAAAGTCGGAAAATATTTAAAAAGAAAGAAAGACCGGCCAAGTGCGAGTCGGACTCGCGCATAGAGGGTTCCCTACAAACCTGTAGGTTTAAAATTATCACTATCACTACATAGTATCAAACAAAGTCAACGGATTTTGATGCGGTTTTTGTCAACAGATAGAATGATTTAAGAGAAAAAATTATATGTATAATACATGGATAATATAATAGAGAAACATTGATAATTTTAAAGGTTTCTAATGTGATGTCGCAAATAAACACATGTTTTTGCGCTAACATTTCAAACGCTGGCTGAACCCTAAGAGATAGAACAAAATAATGTACTACAGTATAGTACACCTTAAAAAGATCTACAAAAAACGGAATGGTATATGTCTATCTCATAGGGATAACCCACAATAATCATTTCTTATCCTTTACTTTTTACGAGAAATAATGACTTATTTACGAAGAGATTTTAAGCAATACAGCATTAATCCTTATCTATTTAATAGTAGATTACCCAACAAGTGAAAAAAAGGTGAATTCTTTTCGAGGGATACAAGAGCCGAGATAAAAATTTTTTCACGTGTTAGGTACTCTACTTTTTACCATTGACTACGAGAAAAAGAAAATAATTACTCTGTGACAGTAAATTATCAACAATAGCAGCTGCTTTAACGCGAAATGACTCTGAGAAAATTGGCTGAATTCCTGATTCTAAATTTAAAAATTTTAACCGAGCCATATTCAATACGTTTTTATAGCGAGAGTATGCAACCTCCTTGCACATTTTCTTTTGTTTTCTTACTAAAATCCGTATATTCGCGCATGTTCCAAATTCAAAATGTTTTATTCACTCAGTGAAATAAACAGCGTTTTATTCACTGTTTTTGAAGAATAATGGTCCCTTTTTCGAGGGGCAGTGGTAAAAATACTTTAAATACATTGTACACTTAATATAGATCAATATTGTACCTTACAGCATGTAATTTAAATAAATATTTTCGAAGATATGACAGATTTAAAATGCAGGGACACAGCGGTTGACCGATTTTGATGAATTTTGGTACTGAGATTAAACCTTGTGAAGGGACATAGGTTACATTTTATCTCACAGCTGGGCACGATATAACCTGTAGTCTACACGGGTGAAGCCGCGGGCGGAAAGCTAGTTAAAAATATTTTTATTAAATGATGTAACTAAAAATTTACGGTTTTCGCAACTTTTTATCCTTTATTGCTTCGTACCAAATTTAAAGATTCTTAGTTCACGGGAAGTACCCTGCAGGTTTTAATTCCCTTGCAAGTGACGAAAATTTGCGGAAATTTGCGGCATAAACGACTGTATCTTTTGAAACCGTTGGTTTAGAAGTTTGATTTTTTCACAGATCCAAGAGACAGAACACTTGAGTATTTGATATAAATTCCAGCTTGATATCTCCACGCGTTCTTGAGAAAAAGTTGCAAAATAATTCAGATTCAGAATCGAAACTTTCTAGTGACTCATAGTCTGTGCGGGAATAGAACCATATCGTGAGATTTGAGGGCGCCGGCGCCGCTGTGCCTAAATACCGTATTTGTGGTGTTGACAGCACTGGTAGCTCATTATAGTGCAACTATAAGATCTTGATATTTGTAGGCAGTTGTCAAAAATTTGATACTTCCCTTGAAGAGTAAACACAAAGCTCAATTACATTAAGGTAATATACCTAACTAGCGTATAGAGTATGCATACGTAAAGGGTTCTAAAACTTTAGGAGCTGAAATCCTAGATGAACTTAGAAATGAGTTTCTAAGTTTCTGAGTTTCGGAGACGGAAGGTGGTAAGAAATGAAAGATCTATGGAAAAGGTTATAACAAGAATTAATTAAATAATAGATTGTTAACCGAGGGTGGAAAGTATTTAGACTTAGGAATTGATTCTTTTACCCGCGTTAAACACTCTACTTTTTATTTCGAATATGAGGAAAATAAAACTAGTTGTTTATCTAAACTACACACATCAACACGGTCTAGGGATATTGCACGATTTTCATACAAAATTTTCGCTATAATTTTCAGACGAGCAAGTGCTAAACCTGAATTTTCAATTCTAGTCAATATAATTTTGTTCTACTTGAAATTTGTGATCAGCTTTCCTACACTATGGCCCGTGGTAAGAGGGAATAATGAAGGGGAAAATGAGGATCCCTAACGTTTTTAGTTGAGAATGCAAATTTATAGAGCTACAAAATCCATAACATACAGTGCAAAAATTTAAAACAAATAAAATTAAAAATTGACGAAGTTATGATTAAATTACTAGCGGAGTTCACTGACCGGCCGGCGTGGTAGGCTGTGACGTCACTGTAACTGTCCACGCCAGTTATTCGTTGGTAACGTTAAGGCGCGCAGGTGTTTTCATTGGTTAATTATTGTGTCTTTGAAACAAATTAAGTTTACGATTTGTGTCTAATACACTTTTCTAACTATGTATAAATATTGTATAGTGCCAAAATGTACAAATACTTCAATATACAAAAAAAGGTTAAAAGTGTAATTTTGTGATATTTAAATACACTTTAACAACACTTTATTTAAATAAATTGCAAACAAAATGACCAATTGCGTCGCCGCCGCGTATATAGAAATGCTTCCAGTACCTACTCAGATCCCCCATACTTCTGAGATGCAGTAGGGTTTACGGCGCCTGAAATGATGTTTAGGTGTTGTAAATGCTACCCGGGTTTAGGTTCTGTACTACGGTAGGGTAAACTTAAGCATAATAAACCATTTCAGACATGAATCCCTACTAGTATTCAGAACGCAATTTTCAGATAAACCGCATCTGGTTCTAAGTTGAGGAAAAAAGGTGGAAAATATGTATTTTACATAAATTAATAAAAAAAACAGTTGTTTTTGAATTTATATTAGAAAAATCGAAAAAGTAGGTAGAGAATCATTAGGTATCATTAGGTATGTACACAGTCGTTTCTGGCACTTCGCCGGCCGCTGCCGGGGCACGCTCGCTTCACTCGCTCGGCTCGTGCGTTGAGGGTCGCAGTTCTAACCTAACCTAACCCAACCAATCCTTAACGGGTTGGTTGGGTTAAGCTACTAACAAACCTACTTGTCGCAGTTCCGTCTGACGTAATCGAACAAAGAAGTCGAATGACTTATAAACAGACAAAATCAAACATGTAATAAATAAATAAAAAATATTTCCTAGAACAATTTTACATTAAAGTAAAAATTTTACTTGTGTTAGAAGCCCAGCTCTTCTACTGTACATTATGTTATCTAAGTAAACAGTTTTATTTCGATAGAATTTGACCAAAATTAATTAAATTAAATATAAGATATAAAAAAAAAACTTAATAATAGTAATGTACTATCAAATTCATGTATGGAGGCATAGTCAATACAAAACGCAGAAAACAAGTCGCTTGCGGCCGCTTGTGTACGCACACATGGACACAAATGACGTATACCGCATACCCCACTACGCTTGTTGCTCTGATAACAAGCATAATTTCACAAGCCAAAGCATAAGCCTTGGTGGCGCAGCGGTAACACCGTCTGCCTGCTGTAGCAAGGCGCGGGTTCGAGCCCAACTGTCGCCTAATAGCTACGAAGTTTTGTTAGATATGTTTTGGTTTTCAAACATTTTTAGAGTCATAGACCATACCATACAAAAATTGAATGCAATGAAGTTAGTTTAGATTCATTCGGTTCGGTGTTCATGAGCAACCTGTTTGTCATTGCTAGATCATTAGCGAAGGTACTCGTGTGTTCTTACCGTATCGGCAGTTTACTGAGATTTCTTTTTTCGACATGCATACAAATACATAAGTTTGCAGGAGAGGCAGTGTATTGTTACGCTGCATAATATAGGATATAATATATCCCAAATTGCTAATGAGAATGGTCTTACTGTGAGTATTTTAATGTTTACATAACACTGTTTTTAAATTTATAATTTATTTTGAGAACGTAAACATGTCATATAAATTGTTAGCTTAACTATTGTAATGCATTTTATTAGGGGTACATAGTTTTTGTTCCTTATTATACGTATATTAATCTTGTTATTTTGGTTTTAGTGGAGGACCGTGCAATGTTCGGTGAATCGTTACGGAATGAGGGTAACGTGTAATCTCGGCCGCGCAGTGGACGCTCGCGTCTTATCAATGAATCACAGCGTATGATGCAAAAGTATGAAAATAATGGATTCATACGGAAGATAAATGGAGTTCATCGATTCTAAGGCTTAACAAGTTAAATTAAATATTGTTATGTGTAAAATTGTGATATTTATCTATAACTTATTCTTTTGTTATTATAAACTATATATCTACTGCCTTGTAGTGCAAGTTGAATATTAATTTTTGTTGAGGTTTAGCTTCAATACTCTTTTCTTCACGAAAACGAATTCTTAAGTTATAACCTTAATAAAACTGTAAGTGATCAAGTTGCAGAAAAAAAAGTGATTTTGTTAGTAGGAAATAAAATTACCTAGTCGAATTTCATATTTGTTTTATTCAAATACTTTTTTAGTGATACAATAATGTAACATTATTATTATTAATGTAATATTATGTGTGAAAATAGTTGTTAATGCTTTAATAAACAAAAATAAATTAAAAAAAGAAATTACTCGGCTAGGATTAGAACCCGTGAACCTTTCTCCCTGCTAGGACAGAGCTTATCTGCTGGACCATACATAACACTAGTAAGATCGACAAAATAAAGATACACTACGTAGTCAAGTTGCGGGAGCACGGAACTGTGTTTTTAAAAAGAATAAAAACTTTAATTTTAACTTATTTAATTGATTTAAACTAAGTGAGACATGCGTACAGAGTTGGATGCGCGACATGAATGACGTAAATGCTTACACCTATCACTATGGTGGCTGAGAAGCCATGCCACCCATGATGTGCTGACTTGCAGCATTTATGCTCTTACAGTTATGGTTCTTAAGGGTTGTGGTGACATAACTTCTTCCTCCTCAAGCGCGAAGTTATCTGCCGAATTTGAGTCACGATGATTTCGCAAGATTCTAAATTTCCATATTATGAGGCTTATACTAATGATTACAATTAAAATATAAAGGATTATAGTAGCTAAGATCACACTTTGAGTGTCTATGATTACGTTTTCACTGTTTTTATTCATTTCCGCACTTTTTAACACGTTTGACAGATGCTTTAGATTGTCCAAATTAACACCCTTGATATTAACTTTAACACTTTCACTTATATTCACTCTGGTAAGTTCTGGTAGGTTGATGATAGGGGTAGTTCGCTGAAGTCGAAGATCTGAAGCCATTGCTCGTCAGCTTTCCAACCTTTTATTTTCTATTTAGAGTTCGCAGTCTGCATCTATGGTGGCCAGAAATGTACCTTGAATTTGTTTCTTGGTGATATCGTCCTGACACTTCTCTGTGATGATCTGCTTCTTCTGGGTGAAGATTATCCAGTTCATAGGACCGTAGCGTTGAACTTTGACGTCTTCGATTTCAACAACATGTGCTTCACAGAGGCTGTGATCTGGCTGAAATTTCATTAGCTGCTCTACACAAGTAGCTTCTGGGAATGGAACAACATCGTTTTCTCTACACAGGAATCGTTCTTCTGCAATTTGTTCATAGGGGTTTTCTGCTGGAAGGTATTTCAAACTTTTCGCCAGTAGGAAAGGGTATTTTGGGACAACTACAGTGGTAAGATTTTTTGAAGGGTTGAAAATAGGTAAGGAATAAATTTTGAAATAACTATACATATTACCATCAGTTAGGGGGATTTCCATGACAAACGTAATCTGATTTTCCTTAACATAAGACTTAACAACTATGGTTTTTTCAATACTAATCAAATTGCTTACACTAACAGGGTATACTAAACTACTATATTTCGATATGGATGTTAACATATCCAACAGTTCATCTGAGTCTATGATTGACTGATGTAGTACAAAGACTTTACTTAAGGCTAGAGCTACTTCAACGTCACCGGCTGCTAAAAAAATCAAATTAAAATTACTAATAAACAATTGGAACACGCTAAGTATATATGTAGCATGTATGGAATTACTTTCTTTGGTCGTTATATCTTTAACTATTTTTTCCACGCGTTTGAGGCGTTCATCTAAAATAACGGTATTATCTCGTAAAGCCTCAGTACTATTTACCATCGTTCCCAACATTTCGGAAATAATGGTCAGCTTATTTTCTACTTTTACTTCGTTACCTTTCATTTGGGATATCAACTTGTCATATCTTAGTGCGTCTTCGTGATCAAGATTTCCTGTTACTATTTTAATTAAAGACCCAAAAGGATTTATGATACCTCGTTTAACTCTATTAGAAGGAATAATTTGTCTTAATTTCTGTACGGTTATGTTATACAAATTTCTTGCCTGCAATTTAACGTTATAGAATTCTCACGAATAAGTCTTACTACTATCTACTAAATGTTCAAATTTCTCATATTTTTGAGAATTGTAAGCCAAATCATCCTGAATGCTTCTCAAATCCAAAACCTTTATAACAGTCCATTTGTCGTGCTGACGACATGCCTGTCCCAGCTTAACGGGTAGAACGCCGGGGTTCTTGTCAACGTTTTGAAGTTGAAGGGCCTGGTTTGCACGTATCACTGCCAGGAGGAGAATCATCCACCACCTGCGGAGGACGTTTGATGTTTTTAATGGGTACCTTTGTTTCTCGCGCGCCTATTTGCACAGGAACAATGTTTCTTTTCGGTTTACCTAACACTATTGCTTTCTGAAACCTTGCTTTGTCTTTGCTCTTTCTCCTATTGATATCCTTAGCGAATACAACATCTCCCACTTCCAAGGGTAGTTCACCTTCACCTCCTCTTCTCTCTTTTATCCTTTCCTTTTTTGCTAGTGTGTCTTTAGATATGTAGTTGTAAAGGTGTTTCATTCTTTTATTATGATCTTTAAGCAACTGATGAGTATACGCTTTTTCAAAGTCTATGTCAAAAACTGGATTAACTTTGGTATGACCAAATACTATTTCAAAAGGGATGAAGTTAGTTGTCGAGTGGATTGTGTTATTATAAGCCAATATAGAATAGGTCATTACGGAAGCAGCGTCTGTACATTTTTGTTCAAATCTAGCTAAACGGTATATTTCTATAATAGTTGAATGAAATCGTTCTATTATACCTGTTGAGTTTGGATTGTTAGGGGTAGATATGTGAAGCTCAATTTTATGTAGACTCATCAGCTCTCTCATTAGCTCATTATTGAATTCTGACCCGGGGTCACTTGAAATTTTGCGAGGCACACCGTAGAAAGAAAAATATTTTGTTAAGGCTCAAACCACCTCTGGGGTGGAACGGTTGGATATTTCAAAGGCCTGTCCTAACTTACTGAAAGCATCAACTATGGTGAGGTAGTATCTTCCCTCGATGGTGAAAAGATCAATGAATAGTTCTTGAAATGGAGCATCTTGTGTTTGAGTAAGCTGTAAAATTGGTTTTAGTGGTTTTCGGTCATATTTCATTTTAAGGCACGCTTCACAACCATTAATTACTGCGGCAACTGTGTCCGTCATGTTCTCCCAATAGTAATTCCTACGTATCCTAACTGCTGTTTTTTTGATGCCACGGTGGCATGTAGGGCCTTCGTGATATTTTAGGATAATAGCTTTTTGTTCTCTCTCATCTTCGATATATATAACCCTTTCAGTACATTCAAAAAATTCTACAGAGCCCTGTTTAAAGAGTTCAATTACGATTCTTTAAAAGTCTTTCCTGTGTATTTTGTCTTCAAAATAGATAAAGTATTTAGTTTTTGGTTTTACGTATTCTTTAAGGAAATTCTTAATTAATTGGTCATTATTAGTTGAAAGGAAAATTTCTAAAGTTTTATGTTTTTCGTTAGAAATATTTGTGACTTGTATTTCATTCTTAAACCATTTGAAGACAAGGATTTGGTTAGGTTTTGTATCTTTTGCCTCATGCGAAATTGGTATTCCGTGCGATTCCAAGTCTTGGCAAGAATGAGCTGTTTCTGTAGAACTTCTGTTAGGGATTATTGGATAGTCCCCATGTTCAGATTCGGAGTCACTGATAGTCACTGTTGCGGATGAGTCTGAAATAGTAATGGTTTCAGAACTATCTTTTTGTTTGGCATTGTCTTTACGTTTGACATTTTTCAATTTGGTTACTCTGTCTTCAATTTCTTTCAAGTGGGCTTTTAGTAGGTCATCGAGTTCTTTATCTCCGTCAACATTTACTCTCATAGAAACGTCATAGTCAGAATCAATGGCATTTAATTTTATACGAGAGAGAGAGTCAGCATTAGTATTTTGTTTCCCTTTCTTGTAAACAATTTTAAAATCAAATTGTCTAAGTCGCCAACGTGTTAGCTTGCTGTTAGGCTTTTTCAACGAGTACAGCCATGCAAGTGGTCTGTGGTCGGTATATATGTAAAATTTGTGTCCATATAGGTAGGGTCTAAAGTGTTTTGTGGCCCAAAAGATGGCTAGGAGTTCACGTTCTATCGTACTATATCGAGACTCTGTATCAGTCAATGTACGGCTAGCATATGCCACGGGTTTGTCCTGTCCTACAGGTCCTTGCGAAAGGACAGCGCCTAAGGCAACTGCAGATGCGTCTGTAGTCAGTATGTAAGGTTTCGTGGGGTCTGGAAATTGTAAAAGAGGGGCAGTGGTAAGGAGCTCTTTACATTTCTCAAAAGCATCTATTTATTTTTGATCTATTGTGATTTTATTTCGCTTTTTCAAGCATGCGGTGAGTGGTTGGGTTACTTTGGCAAAGTCCTTTATAAAACGCCTATAGTAGCCGACTAAGCCAAGGAAACTTTTGATTTCTGTGGTAGTTTTCGGAACCTCTTAAGCGCTTAATTATTAAGTGCTTAATTACCCTCGTAAATAAGCACTGCAGAAATTTTATCGTCGTTTGGTCTTAGTCCGTCTTTGGTAATGGTGTGACCTAGGTAAAGAACTTCCTTCCTGAGGAATTCTGACTTGTCAAGTTGAATTTTGAGGTTTGTCTGTCTTAGTCTGTCAAATATAGCTCGTAATTTTGTCAAATGTTCTTGCAAACTGGAGGAAAACACAATAATATCGTCTTAATATACAAGGCAGTGTATTCCCTGTAAACCTCTTAGCGCACTATCCATCGTTCGTTGGAAAGTAGCAGGAGCCGTTTTGAGGCCAAAGGGCATACGTAAAAACTCATAGTGCCCTGACTGAGTGCTAAATGCAGTCTTTTGTCTATCACTTTCATTAACTTCTATCTGATGATAGCCGCTAGCCAAATCGAGTGTGGTAAAGTAAGTGCTTCGTCCAAGTTTGTCAAATAAGTCTGTAATGTTGGGAAGGGGGTACTTGTCGTCTATGGTTATGTCGTTGAGTTGTCTGTCTGTGTCATTGTTCATGTAATTAATATTGTTTTCACTCGAAATGTACTCTGTAACCTTGAAAGGGGAAACTATGGTTAAATCCATTTGAGTCTCTAGGGTATCTTGGATTACTGTAGTTGCATATCCTTTAGTGCAACTAACGAGAGCATCAGGCATTCGAACGCCATCATAAAATTTTTGTAATTTAAAATTGCTTGCCCTGAATACAAGTCGGTCGGTATTTTCACTCGCATTTCCGATCTCGGTGGTAATACTATTGTGTAGTCAATCAAATTATGAATGATGGGTATGTCAGTGGTCTTTGTTCTAAGAACTTTATTTTTCAGATCAATTATCGCCTCTACTTGTTTTAACAAGTCATTCCCGATCAAGCCATCGTAGCGGGAGTCTACGTCGTAGAGAAAGAACTTATGATAGTCTGTACTTTTAAATGTTGGCATTAAAGGGATTTGTACGACTTCATTATGTTGAGAAGTGGCATGAGTACTTATTACTTCAAAATTTTCGCGGGCCATATAATTTGAAAAATATTCGTAAGCCTTTTGGGGACGCAAAAACGAACGTGTGCTTCCGGTATCTATCATTAATTTAGCGTTAATTTCGGGTAAGTAAATGTATGGCAATTTTAATTTTACATCACAATTCAACTCTATAGATTCTCTGTTCGAGTAGAGGCCTGTATGTAAAAATTTTGCGCTTGTTGTGTCTCGCTACTCTCTGAGTCTGCAACCTGAGCTACCGTCTCGGGCTTATTGGTCCTTGCGTCCTCCAAGGCTAGCATTGCTGCTTGTTGGTCGTATGAATCGCAATCGTAATTCATTGAGGGGTCGTTACTACACGACGCGTAATCGTAAGTATTGTAGGGCTCTTCCATATAAGACGCATACTCGTCGTACAATTCAGTTTCGTTTACGCGGAAACCTTGTGGTTTTTGGGGTGCCGTGCGCATTGATACGTCATTGGGGTAGTTTTGAAAATTTTGTTGAGGGGGTCTAAATCCTTGTTGCTGGCCAAACTTGTTCGGTCGCATGTGAGGCAAACGTTGCAGACCAACTGGCCTGTAGCCCACCTGCGCTTGAGCTTGAGCCCATGGTGGTAACGATCTCTGCTGCTGTGGCTGACCAAACTGAGCTGGTTGCATTGGTCGGTAGAGCTGTTGGTTATTCGTCTGCGGGTTCCTAAATTGTCTACTTTGAGGAATTCCGAATGTAAAAGGATTGAAATTGTTCGACTGTTTACCATAGAGCTGTGAATTGTTCAGATGTGGCGTATGATTGGGGATACCGAATTTAAATTGATTTTGATGTTGCATTTGTGGATTTAATTTAGGTGGATTGGTAGAGTTTGAACGGTTTTTAATTTGATATTGGTCATGGAAGTTTACTTCTTCTAAGACATATGTTAGTGCCTTTTCTAAGGTATCAGGTTGGTGAAGTCTGACAACCCTAACCATGTTTTCTGGCAGATTGTACAGAAAAACGTTAAGAGCAGTTTTGTTATAAATGATCACTTTACTGCTACGCAGCTGAGCGTCATCTATTAGGTTTATTTTAGCTATAAGATTTGATCTAACTGATTAGATTCTATTGCAAAAATTGAGGTATGACTCGCCTGTTCTAATTTTTAGGTTTTCTAACTCTACGGCGATACATTCCTCGCTGCGCGGATCGCCAAAGTGCTGTGTTAGGAGTTCCTTGAATGACGCCCACGCCACGACGTCTGGGCGCTCGCTTATCAGCGCTGCTGCTTTTTCTGTTAGCCTACAAGTAATTACTTGCATAACGTATGCATCTTGAATTGGGTCACCGCGGAATCTGTCTATGATGTATTCACATTTTCGTAAAAATAGACTGAGGGTTTCACCATCGCCTTTACAGAGTGGTATGATTTTTACGAATTCTGAAGGGATTATGTTCAAGTTGGCCTCCGGCATTTTCGGTAACTTTTCTCGCTTTTACACACAAGTAGGTTTTCACACAAAATAAAATTTACAATAAACAGAACAAAGTAAGCAGTATAAAAATTTTGAAGGAAATACTAAAGTTCTATTATTTACAATTTCTATTCTAATTAAATTTTAAATCAGCTTAATTCAGTTCCTTTAATTATTTCTCATTAACAAATTTAATTACTTTAATTTTATTTTATAATATTCTTGTACTTATACTTATATAAGGCTTAACTAATTCAGATCACGTTTGAAATGAGAGAAGTTTGATCTCAAGTACACGTAAGGGATGGAACACAGGGGATAGCGAAAAGTTTTACTCACCACCCTGCAACACCCATTCTGAATATGTCCGGCTTATGTCCAGGTCCTCGACGTATTTTTTATGGTTCGCAGGATCCGCTCCAGCTGTTGCGCGCTCGATTTTCCACGAATAGACGAGGTTTAGTCTATTTTCCGCGAAGATTAAATGCGCTTGGTGGCCAATTTTAGGATTAGCGGATCCTACTGGCTGCGCCAGTCAAGTTGCGGGAGCACGGAACTATGTTTTTAAAAAGAATAAAAATTTTAATTTTAACTTATTTAATTGATTTAAACTAAGTGAGTCATGCGTACAGAGTTGGATGCGCGACATGAATGACGTAAATGCTTACACCTATCACTATGGTGGCTGAGAAGCCATGCCACCCATGATGTGCTGACTTGCAGCATTTATGCTCTTACAGTTATGGTTCTTAAGGGTTGTGGTGACATAACTACGTACGTCATGTTTACATTACCGTTTGTTTGATATGACTCATCAGCAGCGGTGAGTGGAGGACAGTGCAATGTTGGGTGAATGCGTCCTACAAAAACTTCACCAAGGAGCCAATAGATGTCGCTAAGCAAAATAATGTTCTTAGAGGAGGCTACAAGCTTGTGTGCGTGAGAAATCTTGTGAACTATGTTCAGAGGAACATAGTCCCTATTGCAACGCGCAAAGTGGTTTAACTATGACTCCATTAAAGAACGCCACTGTACATTTGCGTGTGTGTCTGCTCGTGCGTATGCGTGTGTGTGTGCGTGTTTGTGCGTGTGTGTGTGTGCGTGTGTGTGAGTGCATGTGCGTTCTTGTGTGAGTGTGCGTGTGTGTTTGTGTGTATATTATTGTTTGTGTTTGATTGATTGATTGTTGTTGTTGTTATTGTTGTGTTTGTGTTTGTGTGTGTGGAATTTATTTATAAATGTTTGGTTCCTACTCACCTATTTTTATGTAATACATTTCCGATTGTTATTTAGGAAATGTATAGATTTCCTAGAAAATGTATCAAATAAAATCTCTGAGTACAGGGAGCATAAGATATGACAATCCTCCTGCGGCTCAGATCGCGCCTTCTTTCGAAAGTGTATGATTCTGAATAGCGGAAGGGTTTCCGTTATAATTTCCTGAACTACACTACGGAATCCATACCTGATTCCAGCGCGTTCACTGATGTGAATAGTGGAAGGATTTTTATTATCATTTTTAGAAATCTTGCTTGTAAAACCTCCCACATCTCAGACCTGTGCCGGTGCTGAGATCGGGTGGTATTTCCGTAAACGCGTCGCCGCCGCCGCTCCGAGAACTGTAAGTACCGACTGCCGACTGCGCTCGGACAGTCACTGTGACGTCACACGCACCCGCGTACACCAACTTTTAGCGGCAGGAACGGCATAATATTTATAACTTAATATCTTTGTAAGTAATGGTCCGATTTGGATAATTCAAAAAAAAATATCATTTTAATGACATAGATAATAACGTGAATACTATTTCTATTGAATTTGCTATAACATTACTGATCTTTATTAGTATAAAAGGGGTATAGAACGGCATGAAATGGAGTCGTAGGAGGAAGAACGCCGCAGGTTTCAGTAAGCTGGCTCGGGTTAGTCCGATGCTGCAAAGTTCAGCGATAAATTTACGGTGGTGATATCGCCGAAACACAAAAAAATAAAGTAGACGAGATTTATAGAAATACAAGGGTTTAATTAAATAAAAACACTACAAAAATTTGAAATCGGGACTAAAAGGGATAAACAATAAATACACAACAAAATTTAAAACTTAACAGTAGGTAATAGGGTAGCCTATCTATGATAGGAGGTTTAGTTTAGGAAAGAAGAACTGGTTAATTTAGAACACTAATTTTAACATACAATCGAATCTTGTGGCTTTACTAAATTTAATAGGTATGGGACTTAACTACTAGGTCTTCTTGGGGCCGCCGGGGTATCCACAACGAAGATGTGTTTGGATCAGCTTGTCTTAAAATCACTGTGGTCTCTACTGCAATCCCATAACACGATGTCTACGTTGCTAAATTCCCATTAGCGTTTAATCCTGATAGCTCGAATTCTACTATCTTAACTCCTTGCGTGGGCCTGGGTGTATCAACTTCTTTGATCTTAATAGACTCCGATATGAAATTTGCTATCTAGTCTGGGAAATAAAAGAATTGGTATTACACTAAAGACACATGGATAAATTGGTTTGAAAAAATTAATATTGTTATTTTATTAACTATTCGTGGCAATTTAGTAGTTGTGTGGGTTTTTAGATTTGAGAAATACCTAAAGTTGCGTTTTTACTAATATCTGCTAAACAGTAAATGGACTTTCAGTGATAATCTACATTTATAACATTAGATATCTTATTATTATGTTACTAAAGTAATCTCTTGCTCAAGACGTAGAATTCCTAACAATACGATGATTTTTCTTTTACGGTATGAAAAATTATACTTAGAAAATGGAGCAGACGGGGATTTTTATCTTTATACTAGTTAAATAAAAACCTAAAGCCTGTGTAAAATTTGCACCCAGGTGACTCTCTTAGAACCTATGTAAAAAGTGTTATTTTAAGATTTACCTATCGAGCAATAAAGACACACGAAATATTTTCTTGACTGTGCCATGTAACTTACTTTCTTTACAGTAAATTATTATAATCTCTTGTCTAAGTCACAAAGGTTCTGCAAAAAGGCATAAAAATAAATTTATCGGAACACCAACAAGTTGCCCGCGCTTGAACTTGCCGCGATGTTGCCGCGGAAAGCATGGTCAGTGTGAGAGCGTGACGGAGCTATCAGTTGCGCACGGGACAAAGAGATAGCGGATAGGGTAGCGGTAGGTCTGTACGTCAATAAGGCTGCGGCTCCACTGAGGCGGAGACGAGCGGAGCTGAGAGGAGTAGAGCTGTGAAAAGAGGTACGTGATTCCACTGAGGCGGAGACGAGCGGAGCTGAGTGGAGCAGAGCTGTGAAAACTGTGGCGGAGACGAGCGGAGCGGTGTATAGCGAGCCGGGACGAGCAGTCGAGACCCAATACATTTTATTTGTAGTTAGTTATTTGGAGAGTGCACACGTCATGTCGGTGCTAAGTAAAAAAAAAGCCATTTTGTATCTAACATTGCTAGAAGACGAAGAAATCGAAGCAATGAAAATTGCTTTGATTGCCGCAAAATATTTGAGCTCCACTAAGAGAAACCATAGATTCTGGGTGAGAGAACACATAAAATATCATTCAACACAAGGAGAATTCGCAACTTTTTTTCAAACATGTGACGACGAAACATTTGAAATTTCTTATAGAGTAACCAGGAAGACTTTTTATGAATTGCATAGCCTGCTTGGACCTCATTTAAGGAAGAATGACACTAACTGCAGGTTGTCAATTAGAAGTGAAGAAAGGTTGGCGTTGTGTCTGAAGTAAGTGAATGCTATTTAATTGTAAAAATAAAACATGAGATCCTATAAAAAAACAATACTTGTCAAAAAAATCAAGTCTCTAACTTGGTTGTTCTACCGTAAAACCTTGTGAGATCTATGTAATACCAAGTCGGTTATTAATTTATTCAGTCCCTACTTAAGCAACCTTCTGTATTAAATTGTTACGTAATTATCTATCCTAACATCGTATATCACAGCACAACTTTTTACTGTAGAACAAAAGAGTGCCAGACTTGGTTTTTTGACAAGTATTGTTGTTTTTTTATGGTTATTGTTGTATTTTCATGATGTGTACAGTCAGCGTCATTCGTAGCATGTAAAAATAGTCAAATAGTTCGGTACATTATATAAAATCTATGGTGCTACGAATTATATGATGCTGACTGTACAAACCCACACATAAACAGCGGGACAGGTGAAACTGAATTAAACGCTTGTAATAATATTTATTAGTAATTATTTATTGTTACAGAATAATGACAGAGATTTTTTTTGTAAATATTTAACGCAGTATAAAACCGAGTGGGAAAGTGTAAGTCAGGCTGTGGCATCTAGGTTTCTGTTTATGTTAGTATCATCGTTCTGATCGTCATTCCCGGGTGTAGCTGGTTCTTTATTTGAATGTTCTTTATCGTTTGAATAATTAGCCGAAGTATTTGAATCTGTACTTGTGCAGTATCCATAATTCGGAGCAGTCCATAAATGCTGTTCATTTACTTCCTCGGCTTCCATAAGAGCGTTCATTGCGTTCCGTTTAACTTGGCGTTGCAAATAAGCCGGAAGTTTTTTGACACTCTTTGCCATTCCAAGAAAAAAATGATCTACTTCGTCAACGTTATCGGGTGCTGTCAGAATTTTTTTTATTTCAGCTCGTTCTTTCATCAATTGCTGGTGATTTTCTTGATGGTTTTGTAGTAGCTCAGTAATATCATCAGCTTTCCTTTTATTGGTAGTTGTTGAAGAAGCGTGGGAAGAATGAGATGGCGAAGGAGCAGCATTTTGTGTTGTCGAATTTTGAGAGTTATCAGTTGTAGGTTCTGACAGAATACTTTCTAAATCTGATAGCAGCTCTTCTTGTGATTTCGAGTTATTTTCTGTACTGGAACCTGCGGACATTCGTGTATCGTCAGTTCCTGGGCTCCTTATTTCTTGTTGCTCATAGTTCGTCGTTCGGTTTCTGTTAGACATATACGGCAGTAAAAACTCCATAAGTTTTTGGTACTTCCATAATTTTATTTGTTTTGTTGCTTGACCACTTCTAATAGAATTTTGTCTTTTTATGGCGTCGCGGTGGTTGTCGCGTAATTTTTTCCACTTGGCTTTAGCTGTGTTAACTGAAAGAGAATAAATCCAAGGTTAATTTTGTGAAAGTAATATAATAAAATATATTTACAGGTATTTAGCGACTGGCAGCAAGTTTTCAACCATTGCAGAAAATTTTAGAATTGGAAAAAGTACTGTATCAAAGATTATTCCAGAAGTTTGTGATTGCATTTGGAAGGTGCTGCAGCCGTTATACATGCCAGTACCAAATAAAGATGATTGGTATAGAATAGCAAAAGATTTTGCAGACTTGTGGCAATTCAAGAATTGTGCTGGTGCGCTGGACGGCAAACATGTGTACATTAATGCACCAAAAAATTCAGGGTCTTCATTTTTTAATTATAAACACAGATTTTCAATCGTTTTAATGTGTGTAGCCGACGCTAGAAGGAAAATAATAATGGCAGATATTGGGTCGATGGGGAGGTTCAGTGATGGAGGAATATTCTCTGATAGCGAATTTAGAAGGAGACTACAAAACAATGCTTTAGATTTACCACCACCTGAACCACTAACTCAAGATGGAGAACCAGTACCATTCGTATTTATTGGGGACGAAGCTTTTCCCTTGTCTTATAATTTAATGCGTCCATATCCTAGAGATCAATTGAATGCAAGCAAAAAAATATTTAATTACAGGCTATCAAGAGCTCGTCGTATTGTAGAGGCGACATTCGGTGTGTTGAAAAGGAAATGGTATGTGTATCACAGAGAATTTGAATGCCAAGTCGATACTGTCGATAAAATTGTTAAAGCAACATGCATTTTACATAATTATTTGATTGAAAACCAGCCAAACTTTTTAAATGAAATAAATGCAGATGCAGTACCAAGAGACGAGAGGGATAGCAATACATTGATGATAACAAATAATGCAAGTACAGATGAATGTTACCGGATCCGAGATATATTTTGTGATTACTTCAACAACGAGGGTAAAGTCCCGTGGCAGGAGACCCGTATTTTGCGACGTCTGAGCATTTTATAAATTAAATAAATACGTATTGTACTTACCATTCTGAATATTTGTTTCATTCACCACTAACTGCCACGCTGCATCCTTCGTCTCATTACACTTGTAAGTAGTAAGTTGAGTGTTCCACAAACATGGGTACTTTTTGACACTTTCAATGAACAATTCGTCACCCATTGTGAATCGTGCGCAAGTGTGTAGTATCGGTGACGCTAGCGGTCCAACTGACTGTGCGGCTCGATTAGAATCCCGCCCCTCCACTCTGCTTCGCCCCTCTGGGCCCGTGATTACACGTCTCCTCTCCGCCCGCTCAGCTCGTCTCCGCTTGACTATTTCCATTGAATCGGAGCGGAGCGGAGACGAGATGTGGATTTCACGTAATATGATTGGTCAATCCCCACACGTCTCCTCTCAGCTCCGCTCGTCTCCGCTTGACTGTTTCCATTGAAGCGGAGCGGAGACGAGATGTGGATTTCACGTAATATGATTGGTCGATCCCCACACGTCTCCTCTCAGCTCCGCTCGTCTCCGCCTCAATGGAGCCGCAGCCTAACGTACGTCATTCGCGATCTGGAGACGAATTTTTGAGATGATATAATTCCTTACAAATCTTGTCAATTCGTATGCGAATTGGAATTCTATTATTTCAATAATAAGTCTCCTGTTTGTGTGACGTGCGGCTGCAAAATCATGTCTTGCCTTATATGCGGAAAACCCTTAAACGATGATACAATTAGAGTTGGTAGTAAAGGACTGAAAACTCTCTGTAAAGAACAATGTGCAAAATGTATGGGCTTTGGGCCCAGTGTTGTATGGTTCCTAAAATGACTGAATTAATTAATTTATTAATGTGGGAATGACGAAATAATATTTCTATATTATAGACTTACGTATTTTTTGTAGATATGAGTGATTGAAACGACATTTATTAATATTTTGGGACACAATTGTGTGTAGTAAAATACACTACATGTATTTTATACATAAATAAAATACATGTATTTTATACATAATTTTATACAACAAAACATTTATTCAGTATTTTCCCAGACAATTATTTTGGTTTTTTTAACATTTCTGCAAATTTACTCTGTTTTGAAATATTAAATAATGGTGTTTCTACATTTTTTAAGTTGAGTGGCAACTTTAAGGCAGAGTGCGCGGTCTGACCACCTTGCAATAGCGTTGCGGCAATCCCTGAAGATGCCACAGCTAAGGCAATATAACGTGTAACACGTATTTTTGCCAAAATGAAATTTAATAGTTAGGTTTTGCCGGTTCCTCCTGGAGCATCCAAATTGGCCCTCGCTTGTATATGCACTTTTTACAAAACACCAACATGATAGTGAACAGCTCACGTATCATACGTGGTGAGTGACCCAATGTGGCCTCACCCAATCCTGTATGCCAGTACTCAACATTTTCAAGCAAGCCTAAAGCCTTGCAAGCAAACAGGAAAGAAGGGTATACTATATCAACTACAGTTTTCAATGCTTCAAATGACGTGGGGCTTCGAATATCGTGTATACCCTGCCCAAACCATGTTCTTTTTTAACGCCAAGATCCACTCCACGTTTCCTCCGTACGAATCAGGAATTGATCCAGACATAATATGCCGGTACTTGATAATATAGGTGTTTTGGCAAAATTCTCAGTACGACACAGATCAAAAAAGGCAAGAAGTGACGTTTTTGGTGGATTCATAAGTCGGACTGCGAGGTTTTGCTCATTAAAATACACTCTTTGGCCATTTTCAAGATGAACCGCAAGATGGAACACGGTGTGGAAGCGTTCATGAATCGGATATTCAAAAATTCGCCATACAGCCTCTAAACTACTTATGTACCTCCCACTTTCGTAAATGTTTATTTCATCTTTTTCATTTTCTAGAGCAAAAGTGGCTTGGTCGGATCCTTTACTTGTGTATGTACTTGCAAACGTATATTGATTTAATAGAATGACAAAATTCGACGTTTAAGTATATGCGCGTTACATGTTCTTAAAAGAACCGGAGTATACGGGACTACCCAACGGTTGTCAATCTCTACTCCATAACATATACATATATATTCTTTATTGCACAAACATAGTTATTATTATCAATTAGAAAAAAAAGTGTACAAAGGCGAGCTTATCTCTAAAAGAGATCTCTTCCAGCCAACCTAACTAGTGTGAAATAAGTAGAAGGGGTAGAGAGATCATGACTCTTGCGCCTACATTGTGTCCTGTGTGTACCTACTTGTGTTTTATTATTTTTGTGTGTAGTGTAATGTGTACCTGTGCTTGTGAATAAATTGTATGTCTATGTCTATGCCTATTTGCGCACACAGTTTACAGAAAAATAATAATAATAATACTAAATAAATACAACAATCATAAAACGATACTTATTACAATAAAATAAATACATAAATATAAAATACATATTATATTATATCACATAAGAGTCTCGAAAGAAAGTGTTCTTTCAATCTTTTTTTTTAAAGAGTGAATAGAAGGGCTTTCTTGAATAGATCTTGAATATCGAAATTAAAGCCCCTAAGTTTTTTTTTATTAATAATGGGTTCGCTTTTGACCACAATCTAGCTCAGGGCAAAGATGTGGTCAAGGATGTAGCAAGCTCACCCAGAAGATTCCTATTCACTCGAACTTTAAAAAGATTCAGGTTATATGAACTCACAAATACCGACGCAGGCAGGGAATTCCATTCCCTAGCAGTGCGCAATATGAAAGATGATGAAAAGCGCTCAGTACGAATTCGCAGGATATCAACAAGATAGGGATGGTACCCAGCGGTGCGTCTGGACGTCCGATAGAAGAATGAGGCAGGCGAAATGAGCTCGTGCAGCTCATGAGCACACTCCCCGAAGTACATCTTATAAAAAATAAATAGGCAAGTTACTTTGCGTCTATGAGCTAGGCTTTGAAGCTTATCTTTTACAAGCTTCCTATCACCGATGAGTCTCCTGGCTCTGCGGTCCACCGAGTCCAGTGTGGCTAGTTACTTGGCCGAACTATCCCAGAGGTGGCTGCAATACTCCATGCACGATCGGACCTGTGCCTTATAAAGGGAAAGGAGTTGATCGGGCGTAAAGAAGCGCTTAACTCTGTTGAATATGCCCAGCTTTTTGGCCGCTGTTTGAGCTTTGGACTCGATAGAGATGCCGAAGTTAAGGTTGGCAGATAACTTCATGCCAAGGAGCTAAAGCTTATACGTGATACATGATGTGTAATTGCAAGATATATGTTTGACACGGCAAATGTATTTTAGCTTTTCAGTCTCTATTTCATAAGTCCCACATTAATTAATTAATTCATTCATTCATTCAGTCATTTTTCACATACATATTCAGTTACTCATCAACCCGTACATAGCTGGGTCAGGCCGAGTAACTTTGCCGGTAACACGGTAACACAAGTCAAACAAAGTAACACAAGGTAACACAACGAAAATGTAAAGCTGAGCTCACAAGAGTTTACTTTGAACAAAAATAGGCTTTTTCTGTTTACCATCATAAATAATAAGGAATATTCGGAAAATTTAAAATAATAGGCAATATATTAAAACGCCATAATTTTATCATAGATTATTTATTTATAAATATTACAATTTTTATATATTTATATATATTAATTAACTTTTTTTTAAATTATTCAACTTACTCAATAAAAATCAGTTCTAAAAAAGTTAATGTCAATTACGTAAGGTAAGTATGTTTTCTTTTGTTTTCTTTTTAAAACGCAGGTACTACGTATATAAATACAACTTTAGGTAACACAAAGTAACACAATCAGTAACACAAGGTAACACAATCAGTTGACTCGCGACAAATATAACCTTATTTCTTATTCTGTTATGATTTTTGAATATTTTTTGCTTATAACTCATAAATCGTACTATAACTTACAAAATAAGAGCAAAATTTGATTGAATATGTACTTACCGTGAAGAAAATTGAGTTCAGAAGTGAAAAAACAAAAGTTACACGCCGAAAACACCACTTCTCCTTCACCTCACAACAAACGAAATGGTCGAATGGCGCAGACGCAATATGCTTGAAAACGAACAGTGATGCCGCTTTAGGAAAAGTGTTAAATGTTACTATTACGTAAAGTAAATTTTGCCTAAAACGGTAACACAATGTAAAAGTAACACAATACAAAATCCGGAGACATTAATTTAATAGTGGTTATTTATTTATTTATTTATTTATTTAACAATTTATTGCACACATGAAAATTAAACAGATTAGTAGAAGAAAAGATAGACGACACAATAGGTATAGCTTATTTCTATTTAGAAATTTCTTCTGTTATTTATACGATTTTGATAATAATTATACTTAACGCAAGAATTGGTGTACCCTACATGGATTATACTTCTACAAAAACACTTGTTTTTGTTAATTATCACCATGGTATTAAAGTAAATTACCACGAATGAATGTAAGGCGACAAGGGGACACTCAAATTTTGTATGGAGCCAAAACTCAGTGATTTAAATAAAAATTGAAAATAATATGTTAAAACGTCAATTCATAGGTTTTTATTGCATTTTCTATCACAGAAATACTTAATGATTATAGCAAAAAACGGTTTTAATAATTCGTTGTCATCGTTTTACTGTAACATTAATATAAAGTTGGGGACATAGCCATTTTTTTGCAAGCGGCAAAGTTACTCGGCCTTACCCAGCTTATGATGCTACAACACTGGGACAATTTTGCACATTGTTCTTTAGTGAGCTTCGAAGAGATAATTTATTGCCATACCTATTGGTATCAGGCGAAAAATGAAAGGACTTGACCGATTAGTCGAGGAAACTGAACAACTTTACCAAATAAAAAATTTTGGTGAAACGAAAAAAAAAATCGGCATCTCCATACCATACTAACTTTTCATTCTAATTGGACATCGTATTTTTTCGTGTCCTGAAATTGACTGTTTGGAAAAGTTGTTCCGTTTCTTTTACGGCTCATGTCCTTTCATTTTTAGAAAGGCTGTTAGTTACACGTTATTATGTACCTACAAGTTACAATAGGTTTGAACACCTCGTTTCAATAGTGATACCTACCTTCCTACCATCGATCTACTCGGTATAAATAGATACTTACCTACTCCAATGCTAAGCACGCTCAAAAGCAAGTAACAGAAGCAGGCGCCGCCGCCCGCCGCGTACCGTGCGCAACCGTTCCCTCCTGCCCGCTCGCGAATAATGTTTTATTTAATAATTGGTAAATGGTTTCAAATTCCTCGGGGATTTTTCTTATTTAAGTACAATTAATCATCTTACTCTTAGGATTTATAAAAAAATCAAATGTGTCTAGTGCACGAGGGTAAAAATCAAATAAAAGTGAATTTAAAAAAAAGTATTTAAGTCACCTTGGAGATAATTCACATGGTTATTGTTAGTAACTATGTACATACTGTAACAAAATATCTCTAATTGTGCAATAATTGTTTTGGAGTTATACTTGATTTTATGTACTATATTTAACATTCGCCAAATATGTTGATATTGATTAGGGATTATTGTTGCTATTAGTAAAACATCCTAAAAGAAGGTATCATGTTAAAAATCTCTTGTTGTTCATTTTATGTTCACACTTAAATTTAATGTAATTGCTATTTTGCCTAATTACTCAATAATTATCAACAAAAAATCGGGGATTATCGTGAATTTTAAATGTTCAGTGGTTTATGTAATATAATTCTAAACTATCCCTCAATGTGCAATTAATCTCATTTTTCCATACAAGCCCTCGTAGATCGACTCGACTAATCGTTGTTTTGGCACTCGTGAACAAAATTTTCACAAAACTTTTCTGTATAACATTAACATATATTTGAAGGTCCAAACAACAGAATTTTCAGTCTATTCAAATGCATAGTATTTTTTAATTATTTCTACAAAATACACTTATTTTTACCAAAACTCCTCACGATTTTTTCATCAATCCTCAAAAAAAATTGACCACTTCCATCCCAAACCAAAAAGCAAAAAATGGATAAATAAAATTTTGAAATCTATTGAATAAAAAAGAAAACTAGACCGAAAAAAATTAGTGAACATAAAAAAGATCGCAAGCAGAAATGCTGCAAAAGGTACTGTGAGCCAGTGCAGATGTCCGAAATAGCTCCCGAGGGAGCTACTTCGGACATCTGCGCTGGCTACATAGTACTGACGTTCTTTGTAAACGTTAGTTTCGAACTTTTAACATCTTCAGCGATTTAAATTTAAAATAGAGATCGCCGAAACACTCAAAAAAATAAAGAAGACGAGATTTTTTAAAAAAGAATGAAAGGATTTAATTAAACAAAAAAATTACAAAAATTCGACGTAGACCCAGAAAAATATTGAATAAAGAAATTGAACATTTAAATTAAATTTTAAGGTGTAACATACAGGATAACCTAACACGCAAAACAATTTTCAACGTATGGATATTTTGTTTGGAAATGAAGTGTAGGTTAACTTTGAACAGTTACAATTCCATACATAAATTTAACACCTACATAAATTTAAACACATGGCCAAAACAATAAATTATTATCTGCTGCAAATAGGTAAAATATATTCAACGCCGAATAAATACCCCACCTACTTGAATGATAAAACTAAAACTGTTACAATTGGCACATTTTGACAAAAATAAATTAAGAGTATTTAAAGGAATGGATAAAAAACTTAGCTACTGGTCTTCCAGAGGCCGCTGGTCGAACCGCTGTGGAATGGTGGCAGGATCTGGTGGATTAGGTTGCCCAAATTGGGTACACGTCTGTCAGAATTCCCAGCGGTAAATTGTTGTCCAAACTTTTAATGTCGTATTAAAAACACTGAAAATATTGATAGAAAAATAATAATTTTTCAACTTCCTTTACAAGGTTAGGACTTCTTTAAAATAGTTATAATGTCTTATAAAAATACTTCACATAATAGCTTTACACTAGTCTTCTATGCACAATAAAAAATCATCATATCACCACAACATTTTTTGTCGAATGCCTGACAATTTCAATTCCAAACAAAATCCAAAAATCAAACAAATTCTAAAATTTTGAAATATATTGAATTAAAAAGAAAACTAGACCGGAAAGAACATAAAAAAGATCGCAAGCAGAAATGCTGCAACACCCCCTTTCTACAAAAAAAAATAAAAAATTTGAACACCCTGTATACTCAAAAAAAAAATTTTTTGCCAACCCTACAAGGAAAAACTAAATTTAGTTTAAGTTAAGTTAAGTTTAAGTTAAAGTTAATTTAAAGTTTAAGTTGAAGTTAAATTTAAGTTTAAGTTAAGTTTAAGTTAAGTAAAAGTTTAAGTTTAATTAAATCCAGTTAAAAAAGAAGAGGTCGATAAAGAAAATTAAATAATTCCAACAACAAATAATCGCGCATCAACAAAAATAGAACAAAAACATTAATTAAAACTACTTATACGCGATGACAACAAAGTTTACTAACTCGAATAGAAAATCGCGAAATTTACAAAAAGTGCAATGTCACAAAACATCACAACGAACAAATTAACTTAAAAGGAGAGTAACTGGGAACAACATCCAAAGCTATTTTTCAAGTACCAACTAAGAACAACACGCGAGCAATACCTAGAAGTTACAAGAGAAATAAACACAGCCGGGAATTTCAAACGAAACGACTCAACATTAAAACCTAGCCCTAAATAACTAACACTAAGAGATATCAACAATAGAAACAACAAAAATCAACTACCTATTACGTAATAATTTACGTAAAAGTTTCCTAAAACTTTCAAAATGTCAACAACTGACGACAAATAGCAAACACCACAGACCTAGACTTCAAAGAAAATAATGGACTGTCAGTCAACTCGGACTTGACAGTCAAAAATAATGGTAGCCATCTTCCATGTCTATGTTGCCACCATAATGGAAATGCAAAACCATACCATAAATATAGTTCAACTATGACGTCCACAAATGTAAGACCACAAAGCAAAAAAAAAGGTTGCCAAAGCAAAAAATAAAATGTCTTTGGAATAGAACACTGACCTCAAAGACAAAAATCGAACAAATCAAACATGACAGGCAACAATGGCTGTACAGCCCACCCGACCAATGAAAAAAGAAAAAAAAAACATTTTTGTCTAAGGGAAAAAAGATATAGACCCAAAGACGACCAAAAAGGAAAAGAAAAAAGTACTTTAACCAACGACGAAAAAAGACGTTATTTGAGTATATCTTTAATATGATAAGTACCAGAGGAAGGAGAATTGACATCCTGTAACTCACAGACCTAACGGGAAACTCTTCGAACTACACGACACTTAGTGAATCTGGGTGCAAATTTATTCGAAAAATAGTCAGCACCAGACGAACGTGAGAAGTTCCTACGCCACACAATATCACCGATATTTAAAATGAGGGGGTTACGACTTTTATTATAATAACTCGCATTCCGTAAAAAAGCCAACGAAAGACTATCTGAAACCTTAGCAAAAACCTGATCAAGGGAAGAGAGCGCAGCCGCACGTTCAACGCGACTCTCAGCTAAATCAACGCCTCGAGTCTCTTCCCTTCCAAACATCAGAAAATTGGGGGAAAATCCAGTTGCCATATTTATACATGAGTTCAAATATAGTTTCACTTTGGGTAATACCCTGGCCCAACTTCGCTGGTCAGTTTCAACTAAAATACTAAGACAAGTGACCACCGACTGGTTATAGCGTTCAACAGGGTTTGCCTGCGGGGAATAATAAGGGTATAATAAGTTGAAGGAATACCAAAGGAAGCCAAAAATGTACGAAACTGGTTACTATGAAAAACTGTTGCATTATCACATAACAAAAAGATATCCCTCTCAAGTATGGTAGCGGTCGCTTGACTATTTACCCTTTTAAAAGGACTTAGCCAGACGTATTTAGTGAATACATCAACTATAGTTAAAATATAGCGATAACCATAATACGCCAGCGGTAGCGGACCAATAATGTCGAGAGAGATCGATTGCATTGGTGCTGTAACCTCTTTAGGAAATAACATGTGGCCTCGGGGTTGAGTATTTGAGATCTTAAAAGCTTTACAAGTCTCACAAGTTCTAAGCGCTTCTGAGACAATATGAAACATGTTTGGCCAATAATAAAGGGACTTTAATTTATAATAAGTTTTATTAACACCTGGGTGAAGGTAACTCGTTATGTACCTCAGAAATTGCGTTTTGATACTGTTCTGAAGGCAATACTATCCGCCATGGGTCTTCAGACAACGGAAAATCAGAAGACATCCTACGGAGAAGTATTCCGTCATTAATAACATACGCTGGAAACATCTGAGGGTTGTTAGAAACACCATCATAAATCTTTTTATACCAAGGATCAGAAGTGTTAAAAATACCTCCGTTATAAGAAATAATGCCCATATTTATGGGGTTACGTGACAGTGCATCAGGTACAACGTTATGAATACCCTTTCTATGAATTATGTCAAAGGTATACTGAGAAATAATGGTCGCCCAGCGTGCTAGACGACCAGAAGGGTTGTCAAGTGTTAATAACCATTTTAAAGCAATATGATTGGTAATAACAGAAAAACGCATCCCATCAAGGTAACCACGAAAGTGATTAATAGAATCCAGTACTGCAAGGAGTTCACGCTCAGTTGTGCTGTAGTTTCTCTCAGCTTTCGAAAACAAACGCGAGTGATATGCAATAGGATGCTCTACACCATCTATCTCCTGTGAAAGTACTGAACCTAAACCAACAGAGGATGCATCACATTGTAAGATAAACGGCTTTGAGAAATCAGGACAAGACATAACTGGAGTATCAACCAACGCATTCTTTAATTTTTCAAAAGCTGCTCGTGCAGAATCTGGCCATTCAATTTTATCATGTCCCTTTTTCTTACCAATCAAAACTGTGAGAGGAGCAATTATCGTGGAAAAATCTTTCACGAACCTACGGTAATAAGAACAAAGACCAATGAAACCACGCAAGGACTTGGCATTCTCTGGCACCGGAAACTCACGGATGGAACTTAGTTTCGCAGGATCAGTCTGTAAACCATTTTCATTTACGATATACCCAAGATACTTAAGCTGACTCTTGCAAAACTCGCACTTCTTGAGATTAACCGTCAAACCTGCTTCTTTAAGACGCACAGCCACCTTACGAATAAGCTCAAGATGACCCTCAAAATCGCGAGAGACCAGGACGAGGTCGTCAACGTAACCAAAAACACAGTTATTGCCATCAGCAGTGAACTCAAAATTAACTATCATGTCCGTCAGCCTCTGCATCTCGGAAGCAGCGTTGGTTAGTCCGAAGGGCATTCTAACAAACTCGAATAGACCACGCTGTGGAACGATGAACGCGGTTTTCTCACAGCTATCCTTATCAGAAAGGGGGATTTGCCAAAACGCGTTGCGGAAATCAAGCGTAGTCATGTATCTTGCACCACGTAGGTTATCTAAAATATCCTGGATCCTAGGCAAAGGATAAGAATCACGAATCGTAACGCTATTCAACTTCCTACTGTCAACACAAAAACGGATAGAACCATCCTTCTTTGTAATCATAACAACAGGACTCGCCCAAGGAGAACGCGAGGGACGTATAATCCCATCATTAAGCATTTTATCGATTTCCTCATTCAGGACCTTAAGCTTGGCGGGTGAAAGAGGATAATACCGCTGCCTGATAGGAGGACCTGTTGTAACTATTTTATGACTAAGCCTGGTAGTCTTACCGATACCCTTTTTTTCTGAAGAAATCTCATCAAAGACTTTGATTACTTCTTGTAATCGTGCCTCTTGATCAGCAGATAAGGAAGAACGAGACTGGACAAACCTATTCTCTCCAATAACAGCTTGATCTAACTTTTGAACTGGGTCCTGTAAGAACATCTTCCCAGAATTACCGGAATTAAAAGCTCCGCAAAGGACAGACGTTAGGCCAAAGTTATTCCAGAATTCAATACCCAAAATCAACTGCGTAGTGACACCTGACGTAACAAGAAAACGGTGTTGCTGTGTAATATTATTAAAACGGACGGGTAAGGAAACGGAACCTAGTATCGACATCGGAGAATTGTCTGCAGATACGACACTATGACCGGGATCAGGTTGATACGCAACATTCAGCGAAGCAAGCAACGAAGTATGAACCAATGACGCTTGAGCACCTGTGTCGAGTAATGCGTATAAAGCTCTATTAAAAATAAACACTTCAACAAATGGCCTATTATCAATAAAATCTGAAAAAATAACCGGAGAAATCGAATGATGACGAAAACCCCGGGAACTAACTAGTTTTTTGAAGTAGAAGATTGCGCGGCGACGCGGGCATTACATGTGGGGCAATTCTTAGTAGTAAAACCGGGACACCTGCAAATGAAACAAATAACCCCAGGAATAGAAGGACAAGCCCGGAAATCGTGGCCTGTTTGATTGCACTTTATACAAATAAAGCGTGTCGAATCAACTATCGGCGCAACCACTTTACGAGACTGAACGATATCCGAAATTTGCTAAGGCGGCTCGTAGCTCTCAAAGTTTGAGACAACATCTAACAAGGCGTCAATACTATCTATCCTGTTTGTAGACAAACAAGGCCTGTATCTCGAATGAAGGTTATGTTTTATAATAGGTAACAGCGCAGAATCAGGGATTGGGTCAGTAAGTTTTAAATTTAAGTCATGAACGATAATGATAAAATCCCTGGCTGATTGCGATGCCGTTTGTTTTAAATCACGAAGACGCTGTTCAAGGTGATAGTCGTAGTCGGTTTTTAAATAAGTTTTATAATAATTGGACTTTAACTCATCATACGTCAAAGAAGGAACTCTAATTATCCTGAAATATAAAAGAGCCGAACCAGAAACAAGTTCGTGGAAACGACGCACAATATACGAAGATGGAATGTCAGAAGCGAACATCCGTTCTTCAATGAGCTGAAAGAAATCCTTCACGCAGGTTTGTCAATCAAAACAAATATTCCATTTTGACAAACTAACATCACGGGTGAAAAGCTGTTTGAGTCGCGTAGCTTCATGAGCTGAAACAGACTGTTGATTCATTCTCTGCAAAATAGGACTAGCACGATAAGGCGTCTCCCCAATATCTTGCTCGTAAGCGGCCTCCTCTGGTTTAACATCAACAACAGTGTCCTGATTCAGCGACATTTTTTAAACAAAAATGGTATCTGATGTTAGAAATAAAGCAAAGAAAACGATACCGTGAAGTGATCTGAACGTTAATTATAAGTCGTATTACGTGAAAATTCCCTAAGAGGAAATAATACTACCTAATTAGGGAAAAAATACCTAATAGGGAAAAAATACCTAATAGGGGTAAAATACCTAATAGGGTGAACAAGAAACGAGTTGAACACGTTGTTTACTACGTTAAACAACTAACGACGGGAATGGGGGAAAGGGTTAAATATATCTTTATTTTAATAAATAAGAACGAGTTTCATGTTAAGTAAAATTATTTTTACATTTAACATCACATAACAACAACAAAAAAAAAAAACAATTAAAATGTGGCACGAAGTCACACCAGAACGTCGTAGGGGTTTAAAAGTCCAACATTCCCAATGGGGTAGACAGAGCTTCAGTGGGTTATAGGTTATCTGAAACAAAATAAAACAAAAAACAATTAAGAAAGCAACAGCGGCACGGAACGTGCCCACCGTATAAGCAAGAAAAAAAAGGAAAAAAAAAATCAATGCCACAGAATAGTAAATGGGCAATTATTTACCTCAAATCCAGGGTTTTTTTAATCGCGGGCGCCAGATCTTCAGCAATTTAAATTTAAAATAGAGATCGCCGAAACACTCAAAAAAATAAAGAAGACGAGATTTTTTAAAATAGAATGAAAGGATTTAATTAAACAAAAAAATTACAAAAATTCGACGTAGACCCAGAAAAATATTGAATAAAGAAATTGAACATTTAAATTAAATTTTAAGGTGTAACATACAGGATAACCTAACACGCAAAACAATTTTCAACGTATGGATATTTTGTTTGGAAATGAAGTGTAGGTTAACTTTGAACAGTTACAATTCCATACATAAATTTAACACCTACATAAATTTAAACACATAAATTTAACACCTACATAAATTTAAATACTTATATAAAATTAAAATTATTATCTGCTGCAAATAGGTAAAATATATTCAACGCCGAATAAATACCCCACCTACTTGAATGATAAAACTAAAACTGTTACAATTGGCACATTTTGACAAAAATAAATTAAGAGTATTTAAAGGAATGGATAAAAAACTTAGCTACTGGTCTTCCAGAGGCCGCTGGTCAAACCGCTGTGGAATGGTGGCAGGATCTGGTGGATTAGGTTGCCCAAATTGGGTACACATCTGTCAGAATTCCCAGCGGTAAATTGTTGTCCAAACTTTTAATGTCGTATTAAACACACTGAAAATATTGATAGAAAAATAATAATTTTTCAACTTCCTTTACAAGGTTAGGACTTCTTTAAAATAGTTATAATGTCTTATAAAATACTTCACATAATAGCTTTACACTAGTCTTCTATGCACAATAAAAAATCATCATATCACCACAACATTTTTTGTCGAATGCCTGACAATTTCAATTCCAAACAAAATCCAAAAATCAAACAAATTCTAAAATTTTGAAATATATTGAATTAAAAAGAAAACTAGACCGGAAAGAACATAAAAAAGATCGCAAGCAGAAATGCTGCACATCATAGTGACAAGTTAGGGGACGCTCGCCGCCTTGTTCTTCACATTGGTTAGGTTAGGTAACCCTTTATACATTTATTTTTTTATAAAATCCGTACATTTATCAACTCATGTTGGTAAATTTTAGGTTTTACTGGTAAATCTTAAGATTTACTGCTGTCAGTACTTCCTTCTTAACTGCATAAAATTCACGAATTTTGTTACGTACGACGCACTTATCAAAATCATCAAGATTTACTTTCTTTGGTCTTAATTTACGTTTTTTCTCAGATTTGCACGACACGCCGTTATTTTATAGAATGTTTATTTTTATTTTTGATATTGTATCTCTATTTAGGCCTGAAAATATTTTTTTATAAATTAGTCTAAACGCATTTAAAATGTAAAGTATCAACATCTTTTGTGCCGGCTACCAAAATCATCAATTAAAATGAAACAAACAAATATCTATATAAATATCTCCATTTTAAAATGAATTGCATTTAATTTATATATCTTCGAGATATTCAGTTCTTTAACTTAGGAAGTATTTAAATATTCAAATAAAACTGTTACACACCCGACATAGCTGCCACACGTCCGTTCAGGTCGATAATGGTGTGCTTCGTCACTTTTTCTCTCTGACAAAATTGTATTATAGGTAATATTAATTCCCTTGTGGATTTGGGTAACATTTTACCTTTTTTCGACATACTTTTAACCAACAATCTCTAGAAAACGACAAGATGAACAAAGCTGTGTCAAAACAAAGTCAAATTTGTCATTTGACATTTCGCTGAGTTGAGTTGCCATGTTGCCATGTACAAATCATAATGTTAGTTCCATTGTATGCCATGCCGGTTACATATTATGCACAGACTCTACTTCAAAACGCGAGAAATTGTTCTACTACAGTGAATTTGCAGTGTCCCCTACAACATCACAAAATTATATTAGTTTGCGGTCTGATTCGGATGAAAACAAATCATGGGCTAAATATGTACATAAATCTGTGAATATGCACATTACAAATTAAATACGCAGCTACAGAGGGAGCCGTCCACTTTTGTATTTTGTACTTTTGTATACCAGCCATAAGTTAACACTTAGCTTCTTTGTCACCGCCGCCGCCGGCGTATATAACTACTGTTTTTCACATTATCTATAAATAAAACAGAAATATCTTTTATTTACCCTCATGAATTGATTAATAAAGTAAATTGCTTGTGTTTTGCCGTGTGGTGATCGGTTGAGAATAACACCACCACATCTCTTTCCGTGGGTGTCGTAAGAGGCGACTAAGGAAACACAAATGAGACCTGCCTTCTAGTAATCCATCCCAGGCAACGACACCTCATTTTTTTTCTGAATCTGAGGTATCATCCTATGGTCTCATGCGGTGTGGTAGGCTCTGTAAAGGGCCGTCTGGTTCGCGACCACCCTCCTACCGAAGTCCGACGCCAAACAGCTTGCTGTGTTCCGTCGGTGCGTGGGAGTACCAGTGCCTTTATAGGCATTTTCTGGGTTAACTTGCTCCATCGTCGACCTCATCTGACCATTATGGTCAAGATTGAGGTCAAGAGTTAACCCATCTTTTAATAAAAAATAAAAAAAGTAAATTGCTTGTTACTACATAAAATGGTCTTCCGTTCACAACACATCAAATTACCTGTATACTGATGAACGTCTAGAAATATTGTGAGAAGATAAAAAGGAATACAGAGATGACAGTTACTAGGTAATATTAAACCACTCATAAATCTGTTTATTCTTTCAGTAGATAGTTTAATGTGTAGCAATTGAAATTATTCTTGTCCTTGACTAGAGCCAGATAGTACAGAATAGTACATTATGCTACAAGTGTGCTAAGTTGGATATTACATTAGAGCCGAAGGCGAGGGCTCAATGGAGCCGAGAATGTAGGTAATATCCAATGTGCACGCGTGTCATACGACTTTTTTTAACACAAAGAAATAAAAACTTTCCTTTGATATTGACGGCAACAAGCTATCACTTGCATGTTGCGCCTCGGAAAGTATTTCTGGCGGTGTGCTCACGTAGGTTTCCTGTTCTGCACTTGAAGAAGAGATTTTTTGTGTTTTATTTCTGACAATATAATAAAAATCTGATGAATACAAATACCGTTTGTGAAAACCAAGAGAAAACATCTGAAAAGAGGCGCGATTATTTTTTATTTTCGCTCGCAAAATGAGATTCACATTGACAAGTATGCCATACAGCCAAATAATAAAAAATACTTAACTACATATTTTCACGTTTTAGCACAAATAAATGATTATTTCCTGTTAAATTTAAATGGTTTAGTGGAATTATATTTTTATTTACAAATAGTTTAATATTTACACTTAATTTTAAATATAAAATAAGATTTAGAAAAAAAAACCGTTACGTACTTGTGCTTTATTTTTATTAATCACGGGCTCGGTAATACATATCATTATGAAACTTAAAACAATGACATAAGACCCACTTTATGAGCAAATGTGTTGAAAAATTCTTTTACAATGCAGTTCCTCGGAAATGGCCCCGTAACATAGCCACGGAGTGTACGTTTACGTATCCCATAAAACACATGTCATGCTATGTAATGAGAAGAAGATTTTGAAAAGAAAAAAATATTTGAACTAATGAGCAAATAAACAATTTTTCATATACCAAAATTCAACTTCAATGGCTTTTCCGTGATCCAGTAAAGTATTTTTTTTTTATTAAATGATGCATAAAAAGTAAGCAAAAAGTGAATAAAATACTGACAAAAATGTTTGACGCAATAAAGAGGAGTTCATTTGATAATTCAGTGACCCTTTTGACAAGTGAGAGTTTTCATAAAGCTTCATACTGGCTGTATAGAATGAAAGCAAAGAGTTTTTATGCCTGACAAAATAATATTTCTGACGAAAATCTTGATTTTCAGTAGGATAAAATATAAAAGTAAATTATTTATTTTACTTTTTCAATAAAACAAATCTGATTTTTAACAAATAATTGAAGTATTTAATCATTTCTGTAGACGCAATTGGCATTTGATTTACTTAGCCTTTGCCTCATAATTGTGGAAAAATATTTTGCTCGCCATTGTTTTGCCCGCCATTTAAAATTATTTGTTCCACAAAATCATTTTTGTGCTATAAATATATTAATTCCTTAATGCTTTGTGTTTTATCGTAAAATATTAGTGCACATTGTTCAATTGTAACACGTTTTCAGTGAATGTTAATTGAAAATATAATCTTAGAACTTTGGATATACCTATACGATGTAAGTTTTTGACAACATTTTTCTTAGTTTCGTTTCCTCGGCTACTGCATTGTAAAACATTGAACAATATACGTGCCTTAGGTAATGTGTAACTGGAGCCCTATAAAACCCTCGCTTCGCTCGTGTTTCAAATGGGCTCACGTTACACATTACCTACGACACTAGTATCGTTAATAACTATAGAGTATTTGTTTTATAGAAATCGTTTTTCTAGTAAATTTTATCTTGACGTCATTTTTATTGCCTATTTTTGCGTCAAATAATTTTCGTTACTTATTGTAATGCTTATTTTTATGTTTTTATCATTAAATTATGTCTAATTAAACATTTAATATGTTTTTAATTAATATATTTTAAATAAAGTGAGTATTTAAACATTACAATACAATTTAAAAAAATTGATTACACCAAATAATAATTCATATTCGGTAAAAATATATTAAATCTTACAGTTACAGTGTGGACTTTATTATTTTAAGAAAGTTTTACACAATATTTGACGATAGAATTTCATTCGCACATAAATTTGCCGGTTTACCAATTATTATCTAGCTAAAACACAAGTACCTATTATTAAAAATAAGAAGTAATTAATTTGTTACGCCATGATACAATAATAAGTGTAAATAACTCTTGTGAGTTCTGCGCCATTACGTGTCATTGTCTATTACAAATCAAATGTAACCTAAAGTTAATTGAGTTAATTTGGTTTTAAAACTTGACGAGTAAAGACTTCTCTGAAGGTCTCAACTTTATTTATAAACTATCTCCTAGTAAAACTTGTGGTCTATAAAAAGTTTAGTGAGACACTAGAAATATCTCTTGAAAATTTACAACTCTTAACTCTATTTATTCATGTTTTCTTAACTCATGCTTATGAGAAAGGAAAAGGTTGTGCATACTTTTACTAAACTGTGTCTATAAGAGTTCTATTGAACATTACTTGGGAGATATTTTACTCAGGTAGACTATAAAATTAGATTCTATTAGATATCTAATACTCACTTTTTAGCCGTGATTGTGTTATTTGGGCACCGAGGGGCACGTGCCTCCCTTCGAAACACGAAGGCGATTTAGGCCATAGTCCACCACGCTGGCCCAATACGGGTTGGTGGACCGCACGTCTTTCGAAAATGAATTTTCTTGGACGGGCGGGTTTCACCACAATGTTTTCCTTCACCGTTGAGCAAGTGATTAATTAGAAATCCGTACATAAATCCGAAAAAATAAATTTAGTAGTTCAGGCCCGTACCAGGATTTGAACCCGCAACTTTTGGATTACAAGTAGGCTCATTACCAACTGAGCTATCACCGCTACCCTTCCTTTTAATACTACAAATGTAAAAATTTACGATTAAACATTAAAAATTAGTTTCAAACAAGCGATTTGGTTAAAAATTGGTTTGTAAATGTAGTCTATATTATTGAAAAATACAACACGCCAATAAGTTGCGGGCATTATTACCTAGTAAGTAAATAAAACTAAAATATACTTTTAATGAAATTCAAAGTAACTTCTTGAGTCAAGTTCGATCAATATTATATGAAACTTTTCATGATAATGATTTTCAAGTTCGATCAATATTATATGAAACTTTTCTAATAAAATATGGACTTGTTGGTCTGAAATAAATATTTTCATTTATTCATTCATTCATTCATGTTTGTTAAACATACTTAAGCCTACATATTTGACCCAAGGGGGTAGGCAAAGACCATAGTTTTTTTTGCCACCTGGTACGATCCAAATACACCTCTTTTGTTTTCGCAGTACTAAATAGTTATTATTAGATAAAACGTACTTATAATCTGTATGGAGTAAGCAAGTATTTTTTTGTATGTCATGTGATACTTACTCAACTCTACACCCTTGGACTCTTTCCCATCGATCTTGCAGACATAAACTCCAAAGTCTTCGTAAGTAACATTTGTTATAGTGAGCTGCTGATCTAATATTTTATATTTATGACTGAAATAAAAAAAATTACTATTATTTAAGTGTTGTACATGAGATAAAGTTACTGGTGGAGCAAGTAATACCCACGGCCTTGGCGTGGTTACTGGGTAGCTCGTGACGGTACAATGGAACTGGTCAACAGTGGTTATGCCACACGAACTCTGATGAGTGATCGTGTTTTGCCCACCTACTCTCATTACAAAAACGCTCTTATTTTGTTTCCATCACCCTCAGTTTTCTTGTGATGAGGTCAAGTTCATTTTCGGTATTTTAGCGATAAACGCGTATGTACGGTTGTCAAAAGCGTGCTATATATTTGTTTACGTTTGTAATTTAAATTGTTTTGGATTGAATTAACTTCAGTGCTTCTGCAAATATGCCGAGAAAGTGTATAACGATCCTTACTCTTTTTGTAATATTTTTGGTGAAGTGACTTTGTAAAATCAAAGGCAATTTTTTTTTCTGAATTGATTTCAAAGTGCTATCACAATTATTTTAATTTTGAGGTGACTCGTCAACACAAAGCTTGAGCCCCACATATTTGTTGCATAACGTGTGTAAAAAATTCAAATGATTGAAAAAAGGTTCACGTTATATGCCGTTTGCTACTCGCATGAAATGGACTGCGCCTAGAGATCATGTTTTAGACTGCTGTTTTTGTCCTACTCCAATAAAGGACATAAATACAGGAGTAAAACATATAGTTCGATACCTTCACACAGTCAGCAATAAGACCTGTCCCGTAGACATATCAAAATAAGCCTCATGAATTTTTTATTAAAGGCGATGGATTTTTAAATGGATTTTTGTATTCAAAAGAGAAATTTCCCAAAGTAAGCAATGGTTAAATCAAATAGGGCGTTTTCGTGGGACCTCCAATCAGGGAATTAATAACAACCAGAAATTCGAAGAAAAAAAAGTTTAAGAAAAATCCTTTTGGCAATGTTTCAAGAATGTGGTTGCAAATTTCTCGGGTAGAAGAGTGAGAACCGTAAAGAATTGATTAATGAGCTTCTATTGACATACAAAGCTTTGGGTTGCAATATGTTGCTATAAATTCATTTACTAGGCTCATATCTGGATGTTTCCCAAAGAATTTAGGGGCCGTAAGTGATGAGCATGGAAAAAGGTTCCATCAGGACATTTCAAAGGTGGAGAAGCGTTACCAGAGTAGATGGAGTCCAAGGTTGTTGGCTGACTATTGCTGGACAGTCAAAAGGGACCAACCGGAAGCCAAATATTGCAGAAAATCATAAAATCATCGTAGACCTTTTCTTTACAAACTACATTATTCACATATTTCTAGAGAACTATTAAATATTTTTATTCACAACACCTAATGCAAAGTACAAACACTAAAAAGTTCGTGTGGCACAATAAAAGTAAAATTTTGTAAACCAGTGAATTTAATGCATAAAATTTTGTAGAACTATTAAATATTTTCTTTGTATTTAATTTTTCTTCACCAAATAAAATTGATAAGTGATAAAAAAAAATACTGCAAATTTTTATTCACAATACCTAATGCAAAGTACAAACACTAAAAAAGTTCGTGTGGCACAACAAAAGTAAAATTTTGTAAACCAGTGAATTTAATGCTATCAATTTCGCCTTCTGAACGAATAAAATGGTCACCATCATTATTCCACTGCCATAAAAAATGCATGAATTAGCACAATTGCTGTCCAGTCAGATAGAGCTTGAGGCCACATTTAGACACAGTTGTTCTGAATATATTTAATGCGTACATGTATACAGGGTGGTCCAAAAGGTGACGTCAAGGAATTTTTTTTGGATTCCTCACCCCTGGGTAAATTCGAAAATACTCCATGTACGTTCCGCGATTTTTTGTAGTTTAGAAATTATGATTTTTTGAAAGTGTTTTTCGAATTTTCTACCAGCGCTACTTTAAAAAATCATAACTTGTTTAATAGTAAGAATTTTCAGAATTTTATTTATGCAGTATGATCACCTTGCATCACCCTTTTAAGTAATAAATCAACTATGCCACAGTTTTCATTATAAGCTATCAAAAATTGATCGAATTCAACGATCAGTTTGCCAAAATGTGACACTGATCATTCAATTTGATATTATTTTAATGTATTTGAATATGTCTCACTAATGCCGGTTATTAGGATGAAAAAACAAGCTAAAACAATTTTTTCGAACATACAATTTTCTAAGCGAATTTTCACCTAAGTAAGTTCAAACGCCGATTTCATCGAAAAATCCCAAATTAAGACCAACCTTTTTTTTTCATTATTTTGTAAGCTGAGAAATCACTGAAGTTTTTAAAATAAGTTTGAACCTATGAAACAGCCAATTAGTATTTTCAAAAGATTTTTGAAAATTATCCTCCGTTCATCGCAAACCTAAACTTTTCACTTTTGATCGTTTTTTTTTATAGCTTATGATGAAGATTGTGGTATAGTTTATTTATTACTTGAAAGGGCGATGCATACTGCATAAATAAAAATTATAAAATTCTTACTATTAAACAAGTTATGATTTATTAAAGTAGCGCTGGTAGAAAATTCGAAAAACACTTTCAAAAAATCATAACTTCTAAACTACAAAAAATCGCGGAACATACATGGGGTATTTTCGGATTCAACCAGGGGTAAGGAATCAAAAACATTCCTCGACATCACCTTTTGGACCACCCTGTATATATTGGGTGACTTTAAATTAGCTAGCAAAAATTAAGAACGGAAATCAGCCCATTAAACTAAACCACTTTTCCCAAGGACCAGAGTTCAAAAAATAAATTTGCTTCGATACAAATCACGCGATTGACAGATAGTCTTTTTTTCTGATGAAAAGAGTATTTCAATATTTCCATGTTAAAAGTTGTTCAGTTTCATGGGGAGAATTAACCCCCTAAAGTTTTTCTAACAAATTTAAATTTACCCCTTATGTATTTGTATTTGAAGTGTTTGGTAAAAAGAAAATTGATTCTGCTGGTTAAGAGATATGCAATTTATTATTTTCTGATTCGTAGTCGGTAGCAATACTTGCTTTTTACTTAAATCGATCGCTGTAGGAGTATTATTTTCGCCTATCTTATAGTATTCGAAGATCACGTTGGAACCTTTGCCGCTGCAATTCAGTGAAATGGGACTTCCAATTTTGACATCAGATAACAGCATTATTACAGGAGTAGCTGAGGAATTAGAAATTAGGTATTTTTTTAATAACGAGTAGTTTTATTCTTTTTCACAATACAGCTCATGGGCAAGATGTGGTCAAAGATGTAGCAAGCTCACCCAGAAGAAGCATATTCACTCTGATTTTAAAGAAATTCAGAAATACGAGCTCAGAAATGCAGGCAGATAATTCCTTTCCTGAGCAGAACACAATATGAGATAAAGCAAGTGCAAATCCTCGAGATCTCGCCAAGGTAAGGGTGATACCCTACAGTGTATCTGGATGTCCGATAGAAGAAAGGAGATGGTGGAATTAGCTGATGCAACTCCTGGGCACATTACTTCAACATCTTGTAAAAATCACAGAGATAGATCAGCTTATTTTTTATTGGCAGTAGATCAACAGCAATACACCCGCCATTTTCCCTATACCAACTATACTTACTAACTTTCCACCCGGCACTTCGTTTTCGTTAGAATTTTGAAAAATTATGTAGCTCATGTATTAGTCCAGGGTATCAGCTACCTCCATACCAAATTTTATCAGAATTTATTGAGCCATTTCAGCGTGAAAGAGTTACAAACATCCATACATACAAACTTCCGTAAAACTCAACATCAATTATAAACAAGCACAGCAAATATAAACTAGTTTTGAAACATTTTATTATTGTTTCAAATCTGATACTACCATATCTTTGTTAATAATCTGCGTGAGCCTTTCGTGTGCTTGCTAAACGATAGGTCTTGACGAGATCTTCGTTTCTGATAACAGCTGTCAAAATTGAAACTGCCATGTAGCTCATTGAAATCGTGTTAAAAAAGAATTGTTGCCTAACATCAAATGAGGTGGTTCTGATTTTTTTATGAGTTGGTAGTAATGAAACGGGTGATGACTAATCGAAGTTTTCGACCTCGAAAGCCTTCGGGATCACAGTTAAATATTTGAAAATTCATTAAAATTTTGGCTTTTTTAATTATTACTCAATTTTTACCACCTACGGCAAAAGTTACTATGCACACTTATTAGAAGACTAAATTTTCAATGAAATGAGGCTAATTTGGTTTTATTAGGTCAAATAATTTATGAGTTACGGCTATTCAAAAGTTGCCAAAATATCAAAAATAAATGTTAGTACTTATTACAGTTCTTTTAGTTTTTGAAATTTTTTACCCCTAAACCCACTTCGTTTATGTGAAAAGTTTCTTGTATAGTTATCAAAGTCTTCTACTTTTCCAAAAAACTGAGACCAATTATCTTAACTTACACCTGATAGTTCCTGAGACACAGCTGTTCAAAGTTATTGAGGTAATTAAACAATATGTATACTAGAAGGGTTTTGCAAAGTACGAAAAATCAACTATTACTGAAATAAGCATTACAATTTATTAAAATATACAATAAATTTTATTTTAAGTAAGTAATTACGCGTGGTGCTACGTAAACCAAAATGCATGCACGATGAGCAAACTGTACATACTGGCAACCCCAGAAAGGGGTAGGAGATGAGAGAGAAAGTGAGACGCCAATTACAAAGCAAGTAAAAGAATTTAGGTATCAACGTTAAAAGTAATGCTTTCTGTTGAATTCGGTTTCTGATGATGAGGTCGTTCAGTGCTCCTGATCAGTGGATGCTGAGCAGAGTTTTGAATAGTCTAAAGTTCAATTTCTTCACAGATGGTGTAGCATATTAGTAAATAAATGGCAACACTATCACTGATATGACGTACATGACGTGGTATCCGCTGCGTACGCAATACCAGGATAGCGATTCTGTAAAAATCAGTCATTGTCATTACACCGAAACCCTATCGAAATTATATCGGCATTATGAGATCAGTGGTCTCACAGTGCCGTCCAAATGATTATCGTTGCTATCTCAATCGTCTCTCAATAGTTTGAGAAAATGGTGACGATTTCCAGCCAGAGTCACGTTATTCAGAGACAATACGTAAAAATTGTCGAAACGTCAATGCCACTCAGAAGTAATCACTGTCAGTGACTTGCCATGATGTAATTATCATCTGGGGGCTCAGTAGTGCGTCTTTCTCAAGTCGAAAACAAACAAAAAAAGGAATATTGCCCCATTTTTTTCTCGGAGCCCATTTAGGACATTTAACCAATTCAATAAAATTTAATATGGGTTATAGGTGATCCCTGTCAAAAAAATATCACATGACGTGTTGAACTCGACTGTCTAGTATCGAACTTAATTTTTTAAACCTGCCCTCAAAGCATTACTGAATAACTTTTTATAATATATGCAATGGTTCAATTTGTTGACTGAAAGAAATAAATCAAAAAGGCCGCCGTCTTGCACACTATTTGATAAGATTTTTGATATTTTTGGTGTACGATAAAGAGTATTATATTGGGGATAAATGTTTTAAAAAATATAGCTTATTTTTTTACTCAAAAAAACTTATGTAAAAAAAATTGTTCCTTGTTACACTCTGAACCATTTCATTAAGTCTTAAAATGAATATTCATGCAAAACATGATAAATCTTACTTTTACCGTAACGAAATTTTGACACGTTGTATGAAGTTTTAAACTTTTTTGCTAATGGTGGCCTTTATATTTTTCGAGTCTGTATTATTAATTAGTAAAAGGGGAGTGCTTTTTTTTACATTGTGTAGGTTGACATTTTGAATGTTTAAGCTACGTATATTAAGTGTATACGTCTGCTTAAAACTAAATATTTGATTCGATTTGATGGGATAGCTTTTTTAATATTTTAAGTTATAAAATAAAAAAAATTACGTACGCGACAGATTAAGTTACAATTTCTGATAGAACCTCCCTTTCTCTTTACAATTTTGTGCCTCTATCAGAATGCGACGTACATCTGATTTTCGTATTTTGAGCTGCTATATTATGTATTATTTTGCTATATTATTATTTCTAATTGGAAAAAGAAAAGTGTATTCAAATAAGTAATTTAATACTACAGCAGAATATTTTAGAAAATATATAGGACATTTTATAGTTTCCCTGAGGGATTAGATCTCGCAACCTTTTTTAGTAGAGAAACGCAATGCGAGCATGTTGCGAGACTTGCTTCTTTTTACATGTTTTTGAATTGGATAGTATTAAATTGTCATAATTTCAATTTCTTTGTTATTGTCAGTGAGCTTATAAATACTAGAGTAGTAACGTCTTACAAACGATTCTCAGAAATGCATAACCACTTGATAGTTCAAAAGACGTAGCTTTGAAACTGATATATTATGCCAAAGTAAACTATATTTGTCTCGTTTCTTCCACTGATTAACTAATTACCGGTGAAGTGAGATTAGATAATAGCTGTCATGAAAACGGACAGAGTTGCCAGTGGTGAGAAATAATTTCCCGAATAAATGTATTTAATTACTTTGGTGTGATTAATGTTGTATATTCTGAACAGAATTTAATAAAAAAATTTAATAGAAACTATCATAAAACTGTAACGGCAGCGTGTATGTACATTGAAAATATTTAGAAAAGCTATTAGTAGGAGATAGTAAACGGATTTTGATATGAAAAATGACAGCTTTTTTTATTTAAAAAGCTAGTTAAAAAAATATCTGAGTCATTAGCAAGGTAACTATGTAAATAGAAATTTACATAGTTACTTAGTTAATGTCTCAGATCTTTTTCCCTTAAACTCCCAAAAAAAGGGGAAAAATTTAAATCGTTTTACTGGCAACACCGATAGCAAAAATAATGCACGATATATTTATTTTGTTTTCTGATGTAATTTTAGACAATATGATCAAACTTATGCAAATTTACTTGTGAAAAGTAACGCCACTTGCATTATCATCCTTTTCGGACCGTGATACACAATTTTTAACAGTAAATTTCACTATTTTGAATGACTTTCACGCTCCCCTAATGTCAAGCAGGCAACTGACGTTACATATGCCTGCAGGCATCTACGAAATGGCAACGCGTCGCTGCCGTAAACTGCCAATCTAGTTACGATAAGTAACATATAATATCATTGGTTATTGTTATATATCCAACATAAAATGTACCGAAAGCTTTTAAAAACCGGGTATAAGTAGAAGCTTGAAAACTGGCTGTAAATATTATACTTATTAACGAATATATCAACGTCAGTCTTTTTAGTTTTTATGTTTTTATCACAAAAATTGGTCTTTTTATTTTTGTGTTCTTTATCTTTACAAAATCGCGAATTACTCGTGTTTTGTCGGTGGTTCGCGCTTACTTCTTTGCCTTCATAACATGTGTGAGGATTAAGTTCATCCCGGAGTGCGGAACAAAACATAATATTACCATGTTTTTTGGAAAACACGGCAAAAAATTACGCGCATCACATTTTTTATATTTGAATCCTTGAAGAAGTGGTTACCACTTAGCATTTATCTGTTTCATACCTACCTACGACGAGAGTCTTAGATGACCATCTGACCCAGCTGGCTTACATATTGGAAATAGCTCAGCAGTATGCTAGTAAATTATTTAATGAATTATTTATATAAATTTTATAAATTGCAACTTTTATTCCAGGTGTGAGTCGAGGGTTTAACCTTGTAAATAAGAACAAGAACTAAATCTGCACATTAGGCAAGGAGAGGCCATGCAAAAAGTTGTTTTTTTCATGAAAATGAAATAATGATCGGAATATCTTCAAAAAGTACGATTGAGCATAATTTTGCAGTAGTAAATAAATAATGGTTCCTAATCAATGTCCCTCATATACCTATTCTACCTGGCTTTTTATAAATTCCAAACATGCAAAGCATAAGGATTATTCGTTTTTCTGTTCCTTTCACCCAGTAGTTGTTATTCTGACTGTTATCTGCCCTTATATTTACAAATTATGAAAACCTGCACAAATTACTGGTTGCTGTTCCGGGATTGTATACGATACCTAAAACACAGTATGTGTAGTGTATACAACATAATCTCATTCCATACTTTATCTGACTATTTCAGAGCTTTTATATAAACAATCCTTGGGGATTCTAGACAGTACCTGATTTCATAATATTGGTTTCATACATTTCCAGTTACATATACAACCTTAATGCAATCCTACTGTTCAGCAAGTACTTGTAACTTCGTTCTTACTTCTGTAGAAACTCTAGAAAATAAAATTTTCTAAAACATAAAATTCCAAAATAGAGTGAGAGATGTTTCGGCTTTTACCATCCCATAAGTACCACTTTTCAACTGACTTTACAAAAGGAGGAGGTTTTCAGTTCAACTATGTTTTTTAAATATTTGTTCTTTGAAAAAATATACTCCTTTTCAAAAATTATTCAGTACATTTAAAAAAATTAACAAAATCAAAAATTACTTACAAACCAAAACGTCATCAAAATAATAAGTGACGTTTTGGTTTGTGGTAATCTGCTAATAGGCATTGTAGTAATCATGTAATTTTAAAATACCCGAAGTTTCACAGTACGGGGCCTAGCACGTTTATGCTACGGTACCCCACACGTCATCTTCCTCTGATAAAGAACTCCATCTCGACCCTTAAACTTTATGCACTTGTCTTGCAAGTAGCTTCCAACCAGGCGCTGCGGGTAGGAAGGTACCTAATGGTACACCAGTACCTCCCTTATCGTCCTCTAGGGTAACGAGTTAAAGGAGTTGTCGATATGGAGACTTACTGCAATCGCGTCCACTGTCGAGCGTGACAGTCGGAAACCGAACTGGTCATTCGACAGGTCGGGGCCGACGCTCCGCAGGTGCGTGCTGAGCCGAGAGGCAACAATTCTTTCGAATAGTTTTCCGGTCTCATCCAGCAGGAAAATGGGTCGGTATGCAGAAAGAGAATCTGCAGACCTGCCCTATTTCCTCAAGAGCACCAATCGCGCTTCTTTTCAGCCCGTGAGAACCTAACCTAATCTAAGTTTAATTTCATTTAATAAACAGTTTATTTGTTTTATTACTTTGCCTAAGTTAATGTAGTCATTATTTATACTGACCGGGAAAATTTATTAGTCATGCAGTTTTAATTAGATTGCCCACTTGATACGGGCGTTATGTATACAGACCGGTCATTATTCATAGTGACCGGACTTTTCAAGTTGCCCGTAACATATACACCAGATACGGTACGAGTTGCTCTTATACAGTGCGAGTCTTTATAATGTGTCTACTACTTTGAGTATGTAGTATTTGTTTTCTACTAGTATACATCTTCTAGTAATGTAAAGAAGTCAGTGAAGTTTCGAAAGATTTGTTGTAAGGTACTATAGACATAGAAAAAATAAGTGTGCACACTTATTTTTGTCATAGACATCTTTATGTCAGTGGTGCATGTAGCACATAGTCATAGAAAAAATAAGTTAAATACCACTAGACTGGCTGTTATCAAATCAAAAACGAGACCATTTGATTTTCGCCATTTTGGCGCTGTAGGCGGCAGCGGCAGAAAACTGAACTCGACGTAGTGAGGCCAAAAGTCGATTAGTCGACAAACTATATGTATTTCCCTGCGGGGTAGGCAGTTAACTACAATCATGGAAAATAAAACAAATAAATGCGTTAGTTTCAAAAACAATAATATTTAAAGCTGTGTTACTTTATAAAAAGTTAAAGTATGTAATTTTTCAAAACTGGTACTCTTTTTTCAGTTTTGAAATATTATTCAATAGTTCATAAAGCCTACTACCATCCCTTAGCGGGGATCGTGACATGTTTCTAGTAACCCTTATGTATAACCTTTACCTTGAACATTTTCTTCAAATATTGTAGGAACACTACCAAATTTTAACAATTTCCTACTTCCTATAAAACATTTAGGGTCAAAATGTTTCGAACATATTTCGTGGCTTTTCTTTGATGTCAAATTCTTCGAAACATTCATATTTTGAAGCCATTTTTTTTAAAAAACTTCGTCGGTTGGAAATCTGTTGTAAGAAATTTGGTTGGTTAGGTATTCTGTCTTACTGTTCTTATGAAGATTAGTAAACTCTTAAATATTTATCTAAAATCATTCAAGAGCGTGTCGAGCGACGCGCAATTTAATCAAACACTACTTGTTATCTTGAAAAGCTTAGGTACTAAGGTGTGATTACAGTTTTGTAGTATCAAGGGTCTCTTAGAAAATTGCGAGTAGACGGATGGCGAAACTATAACTTTGTAGTCTACTACATAACCCTAAAAAAGTAATCATGAGTACTCAACAAAATAAAAACGGTTTTGTTTGCCATTGTGCGTAACACTAAGTAATATTTTACACAATATACCTATAAAATGTTTCTATCGACATTGTTTTTATCGACTGTCTTTGGAAGCACTAGCGAAATAAAGCAGGCGAATCAAGCAAAATTGAAAATTCGAAAATTTTATCTTTTATAGTCATTTTAACATTACTATATATATATATATATATATATACTTAGAAAAAGAGGAATGCCTTCCCGACAATTTCTTATCATTTAAAGTAGAATTAAGACGTTTTAAAACAACATTTTTTATAAAACAGTTGGTAAAAAAACATACTTGTACATTGACCGATTATCTCCTTTTTTCTGTTTATATTTACAAACCAAGCATATTCTCATGGTCACAAAATTGAATATTAATAAGTTTATACAAAAATTCTTGTATAAACTTTAAAATCTTTAAAATTTCAAAAAGTCAAAAGTCTTCAAAAAGTCTTTAAAATTTTAACAAAATTTTCAAATATTTCAAATTGTTTACAACTCACTGCGTCAAGTTCCGTTCAATTTGTCAAAATTCCTGCGAATTTGTCACTTTCAATGCATCCTAGAGACAAATGCTGTAATTTATAGGGGACTGCCAGTCCATACAATTTATGTCAGTGATGTAGCACGTTAACATGACTTCAACTTGTATTTCTATGTTTATGAATAATACTAATATGGCAAAGACCCATCCCACTTCATATAACTTATTCCAAGTCAGTGTTTCATTGAGAAATCATTGAGAAACGATCGGTGAACAAAGACAATGGATTTTAAACGATAAGTTTTCCATTTAGAAGTCATTAAGGTTTTCATTCAGCTTGCACTCCACTGACACACTTCTGAGACTCAACTATAACCCTACCGAAACTCAACTGGAACTCTATCGACATCCAACTGAAGTTACAGAATCGAGGCCCAGAACGGTTGTGTGTTGTTACTTCTATTGTGTATTATTTGATCTCCACTATAGTACATCTGGCGACCCTGCAAGAGGCAACAAACCCTGAGGCAAGTACAAAACAATAAGAAAAGAATAACATGAGGAGCAGGCGATCAAAACGTCACTTTTCCAGTAAAACAAATTTTTGAGAAATCAACAAAAAAAAAAGTTTCTTTTGAACCCATAACAATTTACCTTGAGAGAAAAATACTATAAAAACTGATCGATACTATACGAAATATAACCGTTTCAAATAATTTTTATCACTAAAATGTATGAAGCAATAAATTTAACAATTTTATAAAAGTGACGTTTTGACAGAATCAAGCTTGGAAATGTTGCATTTTGGTAAGGAAACCCTTTCTATTATATTTTAAAACACACCTCAGGTATTACATCAAATTAACTACTTTAATATTCTATGAATATTAACATTATACTTAATTATTATAAAAAATAATTTGAACAGATTAAGGAACTGTGTGTCAAAAACGACGACACGGTTCTTCAGTCTCAATATAATTTGGAAAAGTAGCATATTGTTAGCACAACGTTACGATTGTACGGGAAAAGTGACATTTTTGAAAAAAAAATTAAATTCATGAATATGTAAGGTTTAATGATTAGTTTTCTTATTCTTTGATTCATTTATACAGTCAATTCTATTTGAAATGTTATCTCAGGTTATGATTTCGTTTTGATACCGCCTTTTTATTTGTAATCGAGTCGTGAGTTGGCGGTACTTGAAAATATTAAAAAAGTATAAAAGCCGTTGCAATGACTGTTAAGCTCTCTTTTGCATTTAGAATTTCGTCGTGATAACATTGTATCAAGTTTATTCTGTAATAAATAATTTTATAAGGCTATTGAAGTTTCCCTTCTGAATTCCCTATAATTCAGAAGCGGGATCTTTCCATGCGCCTAAAGTTTGAGCCGTTCCTAGACTACTTTTTTTTATACCGTAACGTGCTTCCGAAAGTATTTATAGATCTATGTCGAGAACCGTACAACGAGGAGTCGTCCACGTGGTGATCGGCGCTCCCGTCAGCGCTCCCGGACCTGAGCGAGGGCGAAGCCGATCACACTCCCAGTCCGTCACGACACCACCGGTGCTACAAAAGACAGCGCCGGCGCCAGAGGCCAGAACGCGTGACTGAAGAGGTACAGCGTACCCAATCTGAGCCTTGCAGCTGGGAAATAAGAAGGTCAGAGATACCGCGGGTGACCGCAGAACATTTCTAAATAGTTATATTCTTTTTAATCTAATAGTGATCTACTGCCTACCCCAATGGGATAAGGGCGGAGCTTATATCTGTGTATGTTGGTAGTTTGAATTCTTTCAACCATATTAATACCTATAGTGATGTTGTTCTAATCATAACCAAATCATCGTGTTGGTTTAATGAAGTTATTAGTGCACCAAAAGTTGCGGTTAGATGACCGTCTGACTATTTACCTAGCATTACGAAAGTTGGCTGGTAAATTCAGTTTGAGCAAAAATTTCAAAAGAAATGTTCAACAAATATAAATAATAAGACGAGACATTTGAAAATGATTTTTATGACATGATGTAATATGGTTTATTTTTTTATGATCTCACTGTTATGATATTAAGAATCACAAGAGCAGCTGTTATTAAAATTGTTTTCCAGTAGTAAGGAGTTTTGTGTATACCCACAAAAGTTTAATAATGATACTCGTTCTAGTGAATCGGACACTCCCAAGATCAGTATTTTAAATGTCACGAAAACAATTAATTGTTTTAGTTACCCTATTACTTTCATGTTTTACATGAGATCTTGCATAGTTTTGAGAAACAAACATGAAGCCCTGTTAGGGCACTGCAACAAAATTTATTGAAATGCATTACAAATTAAAATGAATTGCAAATTTTAAAATAAACATCGGCTTTAAATAAATTCCGAGTCAGAACCATTGATCTTATCTAATTTGTCCTATAAAATTTTAAGCTGTTTATCTGACATGTTAAGAACGCATCCTAAAGACGACTCCTCCCCCGCGCACCGCGCGCTGGGTCCTCCTTGATTTGAGCTCTCGCGCCGACATTGCATCGACAACCGTCCATACGACCACTTAATTTTTTGCACATTTATTTGTTTATTCAATAAATCAGTATTTGCTGTATTTTTGGAGTTACGTTATTGAAGAGCATCCTCTACATCAAGAAACCGAACATAATTGGTCCTCCTAGCCGGAAAGCGCTTACCTACGGATTGAAGCTGGATCTAGATATCGCAAGACCTAACATCTTATAATCTGGAACCGCCGGTGTTTCAACGTCTATATGGATTGCGAACCAGTGTCATCGATTAAGAAAAAGTGTGCACTATAACTAGAACAAAGGCAAGTGGTCTGAGTAAGTTGTGCGAAGAAGGTTAGTCCCAAATTTATTTTCTTTAATAAGCCCAAAGTATACGAATCAATGTGTCCTCAAGTCAACAATTCACGTTACTTATTTCTAAATTTCACCCGGTGATACTTATTTTGCAAGATTTGGTCGTAAAATGGTGCATATTCTATGCATTTTTCCGATTGCCACGAGTACATTCGTTAGTGCATCTAACTCGTAAACAAGTTATGTAACCAGTTCATGTGAACCCGCACAGAATACGCATTATACGTTAACTGAGCTCAAGTTATATTGGTCTGCTTCTGTTAATCCGACCAACGTATGCTGAACTGCGATTCTTAATCATTGAGTGAGTTTGGAGGTCTTTGTGGTTGGTCGCTGTTTTTTGTGAGAAAATGTTAAGTACTGATAGAATTTAACAATTTTATTGCATAATTTACGAGTTTATTAGTTCGGCTGGTACGAATTGATAAACAAACATTATTTATTGTATGAGTACATAGATAATAAACGAGTATAATTATCTACTAGGAATTGTTTGCATAGGTTTAATCTTGTTAAACCCATTGTCGAATAAGTACTTAGATCTCAAATTATTATTCAATCTTTTGCATCGTATTCTATATAGATATAGAAGAACAACACAATTATAGTAAAGTTATTCAATTAGTGAATTTATTATCATTATTATCGGTTCTTTGATTTAATTTAAATTTAATTTCTCAGTACTTTTTAGTGAAACGGAGACTAATTGCTATATACAGCCTCGCACATTAGTTTACTGGGCGGTAGAAAGTAGGTATCGTGCATGTTTTAAGGCCTAACTAAGTAATAACTATTTGTTAATGTGCATTTACGTGTGTTGCTGTTGTTATTTACTTAAAATTCATTAAAATTAGATCACTTAATTTTCTTTCACGCGTTAACTGTGTTAAGAGTACCTAGAAATGTCTGAATTGAGTGAATATATTAGAAAACGAGGAACAGTAAAAGGGCGTCTTACTAATTTTGAAAAATACCTCTCAACATTTACGAGTACTTCTTGTACTCAAGTCCAGTTGATTGAACTTAAGTTGCGGTTGCACAAAGCACATGAGCTATTCGAAGAGTTCGATGACATTCAGCAAAATATAATAGTGAATGCAGAGGATGATGATGAAGTATCTTTGCAAGAAACTCAAAGGACTGAGTTTGAAAATCAATTCTATCGCAACGTTGCACGAGCTGAGGAGTTGATCAATTCCTGTAACAAACCTAAAAAATCGAATTCATCATCATCGTCTGCATCAACTGTAAAGGAAGAAGAGCATAGTATCAAAAACAAGAATTCCTTGAAAGGGGTTAAGTTGCCAACCATAAATATACCTCGATTTTCCGGTGATTATAGTAACTGGCTCGAGTTCCGCGACACCTTTATTTCATTGATACACAGTAACGATTCCATCACTTGTATTCAGAAATTTCATTATTTGCGCGTCAGTCTGGATGGAAGCGCCGCTCAGATCATCCGCGCGCTGGAGTTTTCTGCTTCTAATTATACTGTGGCCTGGAGTGCGTTATGTGAACGGTACGATAACACCCGACTTCTTGTTCAAAATCATATCAAGGCATTATTTGAGGAGGAACCGGTAAAAAAGGAATCTGCTAATTCCATTCGTAGGATTTTGGACGCTTATACAAAAAATTTGCGCGCCCTACAAATACTCGGTGAACCTATTAATTCATGGGATACCTTTATCGTTTGAGGTTTTTAGTAAATTTCTCAAAAACAGGGCTGATCTTCTTGAAAGAATCAAATTGAGTACAAACGTTTCTAAACAAGATAACACAAAAATTAACAATAAACAAACTAACAAAAACATAAAGGCTTTAGACGCGGCAGCGAATGATTCACCAAAGTACAACTATCCTCTTTGCAAAGAAGAACATCTATTGTACAAATGTGAGAATTTCGCACAGTTGAGTTTAGATGACCGTTGGAAAATTGTCAATAACTCTAAAGCGTGCACCAACTGCCTTAGAATTGGTCATCATAAACGTTCATGCCGTCTAGGACCGTGCAAGAAGTGCAAAAAGCGCCATAACACGCATCTTCATAAAAATGTTGAAAATGAGACGCCTCCTAATACCACCGCGTTATCAGTCAGCAATCAATGCGGACACGTGTTGCTAGCAACGGCCATGATTAAGATTAGAGATTCCAACAATATTATGCATGAAGTAAGAGCTGTTCTGGATTCAGGCAGTCAAGCCTCCTTCATGACAGAATCTCTAATGATTAAACTGTGTTTGCCAGCTCAACAGACAAAGTTTAGTGTCGCAGGTATAGGCAATTTGGTGTCTTCTATTTCTAAAAAATGTACAACTATTATACAGTCCAGGCTCAATGATTTTCAGGCAAGTGTCACATTCTTAGTGCTGCCACAAGTAACCACATCGGCGCCTTGTATTACCGATGTAGGCGCACTAAACATTCCTGCGAATGTAACCCTTGCTGACCCAAAATTCTACAAGCCATCCAGTTTGGATTTGTTGCTTGGCGCAGACATATTCTGGGATTTAATTGGCAATAGACAAGTACGTTTGAATAACAGATATCCAGTGCTTCAGGAAACTAAGTTTGGTTATATCGTATCCGGACCCACTGGACAATCTCAAGGTACTTGTTTATCTTTAAATTACTGCCAATTTGATTCTATCCAGGAACAGCTGGCGAAATTTTGGGCTAGTGAAGAGTTCCCGGATTCGCGAAAACCAGCTTATTCTATCGAAGAATCTTTATGCGAAGAACACTTTCTTCAAAATGTGTCTCGTGAAAGTGATGGCCGATTCTCAGTTGCCATACCCCTTAAAATGTCCGAATCAGAGTTGGGTGATTCATATGAACATGCCAAAGGTTGTTTCCTCTCTTTAGAACGCCGCTTCCATAATCAACCCATTCTGAAGGGTATGTACGTCGATTTCATGACTGAATACGAGCAGCTAGGACACATGTCTAAAAGTGATGTTCATAAGGCTCCTCAAATTTCTTATTACCTGCCACATCATGGCGTTCTGCGCGAACAAAGCACCACCACTAAATTACGTGCTGTCTTCAACGCGAGCGCGCCAACTACCACCGGTTTATCTCTCAATGATATCCAAATGGTAGGGCCTACTATACAAAGCGACTTGCTGTCTATTCTTTTGCGATTTCGCCAGTATCGCTATGTCATGGCAGTGACATCGAAAAGATGTACCGTCAGGTGCTCATCCATAAACCTCAACGACATCTTCAACAAATTATTTGGCGCAGCGATACTTCTAAACCGTTAGAAACTTATACTTTAAACACGGTGACTTACGGAAAGGCATCGGCTCCATTTCTTGCGGTTCGTTGCCTCAAGCAATTAGCTGACGAATGTGAAAATCAACATATTCGTAAAATCATCACCGAAGACTTATATGTTGATGATTTACTTACCGGTGACTCAACTGCCGAAGGCCTGATGCACATCCGTTCATCTGTGTCCGAAGTTCTAGCTGGTGGCTGCTTCAATTTAAGAAAATTTCGTTCAAACTTACCTATTTGTGATAACTCAGATTCTTCCAGCTCTCCTATTACTGTTGATTTGAGTGAGCATGCTCAATCGAGTATGCTGGGTCTGAAATGGTCACCTTCTAAAGACGAATTACATTTTGTTATTAAGGAAAGTGATGAAGTCAAGGTGACAAAAAGAAGGATTTTATCAGCTGTATCACAGGTGTTTGACCCTCTGGGATTACTGAGCATATTTGTTGTTGTTGGCAGGATCCTCCTACAGAAATTCTGGCTTCATAAACTCCAATGGGATGACCCACGTTTTAAGTCTGTGGTCGAAATTTGTCAAAGGTCTAACTTACCTCAATGATCTTCGGATTCCTAGACGCGTTGTTTGTGTTGATCCCGTTGACTTGCAACTCCACATTTTTTGTGATGCATCCAAAGACGCGTATGGTGCTTGTGCTTACATCAGATCCGAAGCATCAAATGGTAACGTCGAGGTACATTTACTGTGTGCTAAAAGCAGAGTGGCACCGTTGAGAGCAAACACAATTCCACGCTTTGAGTTGTGCGGGGCTTCTACTGCTGCTAAAATAGCAAATAAAATTATTAAGACAACAAGACTTACCTTTTCAAAATGTTTGGATGGCTTGGATGGCTGAAAGCTCCGCCAAATAGATTGAAACAATATGTTAAAAACCGAGTTTCGGACATTCAAGAACTGACCGAGAAATATGTGTGGCGTCATATCCCAACTGCTCATAATCCTGCAGACTTATTAAGCAGAGGTGTGACGGCATATCAAACATGTGACCTGTCTCTGTGGTGGCATGGTCCATCTCTTTTACTTAGTCATGAAAATAACTGGCCTAACAGAAAATTTGATGAAATGGAAATCAATTTACCGGAGGTGATGGTCAATGTTGCTTTAACGGGTGAACAAGATGAATTATTTCCTTTTTCAAGATTTTCAGATTTAGACAAATTAATTAATTGTATGGTCTTTGTATTACGTTTTATAAATGTTTGCCGAAAACGTACCAACAAGAAAGCGAGCCATATCACAGTGCAAAATAGAGAGAGATCTTATAACACTTTGTTAAAAATTTCCCAAATGGAAACATTTCTCGAAGAGTATCATTCCTTATCTCTTGGTCAGCCCCTGCCAATCAAAAACAAATTATTAATTATGAGTCCCTTCATCGACGCTATAGGTCTCATGAGAGTGGGTGGTCGTTTGACTAAGGGAAAGTTTGATTTTGGTAAAAAACATCCGGTATTAATGTCATCAAAGCATCACTTAACTAAACTTGTTTTCGAAGACGAGCATCGTCGCTTAATGCACGCCGGGCCACAATTACTATTGAGTTCAGTCAGAGAAAAAATTTGGCCTCTTAGTGGACGTAACTTATCTAAGAAAGTCGTTCATAATTGTATGCGATGTTTCCGATTAAACGCAAAAATTGACAATCCCATTATGGGTGATCTTCCTGAGCGTCGCCTCGATCCAGGTTTCCCCTTTCAAACAACTGCAGTTGATTATGCTGGCCCATTGACAGTTCTAAACAGAAGGGGCCGTGGAAGTAAGACCGAAAAGGCGTATATAGCGATTTTTGTTTGTTTTACTACTAAGTCCATTCATTTGGAACTAGTAAGCGACATTTCAAGGGATTCGTTTATTTCAGCTTTACGTCGTTTCATCGCACGACGATCTAAACCACAAGTTCTATATTCAGATAATGGAACCCAGTTTGTTGGTGCCAGGAATGAACTTAGCAAATTCTTTCAACAGAACAGTGAATCGATTACGAAGTACTTAACTCTTGAAGGCATTCAATTTAAATTTATTCCGCCATATACTCCTCACATGGCAGGTTTAGCTGAAGCAGGTGTAAAATCTGTGAAATTACATTTGCGCAGAGTTTTAGGTAATGCTCATTTGGTATTTGAGGACTTATATACCGTGTTAGTCCAAATAGAAGCTATTTTAAATTCTAGGCCTCTGACGCCTTTGTCCTCGGACCCTAATGACCTTTCTCCTTTAAATCGGGGACACTTCTTAGTGGGGCGACCTCTGCTTTGCCGACTCCCACACTTATCGATGTGAACACAAACCGTCTCACACGCTTCAAACGGCTGGAATCCATGCGACAACAATTTTGGCAAAGATGGCACAAAGAATATTTAGCTGAACTCCAGCAACGAACGAAATGCCGGACATCGAAGGGTCATCTTCAAGAAGGCACATTAGTTCTCATATAGGAAGATGCCTTACCTCCCATGAAGTGGAGTTTAGGACGCATCACCAAAGTCTACCCTGGTGCAGATGGCGTTGTTCGAGTGGTGGATCTTCAGACGTCAAAAGGAGTTGTACGACGAGCCTTCAATCGCATATGTCCCTTGCCAATTGACAACCAAGCTTCAGGGTTGAAAGACAAGCCTTTCAACGCCGGGGGGCATGTTAAGAACGCATCTTAAAGACGACACTTCCCACGCGCACCGCGCGCTGGGCCCTCTTTGATTTGAGCTCTCGCGCCGACATTGCATCGACAACCGTCCATACGACCACTTAATTTTTTGCACATTTATTTGTTCATTCAATAAATCAATATTTGTGACTGTGTCTGGTAAAAGGGACCACTTTGAGGGTAGTCGTTAAGAGTGAAAATGTAATGTAATAAGCTATATTTTTCGCTCTTATTGACTACCCTCAAAGTGGTCCCTTTTACTGGACACAGTCACATTTGCTGTATTTTTGGAGTTACGTTATTGAAGAGCATCCTCTACATCAAGAAATCGAACAGAAATGTTGTCTCTTTCCATGTCTCTAATTGTATTGCATTATTAAATATATTTTGAATGCCATTACTTTTGCTGCATATTTAGAGTTTCACGAGTTTCACCTATGTTCGGAATGAGCAAATTACCTCTGTGCTGTGCGATTGGTAAACTATGCTCACTCGTTTAAACCAAAGTTGTTTTTTGGACTAGTTTGCATATTTGTAAGATATATTATGAAATTGGAGAAGGTATTTTAATTTAATCAAAGTTTAAAATTTCTTTGGAAGATAATTATAGATTCGCTGCGTTGTCGGTAGCGTTATTTTATAGCCTTTTGATCGAACAAAATGTTTGTCGTAATTCTTTAAATTGTTATAACTTCTCATTCATGAACTCATTGAAACACTACATTCAAAGTAAAGCTAACCATAATACATTAGTGAAAACCGTACCTACATCAGTTTAGCAGTTTCTGCGATAAGCACGCACAAACTTACAACAATTCTAACAATTATTGACTTTTGGTCTATTACGTTATTAAAGGAAATAATAGGAATCAAGGAAATCAATGTACCGAAAGCGATCGGTTACATTTTTAAAATATTATGTATATTTGTATACACATGTACAGATTACGTTACAACCAAGCGTGCGCGTAGCCGGTGATGCCGTTCGAAAGTCTATATCTCTTCAGTTAATAAAAGAAGTGTGTGAAACTTGACAATTTGTCACGATTTTCATGACATGTCTTTAGTTCAGATTTCCCTACTAGACCAAGTCTAAACCTAAAGTGTACTGTGCTCTAATTGGCTGTAACTTAATGTTGTTCGAGGTAAAGTCCAAATCAGTGAATGACTTTAATGGAGCTGAAAGTGAATCGATTTTGTTTAATGGTAGTTTAGTTTTAAGTGGTGGTTAAGCAACCAAGCTTCAATTTCTTTAGGCTGGACGGTGTCTATCAAAAGCAAGCTATTATTTTGTGAATTAAATGTCGATGATTATATATTATCTCATCTTCTTAGGGCTTAGAGGTTGCTGTTATTGTTCATTATTTTGGTAGAAAATTACACGTGCGAGAGGTCGCTTGTCTGTGGGATTAGATGAGATATTAAACTTTTTTTAAACAGGAATGCTTTCCATGTAGAAATTTGAAAATCATGATCCAAAAAATTCATCAACTCGAAAATATTTTTTTTACATGCAAAATTGGCGGTCGATTTAAAACTTAATCTGTTAGATACAAAAGCATTTAAATCGCGCCCTGTTTACTGCACTTGCATCAGATGTTTTCATACCTGTAACAATTGAGTTTTTCCAGAGCCAGCGCATAAATAAGGTCCATTTTAATCATTTGTATTTCCAGTCAACTGTGTGACAATAAATGATTTTGAAAGTTTAGAGACCCGAAAACAATTTAACGGATTCTGAACGCAAAAGACTCCTTGCCAACTTGATCTTGGGCGTGTCTCTGTTTTCAACTCAAAACTATTATTGTTTTGAGATTAGCTATTCATTCGTTATTTGAATACCACTATGTCATTTGATATTCAAAAATCGAGCGGATGTGCATTTGAACTTAAAACTAACATTCTTATCAATATTCAAAAGTATCAACTACTTAAAAAACTATAGATCTAGATAAGTTGATTAATTAGAGCATAGAAACTGATCTCAAAATTAATATACTTTATTTTACAGTGTAAATTATTAACCGAAAGGACTATAGTAATTCAACGATAAACATATTCTATTTAATTCTTTGTTGACGCGAGTCACTTACTTTTGTAGTTTGTTAACAACATTTTCCACAAGTTAATTAGTATCAATTTTTTAATTCAGAAACAACGCACTCACATTTTCCTTTGAACTATTTTCGAAAGCTGCGGTTGCCTGTTGACGTCAAACTATGACATGTTGGTTGAACCATCAGTAAAGTATTGTAAATACATTGTATTAATCAGTCTCATGTCATTAATCATTAGTTTAATTATGATTCATGTTACAAGGAAAAATATAATCCATATAAATGCGAGATCCTGAAAAGTTATACTTCAGTCCACTCTGTATCGTCCTTGAATCTACTAGCCCCAACAACTTTGAACTCATCCACCACAATGGGGAGTAGCAACTCAAAATCACTGACGGCTGCGGACTTCATCAATCTGATGAATGAACCTAATTTCATCTAGCGTCTCTTCGAAGAGCATAAGCAAGTTTTGAAGACTGGAGTGCCACCAACACGCAACGTGTACACTCATGCTGGACCTGAAGACGGGCCTCTCTTCAAGCACAGCCGCGTTATTCTCCCTGGAGAAGAAGATTCAATCATCATCAATGCCAGCTACATCCAAGGATTTGAGCAACCCAAAGCGTACATTGCTACCGAAACGCCGCAGTCGGAGATTGGAGCCCAGGTCTTGTGGGAAACAGTGTGGCAGCATCGAACCAACATTGTAGTGATGCTCAACAAACCTGAGGGAGATGAGAAAGGCTATTGCTACTGGAGCCCTGGAACCGGAAGATCGCTTCAATTCGGAAAACTCAAAGTCAGCACAGTTGGAATTGAAACGATTCTACCAACTCTTGAAATCATGAAGCTGGAGGTAACTGATGAAACAGGAGATTCATTGACTGTTTACCACTTTTTGTACTTCAATTGGCAAGATCGCGATGACTTACCTTCTACATATGACTTTTTGAGGTCTCTGTCCACGGTTAGAGAATACAGTAAAAGGGTAGTACCTTTTAAAGGCTGTCACAAGAAACGGAATCCAATCCTGGTCCACTGCAGTGATGGACTAGAACAAACGATGGTTTACTGTACAATTGATATCTGTATTTCCGAGTATTTCCAAACAAGAAAAGTAAATATATTTTCAACAGTATTAGGATTGAGAAATGAAAGGCTCAACTGCTTATCCAATATGAGTTATTACGTTTTTTGCTATGATACGTTGCATAATTATTTTGTTAATTGATCTTCAACGTTGTGATTGACTTAAATCTAAACTAGAACTTTGTACAATTTTATTATAGATTTTATGAATATGTACCAATTGTTTAGTTATTGATGAATTAGTCTAAGATTTATGTAAAAAGTATTTTTATATTGTTAAGTCATTAAAATCAATAATTATGTATACAACACACCAAAATTTTGTTAAATTTTGAATAAACTCAAGGATGTAATCAGTAACTACTTTCGTTATTATTTCTTATCCTAAATATGAAAAATCATAAAGTAAACGAATAAATAAAGAAATAAATTAGATTAGATCGAGATCGTAATCAATAGTAATTGAACTTTTTTAAATATGCTATTACATGAAAGATGAGGTAGTGCGAGATTAATTAAATGATTTTTAACGCAAAAGACTCTGCCTACTTTACCTTGGACTTGACTCTGTTTTCAAATCAAAACTATTATTGTTTTGGGATTAGTCTTCATTCAATTGAAATATGTCATTTAATACTAAAAAATCGAGTGGAATAAATATTTTCATCGATATCCTCAATATTGAATTGTAAGGTTTCACAGTCCCTTATATTTGAAACTATGAAACAGATTACTAATTAATTTAAAAATTATTTTTTAAATTATTTTTATTTTTACGTAAAATCGTGAAGCGTTCCACATTTTTTAAATGCAAATAATGCTGTGAAGCGGGAAAGAGTAGGAATTACGAGGCATTTTATTACGTGAAGCGTTTCACTTCCTCACGTAACAGGATAATGGGAAGGATTGGGATTGAGAAAGGATCATGCGGGAAAGGGCCTTCTCAATGTGAGTTTATAGAATATGTGAGAAAAAATTCGGGATAGCTCGAGCCGGGATTTGAACCCAGAACCTTTCGATGACAAGTCGACTGCTCTAACCAATTGAGCTACCCGGTCTAACTTATTTGTTTGTGGTTTGCTGATAATATTAGTCGCAAGTTAGTACAACGCACAGTATTTCGAATTCAAGTAATAGGTAAAATGGTATGACTTTATCATCGACGGCTAAATCTATAATGTCAGATGAATTTTGTGGGGTATGGAGAGCTTAGGGTTGAAATTAGTACAACGCCAATAAATGTTATCAATATTTTAATTACAAATTCATAATTGTCAAGCATAATCTATTAATATAAGTATGTCTTTTGCGGTCAAGTGGGAGCGAAGCTCCAAGTACAAACAAGCATTTGATCGAATAACATCCAAAAAGTAATACACAACATTATTTATAAAAATATAATGACTTGGAGATTGGACACTGAATCTTCGTTGCTGTCTGATTTTTATCACCGTTGATGCCACTGATACAGATCCTGTGTGCACTAGTTGATACAGACATACGTCAATAGTGCAAAATGATGCAGTTCTTCCAATACCGATATCACAGTGAACTACAATTGGACCGGGCAGAGGCTGGCTGGTATTCATCGCTTCCATTATATATCGCTGGTCCTGCCTGTTGACAGCTAACAAGAAGTCAAGGAAACCATTCAGATCAGGAGCGTCAGTTTCTGGCCAGTCCAAATACTTGAAGTGATGGATCCTCCTCAATTCTCCGGTTTGCTTGTGGACAACAGTCAACGCTGTAGTGACGTAACAGGGTTTCTTCCTAATGCGTTCTGTCTTGATAGTAAACTCCCTCAAGTTGATCTGATCTTGATTCGAAGGGAAATACTGAAGGCTTGTGTCTTCTGATTTGTTTTTGGTGCCGTTCAGCATCACAATTACTCGAGAATTCTCCTGCCAGACCATGCTCCAAAAATCGTCGAAAGTATTGGTCATTGGTTCTTGCGTTGCGATAAATTTGGAATTGAAGTCATATCCACTCACATAATTGGCATCAATGTAGTTCGAACCGTAATGAGATGCCAGGACGACCCGAGAAGAATCCCAGTTTGGGTAGTCCGAGCAGCGGTTCTTCTTCTTGTTGTTCGGCAATAGAAAGTGGTCACCGGTGCCGATAATCAGTGTGTTGATGATTTTCCAGTGTTCTAAAAGGATTGTTTCGAGATATTTCGGGTGCAGTGCTCTTTGCATATAATCGCGAGCTCCATAAACTGTTGAAAGGCTGACAGCCATCGTGGAAGAAATTCAGGAGTACGAAATGAAAACACACTAGAAGTGCAATCACAATGAATGCATCTGTAACACTGAGTCCATATGAGGATAACGGAGTATTAATAGTTAAATTGTGAGCCATTTTTATGAGTAATTATACACCATCGATGCCATCTCTTTGAGGAATGATTGACCAATGAAACATTATTGAATCCAAAAACAAATAAACATTTATGGAGTGAAATGAGAAAGTAGTTCTATGTATACCATATTATTCGCTGGTATAGCTGTTAGAAAAAAAAACAACTGCAACTGCGACAACAGTCGTCATCTGTACTCGGTGCCGAGTGGTCGCTGTGATAAGTGACGTACTTTTTGCATCTCTACCCTCTAACCTTATATTTTATACTTTTATTTTAACTCGAAAAGTTCTTTTTTTAAATTACTTTTGCCAAAGAAAAAAAAGAGAAAAAAAAGGAAAAAACTATAAATATGAATTCGTGTCCAACATGTACTGTGAGTTTTACTGATGGAGTGCGTTGTTGCAAGTGTGCTCTTGTGTACTGTTTCTCATGCGCTAATATCACAGAAGTGAACTATCGCAAGCTTGGCACTACACGCCAAGCCCAGCTTGCCTGCGGGAACTGCAAGTCCATCACCAGCAATACGGACACTGTGCTACAGGAGCTGCGCCAGGCTGCTAACACCACCCTTCAGCAGTTGCCGGAACTAGTACAAGATGTCAAGGCACTAAAATCCAGTTTTAATATATTTCAAGCATCCATAGAGGGTATTAAAGGTGATATCAAAGCACTTAACGAAAAATCCGACAATCTAGACTCACGAGTCGCAAAATTAGAGGATTCACCATCAAACTCCGAAGGTACCGCCGATTTCAATAAAAAACTATCTGATCTGAGCGCCGAAATTAATGCTAAAGAACAATGGCTTCACTTAAACAACGTGGAAATAAAGGGTATCCCGACCAAAAAGAACGAAAACCTGTACGATATTATCTGCGCCATTGGCAGGAAGATAGGTTCTCCCATTGGTCTGGAACAAATAAACTTTGTGTCAAGGGTACAGTCTCATCTAAAGGATAAACCGGTTATTGTCTGCTTCACGTCGCGCTATACCAAAGAAAACTTTCTAGCTTCAGCGAGACGGCTAAAAAATCTATGTGCGAATGATATAGGATTCACTGACAAACCCGGCCGTGTTTATGTAAATGACCACCTCACGCGAGCCAACAAGGAATTACTTAATAAAGCTAACGAAATAGCAACGGCAAAGGGTTATTTATACAAATGGGTTCAACATTCAAAGATTCTATTAGAAAAAACGACACATCGCCCATTATTCACATTGGATCACCGGAGGATTTGAAAAAAAATTTTTGATTACTACTTACCTGAACTATTTAATGACATTAAAAATATTCCTCGTATTACTCTTAATACGTTTCTGCAAATGCTGCCACTATGTTTCATTTTGTATTTCTACTCACTATTGCAACAAACCCGATTTACTATCTCACTTTTTATTATTCTTAATTACTATTCACGTTTAACGAATGCTCACTCTCATTAGTACACTACATACGTTTTGAGTACATATTTCGCTTCACTGCTGCCGTTTCTGCATCCATTTCTTATCACAATCAAATGCTAACAATGTTAACTAAAAAATCTAACCGCCAATATATCTATAGAACGCTAAATGCACTTAAATTATCTAGCTCGCGTCTACGGAATGTTAGTGAAAACACTACGCGCCAGCGCCGCCTTCGGCCGGTACATAGAAGTTACCTCCGCCAAACCTGTTCCTTGTCAGTACCACTCACTCATTACGTCACTCCACTCAGCTGTTCTCTGCGATCTTTTCATTTCATTGCCTCGCCTGTATTTATTTATGAACTGCACATTTCTCTGCCTACTCTGATAAGGATTACGGATGTGGTAGTGGCGCTGTATAATATATATCTATCTTCCTCTTTATTTCTGTTGCTTTATCAATTCTTAAAGTTTAATTATGCCGAAAGCAGTCTTATTTCTTTCCATTGTACTACATTAATATGTACGAATCCCCTAACAAAACAATTACTCTATCTCTGTATGTTGCATTCAATAACATGACTTTAAATATTTATTATCAGAATGTTAGGGGATTACGTACAAAAACAGAACTATTTAAACGACAGCTTTCGATGAAATTTCTTGATATGATTGTATTAAATGAATCGTGGCTCTTGGATGGGCTTTTCGACTAGGAGTTATTTGACAGTAGTTACATGGTTTGGAGACGTGACCGCGATTATGAGCGACTAGGTCAGAAGCGAGGCGGCGGCGTACTGGTCGCCGTGCGCCACGGGCTCCAGGTGCGCGAGCGCCCCGAGTGGCGCTCCACCGCCGAAGACCTGTGGGTAACGCTTACCATAAAACCAGCTGGTTGCGACGTACCCATAAAAGTTCACATAGGTTGTTTGTATTTATGTGAGGAACACGGTGGCTTTTCTTTTCTAATGCAGCTTTCTAACTTTTGCGAGAACGTGACTAATATTGTAAATAATCATCCTGACGACAAGGTTATCATATTAGGCAACTTTAATATGAGTTCTATCTATTGGTTTCCTAACCATGACCTCTTTGACCTCGTTCCTCAACATCATTTTACCCCTACACACTTAGAACTGGTAAATTTAATGAATCTCTGCAATTTAGGCCAATATAATGGCATATGTAACGGCCAAGGCCGTATTCTTGATTTAGTCCTATCGAGCGACCATGTTAGGGTTCAGCGGGACACGGATCCCTTAGTAAAAGAAGATAAGTTTCACCCGAGTTTGTTAATTACTGGTAAATTCCTCGAAAACTCATTTCTTGATTTCAAGATAAGAACTACATATATGTACAGCAAGGGTGATTTTGTTTCAATTATTGCCGATCTTGAGGATACAGATTGGACTCAATTGCTAGCGGTTGATAATATTGACGCTGCGCTAGATATTTTCAATAGTAAACTTTTTGAACTTAGAGATAAACATATTCCAATTAAAACTATTAAAGCTAGCAAATATCCAAGATGGTACTCTTTGCCCCTCATCAAAGTATTGAGAGAGAAACATAAGTTTTTAAAGAAATTCAAAAGATACAATAACGTTGCGGACGAATCAACGTTTCAACTTTTAAGAGAACGCGCCAAACGTCTTGAAACCAATTGTTTTCACAACTTTATACAAAAAGTTGAAACTTCCATCACGTATAATCCAAAATCATTCTGGGCGTTTGTAAAGGAAAGGAAGCAATGTAATGTCTATCCCAGCTGTATGACTCACGGACCGAAAATTTTAGAAAGAGGTGGAGACATTTTTAATGCTTTTTCCGACTATTTTGCGTCGACTTACCAAACACCAATATCAACTTGTACTTCATCTTCCTCCTGTCCTGTTAACAGCCTGCAAGTATAACCAACAACCGACTTACATACTATCGAAATCAGGGAAAGCGATGTTAAGTCTAATCTACAACGGTTACATTGCAATAAATCTGCGGGACCAGATACCCTCCACCGGATTCTATTCTCTCGATGCTCCTCCTCTCTAGCTGTTTCGGTGACTGTGTTATTTCAAAGATCTATCTCTGAAGGCACTGTACCTCGCATTTGGAAGTCCGCACTGGTCACTCCTGTGCACAAAAAAGGCTCCAAGTTAAAGGTAGAGAATTACCGACCAATCTCAAAGCTTTGCGTCCTGGCCAAGGTTCTTGAAAAGATTATCCACAGACAAATGTATCAAGCTCTCAAACCTTTCTTTATTCCCCACCAACACGGTTTCTTGCCTGGCCGTTCTACTGTTTCAAATTTAATTCTCTTCACTGAAAAAGTAACTGCAGGCATGGAAAATGGAGGCCAAGTGGACGCAATCTACACAGATTACTCCAAAGCGTTTGACAGGATTGACCATCTCATTTTACTGCAAAAGTTGGAAAACGCGGGCATACGTCGCAATCTATTTAGATGGTTTACTTCTTAGGTGCATAACCGTTCGCAAATTGTAGTTCTCAACGGATACCAGTCTTCAACGTTTCATATTCCGTCCGGTGTGCCCCAAGGCTCAATCTTGGCGCCACTGTTATTTTCCTTTTTCATAAATGACATAAGTAACTGTTTCCTGAATTCTGAATATCTTTTGTTTGCCGATGACATGAAAATCTTTAAACAGATCTGTTCACCTGCTGACGCTAAAGCATTGCAAGATGATCTTGTTCGGCTAACTAACTATTGTCACTCATCTAGACTTGACCTGAACGTTTCTAAATGTAACATTATTTCCTATACGAGAAAATCTAAGCCATTAATCAGCGACTACTGTTTGAATGAACAGTCACTATCAAGGGTAGACACTGTCCTAGATCTAGGTGTACTTTTAGACTCCAAACTTATGTATGACAAACATATTGATGCTATAACTAGTAAAGCCTTTAAGACCCTAGGTTTTTTATTGCGGATATCAAAAAACTTTAAACAAGCTAAAACTTTTAAAATTCTATTTTCTACTCTGGTTAGAAGTCAACTCGAATACGCGTCACAAGTTTGGAATCCAAGTTACGAATTGTAAAATACCCAAATAGAAAGGATCCAGAAAAAATTCCTTCGGTTTCTCAATACTAAATTCAAAATTTCTTGTAGCGATTACTCTCAAAGCTGTTTACACCATCATATACTTACCTTAAGGAAGCGTCGGGAAGTCGCAGATCTACTGTTGCTTCACAGTATTATGTCGGGAAGATTAGATGTTCCAGAGCTTGTGTTAATGATTAAGCTTCGAATTCCCACCACGCAACGTAGGAACAGTCTATAGCTGGAGCTTCCAAGGGCTCGAACTAATTATAGACAGCATAGTTTCTTTTGGCGTGCGGTTAAGAAATTTAATGATAGTTATTCATCTCGAATCGACCCTTTTTTGACTCTCATACTACCATCAAACGTTTAGTTTTCAACAAATTTTTTGGCAGTGGTGAGGATGGTGGAAGCAATTTTGTAATTTAATGTAAATGTGGTGTAACTTTTCGAGAGTGGGATATTGCTTTTATTGTTGGTGATTGCATAGTGATTTATTATTATTATATATATATATATATTATGTGCCATAAGTTTTATGTTCGTCATTTGTTTTTTTTTTGTTGAGGTTAGCGAATAGAGGTGTCGCATCAACACAATACCCTTGCACTGGTTACAGATGCGTTGTATTATAATGTTTTTAACTTTTTTTTTAATTTGTTAGTGGTGAAAACTTGTAATTGGCTCAGATATGCACCCATTTCACATTTTCATATTGTTAGTAAAATAGCTGTAAGTTTTCCTAATAAAATAAAATAAATAAATAAAAAATTAATGAAAAAATATTGGTCTAACGACTCAATGCTTGAATGTCTCTGCTGTCTGATTTCAAATGTAAAACTGCTGGAACTGATACTAACCGTATGTACAATTCGATAGATACATACATCGATGGCACAAAATGTGGCAGCTCTCTCAGTTCCAGTGCTGCTGTAAACAATTATCGGTCCTGGTAGTGGTTGTCGATCCATCAAAGCTTTATCGAAGAAGTACTGCTGCTTTCTGTTGACTACTGTCAAGAAGTCAAGAAAGTTTGCTACATCAGGGATGCCTCCTTTTCGCCAGTTCAGAAACTTGAGGTGGTGCACTGTTCTTGATTGTTCGGCGCTCATATTGTAAACATTGATTATCGTTTCCGTGAAATATTGATGCACGATGATATCTCTGGCGGCTAATTTGAATCCGATTAATGTTGAATCGTCGTTGGTTGAAGACTTATCAATTGTCTCGAGGTCATTGAGCATGACAATAACCCTAGTCTTTTCCTGCCAGACCATATTCCAGTAGTCTTCAAGCGTGCTGTTCATTGATTCTTGAGTGACTATGAATTTTCTAGCATAGTTGAATCCATGAACATAGTTTGCATGGATAAAGTTCGAATTACTTTTCGCTGTTACCAAACACACTCGGGAGTTATCCAAGCATTTGATATCCGGAAACCGATTCTTCTTGATATTTTTCGGTTTTCTAGATTCCTTACAAGTACCAAGTATTCTTTTTAGAATGATTTTGTGCTTCTGAGAAATCCGTTTAAAGTATCCTGATTCTGATTCAGCTACTAGCTGTAAGTAATCACTGGCTCTATAACTTTTGAAAATAGCAGAGATCATTATTAAAACTTTAGAAAAAAGTTAATGTCACAAAGGGTTACTGTGTCAAAGTAAGATTCATGAGTTCAATGAGCGTATTTATAACGTTCATCCGCGACGGACACGTCATTGGTTGAAACACCAACAGACTTACGAAATTGAACCTTAAAAGCAAATGAACTCTTCTGATAACAACTAGATTACTTCGTGAATCTCATAAAAATGTTTTTGTTATACTCGCCCCAAAAGTTCAACTTTTGAGCACTGTGTGGCGTCCGTGAAAGTACTCTTTTCAAGAGACTCTACTATACCGTCTTTCTTCACAGCCCAGGCCGTGAAGTTTACCTCCCCCCTTACTTTACGGACTGTTAGAGTACAACCACGGACAAAATTGAGAGAAATTGTAAAAAAAAGTCACATTCTATTGTACCGACCGATGATTTCGAGTAAATTTTAAACTTAGTTACTCTTGGGTGGCGCTAATTATGTCTCAGCTGGCAGTTTATTATGAAGAGGAACTCAATATTTTATTAAAATGGGGTCACTATCCCTCAAAAGTTAAATTTTTGGAGCGATTATAACAAAAAATGTTGTATGTCATACGACCGTCGAGTGGCGATTTTTACAGCGACTTTCTTTCGATATTCGCTTTAATGTTTGTGACGCGAATGTTCGAAAGCGAGCGTAAATTTCCGTTCTCGGCTGACGCCTCGGACGTTAAAAATACGCCCGCTTTCGAACATTCCCGCCACAAACCTTAGGCTCATATCGAAACTCGTCGCTGTCAAAAAACCGCTACTTCACGGTCTTATGACATAAATATCTATTCTTTATCAAAAGATGTCGTAAAATTAAGTCTTTAATAGATAATTAAATTTTATTACTCCTATTAAGATAACTTTATTAATTATTCTAGACAAACAGTGTTTTACGACTATTTTATCTGTGTATCATTACTGTTTGGCACGCGTTCAATTAGCACCGACATACTGTCTGGTGTGGGCTATCATTTTATCTTCATGCGTAAGACCTAAGTCTGTTGTCAAGTGCTAACGCATCTATGCATTAAATTTATCATTTTTTACTGAACGACTATGTCCAAATGCATTAGAGTAACAATTTTTGAGCTTTTACGTCAGTATATGACTTTAGTACGCACTGAAATATTTCCAGCAAATCACAATGAAAATTCTGAAGATCCTCGAAAAAATACTTAAAGATCCATAAATTTTCTCAAAGTTTTTTCCATGTACGCAAATGTTGTTACTATGTATGATGTAGATATGACTATTATTTTAACATTTGACACTTCAGGCCACGACTTTTCTGCGAACAACTAATTATATGTATATTATTTGCACTTTCAGATACGATATTTTTATACCAAACAAAGGATCATCCATTTTCGGAATTGTTCGAGTTAAGGTCCGATCGACACACTATCATTACGGCTGCACCTGACATCAGAAAGTAAGCAGTTTATGAATTACTTCAGTATACAAATAATTGCGCTGATTTCTCAATTATAATTTTTCTCTACAGAATTTACGAATCACATGGCATTAAGACCGAACATATGTACAATTATGCCTTAGAGACGATTTACAAAACTCACAAGGGCTTAGAGTAAGTATGAAAATGGTCAATTAGGAAAGAGCATAAATCATTTTCACAGTTTTAAGTCGAAGATTATACACCCGAAAAAGTATGTAATTTTTTCACTAATTCAACACCTTTCATTTTTCAGACCTAAACCGCGAAGATTCATCGTGCCTGAGGTTAAGGGACACCCTTTCGTGACAGTGGAGAAGATTGCTGAAGACCAATGGGAATTGAAGTGTTATGAACGACTGACGCGATCTCAGTTCAATTTCACATCGTGCTTTACCTCCTCAATAATTTCTTAGGTTTTGCTTTTATCGATATTATTATATCGTCATAAGTTGTAGTGTAATTTCTAAGATTAAATAAAGTTATCTTAAATTATTGTGCTTTAGTTTTAGTTGCTCTGTATTGTACGACCCCAAGTAACCGGAATTATTATATTTCATAACCATATAGAGTAGATCAAATCAGCACCATAATACAACAACTTTAAGAACGTTTCCAAATGTCAGTGGTGCTCAACTTTTAAAAAGATTTCTTCTATGTAAAGTACTGTGTCTATAATAAGAAGTTGAGATTTAGTAAGCTCGTATTGACTCCGTTTGCATGCGCAAAAGGCCAAAAATAGTCTCCTTACTAAGTTACGAGAAAATAAAAGGCGCTTAAAACCTTACGAAGTTAAAGAAGTATTGACTGAAATGAGTAATAAAGTTGGCTCAATTAGGTAGTAGCTTTATATTGTAACTAGGTTTCGCGTTGTGCCTTTTTTTATAAATTTTGAAAAAGTTTTTAATTTTTTTTTGTTTTTTACGGCCGCCATCTTGGATTTAAAAATGGATGTTATTTTCTTAATAAGCACCCCTGATCACCCAAAAAACGACACCCATGACGATATTTTGCAAAAAAATGTATGTCCGCCAACTTGGATTTCAAAACGTATGTCATTTTCGGAATTAGCACCCCCGAAAACCTATTAAACGACACCCATGACGGAATTTTCCAAAAAATCCATGTCCGCCATCTTGGATTTTAAAATGGATGTCGTTTTCGAAATCAGCACCCCTGAAAACCTATTAAACGACACCCATGTCGGTATGATGGCGGTCGGCTGGTAATATGCTTGGTGACGCTTCGGGCTTCGCCCTACGCGGAGCTCAGCCTTCGGCCTCGCCCTATACGCAGCTCGCCTTGGCCTACGGCCTCGGCTCGCGCGTTCGGCTCGGTCTGCGACCTCGCCTCACCTTAAAAATCTAAACTTGTATGGCGGCCATCTTTGATTGGGGGGGGACGCTCCGGGCTTCGCCCTACGCGGATTTCGGCCTTCGGCCTCACCCTGTACGCGGCTCGGTCTTCGACCTCGCCTCACCTTTAGAATCTAAACTTGTATGGCGGCCATCTTTGATTGGGGGGGGGGGCCGCTCCGGGCTTCACCCTACGCGGAGTTCGGCCTTCGGCCTCACCCTATATGCGGCTCGCAACGGCCTTCGGCCTCGCCTCGCGCGTTCGGCTCGGTCTTCGACCTCGCCTCACCTTTAGAATCTAAACTTGTATGGCGGCCATCTTGGATTTGGGGGGGGGACGCTCCGGGCTACGCCCTGCGCGGAGCTCGGCCTTCGGCCTCGCCTTTTACGCAGCTCGCCTCGGCCTAAGGCCTCGCCTCGCGGCGTGGCGTCGTGGTTCGGCTCGGCCTGCGGCCTCGCTTCACCACTCCTTGTATGGCGGCCATCTTGGAAAATGGTGGAATCGAAAAACTGACCCGATATTCGGAATTTTCATCCCCCAAACCCCCCAGATACCGATTTTCGTCCGGATCGGAGCAACTTCATTTCCGGCCGCCATCTTGGATCCGCCATCTTGAAAAAAAAATTTTACAGCCACCTGCCCCTCACCCCCCTGTAAAACATTTGTTTGAGCACACCCCACTTATGTCAAACGGTTCCGGAGTTACAGCAATAATCATTTTGTATGGCGGCCATCTTGTTTTTGCGAAAATCGAAAAAATGACCAGGATGTGGGTCGACCTTTGTTCGAGCGCCTTCGCTCCATCTGCAAAGGTTCGCCCGGGAAGATAGGTCGCCACCTGATGAGAAGGTGGATCCGAGGATCTCGAGGTTTTCCCGTACCCTCCGCGACACCCTCTCCACACCCTCCATACAAAGTTTTCACCTCCCGCCGCTCCATCTCGGAGAACAATTCTGTCACCCAGTCAGTAATATAATAATTACTTCATTTGTGAATAATTCACCGTTATCTTTGTTCTGTTATCGTTCCTTTAGGTCGCGACCTTTCTTCGAACAACTAATTACATGGGTTTTTCTTGTATGTTTTTATGTTCCTGGCGTTATCAAGCTTCTGATAATGACTAATTCGAGCATGAGTACTTCTGCTATAAATGCCTATAGTATTTTATTTTGAATTATTAGGATTTAGCTCGAGTGAACTCTCAGAAGTAACACTTTTAATCACTCTTTAGCAATTGTTATTACATTTAAATGATCGATAACAAATTCTTACATCTTTTGATTATGACCTGCTTTACCTAGAGCTTACAAACCATTTGTCCAAATCATCTCAGTACAAAACTAGTTAGCAGATTAATGCCTACATGTCTATTGTATTATATCATCATATTTGGCAGCTGTTATTCAGATCATGTCAGAGGTCAGCACTTTGTTTATAATTAATAGTCAAAAAAAATAGAATTCTTAGTATGTTTCAAACATTCGACGCTATCATATGTGGTCACTTAAAATATTTATAAAAATGGAACAATAGGATTAATCATCAAAAAATTGTTGATAACAGAGTTAATAATCCGTACATAAGTTCCTCGTTCAATCATTCTTCTCCGCGAGATCGTTGTGAACGGACCTTTTGAGTCATGGTGATTATAATTCATCAGTAACCATAATGAGCCACAATCAATCTACAGACATCCAATTATTGCAGAAGTGGCTGGAAGAAGCCAGCCAAAAATTGATTAGAGATTTAGTTATTGGTGCAGTTAAAAAGCATCAATTGGGCCAAAAAATCACAATTACATTTGGAGAACTTTTGGTGGTTGTAGCAAACGACAACAATAGAAATTCTTCGAAAAGTACTGAAACGTAAGTTCTATTTTTATTTTTTGAGAACTTTTTCTTTCATCTTTTGACTCCAAGATGACTCTTATATTTTTGGTTTCAGTGATGGAGATAGATGTTTTTCTGCCTCTGAGAGCTTCGATTGTGAAAAGAAAGCTCGGATCTGAAGACATAGTTAAAGAACCTGTGTAAGTATTCAAAAATAGTTCAATCAATAGTATCCTTGGCTCAAACAACTAATTTACTTTTTGTTTCCAGACAATGCCTGCCAGGGAGTTTCAGGTATGATCACCCAATTTCAAAATTATTCACGAGAAGGCTCAAGAGACACAGGATTGTAGTTGCAGTGCCGGACATTGAAACGTAAGCATTCTATCTATTATTTTGGAATACAAGTTTCAAGTTCATTTTTCCTCAAATTTTTGACTCAAGTTTTCGCTTACAGAGTATTCAAATCCAAGGGCATAAGAGGCATGGACAGATACAGTTGGTCTCTTGAAACCGTCTACAGAAATTCTAAGGATTTAATGTAAGTACCTTACAGTTGCTCGGATTCTCTCCCTCTCATTTTTTTAAGCGGATTGAAATTCAAAATTTTGGCGTGTTATTTTAATTTTTTACTTTTTTCAGACCCCACGGAAAATATATCTCTCCTGCGGCTGAGGGGGACACTTACGTTTTTGTGGAACCGGTCGGTCCCTTGAAATGGGATATTACGAGTCGCAACCGTTTATTACCTTCTCGGTAAGTTTTCAATGAACATTGCATTTCTATATTATAAAAATGAACTAATTTCTGGCTGACAGACAATATTAATGTCGTACTTTTGTTACAGAAATTTGTGGTGCGACTGGACAGTAAAATTTCCCTGGATTATTTATCCTTTGCTTTTGATTTTATTGATAGTTCTTATTATTTTTGTTATTTACGTAAGTAAAATTTTGTAGTATCTTAGCTGTAATTTTAAATAAAAGTATTACAACAATTGAACATTTTATTTACTTGCATTTTAACGTCTAACTTTGGAAAAATGCACATTATACAGCCATAGATAATGAATTTGACCTTACAAGCATAATACTTAAACAATAACTTAAACACTGAAGAACCACGTGTTCGAGCTTTGAATACATTTCAAAGTGTATCGATTTGAGTAAATTATCTTTCATCTAGATATCTTTGGCTCCATCCCATTTCCCCTAACACATACGTATGAATGGCTTGATAGCAGAAAGTATAATCGTCTTTGTTATCACTAGAGCGCACGCGCTCTAAAATACTCCTAGAACGCTTGCGCGGGCTACGGGTGTAGCCCACTTCCATGTCATTTTCTGTCTTCAAATAATAATAAAATAAATAAAACACAAAGTATTATTTTTAATAAATCTTTTATTTATCTAGACATATTATTTCTTTAACAAAATTTTACCTTTGGAATTAAAATTTAGTGTAATTACTAAACTTCTAAAAATCAACATTATTTGGACAGTGCGAGATCAATCAGCCTTAATTCTAGATTTACAATAAATAGCATATTGCTAAATACTATTTTTACTATCAACATAGTATAGGAAATCAAAATTATTTTAAAAAAATATTCGCTCTCTACGCATTGAGGACGCAGAGTCACCTGATGGTCACTCCAAATGCGCCTCATACATTTGCTGCACTGTTTGCGAGTGCTGCGGTCTCGAACTCTGCTACAAAAAGAACAGCGACCAACGTCACCTCGAATCGGCACAAGAGTATCTCTATCTCTTTGAAATTTAGTTTTTTGGTATCTATGTAAATGTTTGTTGATTCCACAAGAATATTCAATATGTCCGCATCAAAGAAAAGGGTAAAGGACTGAAGAGCTGTTTTAGCGTCCTTTGCCACGCCTAATGCACCCGGGGGACGAGAAACAATATTGTGGGATCTTGTTCTTGTAGTAATCGGTGGTACCTTACTCCATTTTGTTCCATTACGAGACTGATAACTGGCCAAAGCTGACAAAGGAATATCGTCGTCAGACATCTCTTGTTCTGCATCCACCTCTGAGCCATCTTGCTCACTTTCGGACTCGTGTGGAGAATGATAGGGTACATTTTGTTCACCAGGATCTTCTACTTCTTAATTTTCACTTGAACTAGAACTATCGCTGTCTTAATCGTCCTCCATCAACCATTCTTGTATCTGTTTTTCATTAGTTGCATTTGTTGCCATAATTGTCTAAAAAGATAGAAATACTATGTAATTATACATCAATATGACGTAAACATAACCTATTATTAGTTTTATATGAACTTTGTATAAGTATATTACAGGAACAATCATATATTTACCTTTAAACTTAACGAGGTCTTTATTGAAGAAGTTCCTCGAACGCTCGCGCGGGCTACATACGTAGCCCAGCAACTTTAAAGGCAATTAACGAAGACGTCCTTGCGCCGCGAGTCTCGGCACGCCACTGACGGGTGCAGAGATTCCTACTAAAAGAATACCTAAGATGGCGACACTGTAGCGCGAATCGTTTTGACAAAAATGCCAAAAATGTCACTGTGGGCTACACTTGTAGCCCGCGCGTGCGCTCTAGTGTTATTGAGGCAATTATATTTTTGCTCTCTTAGTTTTTGAAGAGTTTTGGCCACTGACAACGTACCTGTGCACTTGAACTGAGTAACACAAATATCGAGAATGCAGTACACTGCCGAGCAGCTTAGACCATTACTGCAGTGGACAAGAACAGCTCCAGGCTTCCAGCCAACCGGTTTTTTTCTTGTAGAAATGGTATACGTGTCGTTCGAACTGCACACAAAGGACAAGAACATGAAAGGATGATCTTCATCGATATTACGCCAGGCTGTGTACTGATAATGCCGAATCTGACGCTCACGATCTGCGCGGTCAGACAGGCGCAACACTGTCAGAGTAAAACAAGTCTTCTCAGAAATATTCAGGGTCTTTACTCTAAACCCTCCACACTCTATCTCACTGCCTTCCGTGGGACTCCAGTACTGGTAGCTTTCTTCATCAGCTCTACGTGATGCCTTGACGATGACGCCAGGCTAATTCCAAAAATTTCTCGCAGTTATCTACTTCCGGGTTGCTGACGCAAATATACTTCCGTTGTCCGTCATGTGCATTGTAGCCATCTATAAAACTGGCGCCCTGATATCTTTCTTCTGTCTTCATACTGCGGAAAAATTGCTGCACCAGCGGTAGGCATCCACCGCAAGCAGCCTCATTGTCAGGTTCATCAGAATTTCTCTGAGCCAGCTCAATTGTATTGTATTCTTGATGGATGCGGTTGACACAGTTTGGATGATCCATAAGGACCAAAAAGTCAATGGCCGAAATATCTGGGAATTCAGTAGTCATGTTGGTTTACAAATCACAGCTGTGAAAACAGCTCCGCTTCCTAAGGCAGTACTCTTTGAACTAGTTTCTCGGTGGCTACTGTTTTAATTAACAAGTGTACGATGATACCCCGGTGGTTAATTAATTTAAAGTGTAATGAGCCTCTGAAGACATGTAAATCCTTCTAGGTAAGACTTTAATTACCATTGAAGTCAAGTAACTTTTAGTACTCTGGGAAACCCACCCTCCGAGCGCTTGTTAATTCTCTCCGACTTTATTTTCCAATGAAATTATCCAAATTAAATTGTTCAGGTCCTGCTGGGAAGACGTAGATAGTGCCCTTCCTAGAGACTTAAATGCGAGTCCGAGCCAAACTGAGCTCAATCAAGTAAAGAAGCGGCTTTTAAACCAAAAATTACTTAAGTACCCTAGACGGGGAAACTTATTAGATTTAATGAGATTCATTGATAGTCAATGGAACGATAAATTATATTGTAATTTATTTATTGCTGTTTTGATAGCAAATAATGAGATAATCATCCCGCGAGTCCTATTTTTATGGAAATCTCGAAAAGCATCAAGTAGAGAAAATTATGGAATAACGCTTTATTAAAGTATGAATAATTAACTGGTGACATCAAAAGTATTTTATGCTTTTCTAAGTTACACGCAAAACAAATTACTCATGTAATACCTGCAGTGTGGTTAACAAACATTCATAAATTAAAGATATTTATTGCTATATTTTCCCTATCACACTCTGATGCTAGCTCATTATTAATCTATAGGTATGCACTATGTATTGTCTATATTGTGCTAAAAATCGGTTGCATCATCATACCCACAGCCAAATAGAGAGCACTGTTGAATATAGTTGACACCCGAAACCTGTTTTTACGATAAGAAAAGTCAAATGAGGAATCTTTTGTTTAGGGTTACTTGCGTCGGCATTTCTTTGATCTAAAACAAATACTTTTGGACCAAAGGTTTGTGTCTATCAATTATCTACCGTTCTGCGTAACGTTGATAAGATCATTAACATGACCATTGATCATCAATTAGTGGTTATTAAATGATTATCAAAATTAGTTAATATTCAGAATGGAATTTGTTGACCGAATTATTAACGAACATATAAATCTCCTGTGATAATGATTCAGAATAATATTATGCTATTTCATTACAATCTTGCTTCTTAATGTTTCATCTCACAAACATTTTAAATTTTCCTTTGCGACTATTTGACCACAATTATGTTTTCCTGCTAACGTTTAACTGTCGTATGTATAGTGAACCATTTTAAAACCATTATAATTAATAATTTAACGTTATTAATTATAAGTTTCATCATAAGAGGAACGATCGGATTCGTATAAATACGAGATGTTTAACCGTTACACTTCAGTCAGCTTTGTATCGTGCTTGAATCTACTGGTCTCAAGAACATACTAATTGAGAGATTAAAGAACCATCAACACTCGAATACACTTTTCCCGGACCAAAATAACCGGCTTCTCTTCAAGTGCAACAGTGTGAATAATTTTGAAGAAAAGAACTCAACCATGAATGCCAGCTGCATCCAAGAATGCAAGGAACCTGACGCGTACATTGCCATCGAAACGCTGCAGACAGAGATGGGAAACCAGACATTGTGGGAAACAGTATAGCAGCATCAAACCAAAATTGTAGTAATGTTCTACAAACCTGAGAAAGATGAAAATGGCTATGGCTACTGGAAGTCTGAAGTCGGAAAAACACTTCGATTTGGAAGGATTACAGTCGATATTGTCAAAATTGAATCATTTTTACTCACTCTCAAATCCAGAAAGCTCAAGGTAACTGATAAAAAGGAGATTCGTTGACTGTTTACTACTTTTTATATTTTGACTGGCCGATTCCCGATGATTTGCCTTCTAGCGATAAATTCTTAAGATCCCTGTTCACGGTGAGAGAGTACATTAAGAAGATAATGCATTCTGAAGGCTGTAACTGCGATCTAAACCCGATCCTGGTCAACTGTAGCAATGGACTAAAACGGACGATGGTTTTGTGCACAATTGATATGTCAATTTCAGAATATTTGCAAAAAAATAAAGTAAATATATTCTCAAAAGTGGCAAGATTGAAGAAAGGAAGATTCAGCAGCCTGTCAGTCAGGAATCGTTACCTATTTTGCTATGACACTTTGCATAATTATTTTAATGATGGATCCTCGGCATTGTGATTGACTTAAGTCTGAAATTAAATTTCATTGTATTTTATTTTAGATTTTATAAAGTTGTGCCAAATTGTAAATAGATATTAAGATTAATAATTGTGTGTACAACATATCCAAATAAATAACATATCCAAATAAACTTAAGGATGTAATCAGTAACTATTTTTGTTGTTATTTTTCATCCCAAATCTGAGAAATCGTGAAGGGTAGAAATAAAAGAAACGATGTTCGATCGTTACATTAGATCAGCATTGATCAGTTTACAGCAAATATTAGATCTGATCTAGGATCTGATGGTTGCTGTAGAATACCGTAAGTAGATTTTTCAACTCAAAACATCAGAACAAACACGAAATGCAGTTGTTAGATGAAAATGTCATGGAGAATCCAATGGTCTGATTTTTATCAGCGAAAGTAGACTATCAGGTTAAAGTTCAGCAGATATCACTTCGCGCTAATGTGTACGCCATTTTCATCGCGATGGATTTTTCCGTCGCATGAGTCACTATTAAATAAGATCTTTGTTCTCTGCGGAATATTTACAACAGAGTTCTACTGTCTAAAATGCAGAGTTCAAACTTGACTATTTCAAATTATCGAATAAGTATAAACATGTTGCCAATTAAAATTGGGTTTTTTTCAAAGAAGTTGATGATAAAATGAAACTGCGGTTTCAATTCATTCCCTAATTAGTACCTATCCAAACTTACCAATTGTTTTAACTTATCCTTGTAGAGAGAAGGCTGATGTGGTTTCCCTATTTTTGCAACCCTTATCAAATTTGTATTTTTCCTTGCCTTCACCACTGTTATGAATCATCGATAATTTTCTGCTAGGTTTGAAAAAATGTCTCCTGCTTAAAATATTTACAGCAGAGTTCAAGAGTGTAAAACCTAGAGTTTAAAATTGACGATTTCAAGTTATCAAGCTTCTTTATCTTAACAATTCGGAGAATTCAGCAACTACATATCCACAGCTTTTATCTTATTAGGGGGGCATAAGTCGAGTGAATTGTTGAGGGTAAGCTCAAACTTCACAAAAGCTTCGTAATTCTGCAGTATATTAAAAGTATCCCTTAAACTTTCTTTTGTAATCTAAAGCGAATCGTCTGTTGAAATCAGAGGCAACTTGTGATCTCGAAACTTACATTAAAGGGACTACAATCACTATTAGCACGTTATTTCACTTCCGCTGCTTAAAAAATTACAATTTTTCCTTATGTTAATTCATTATTGTGTGTTCATTTTATATTATTCCAGTATAGCAGGTCTTTGACATACCGATCCAAAACCATCTCTTGGTACACTTTTGCACTTGTTTTGACCCCTTTTTCGCAAAAATGAACCTCAGTTGGCCCATAGTAGGAGACTCCTAACCAGACCATCACTGAAGATGGATGATGCCCATGTTGCACCCGCGGAACTTTTTTTCCTGCTTCTTCAGAGCTTCCAGCGTACACTCTATCATTCTGTTTATTGTACGAAAAAATCAAAAATTTTTTCGTCCGTAAAAAGTTTATCACGGTGCCGGTTTTTCGCGTACCGTTTTGATAACACCCGGAATCTTTTCCGTCTAATTTCTTTTAAACGGGCATTAAGTAAGTGTCCACTCTTTTATTGTATGCTCGCAGCTTAAGGTCTTCGTTTAAAACCTTTTTGACTGTTTTTCTACTGACCCTCATCTGCAAAGCCATCAGTTTCTGTTTTCGGACAGGATTTCTTCGTATGCACGCCTTGATTGCTTTGATCACTGCTGGTGTTCTTGCGGAGCGAGGCCGGCCAGTTCTTTTCTTGTCCTCAACACTTGAGACTTCATTGTACCTACTTATAGTACGATACACAAACCTAAGCGTTATTTTCAAATTTTTGAGCAACTTGAAAATTGTACTCGGCGAGTGCCCACAGCGATGCAACGCCAAAACTGCTATTCGGTTTTCTTTCAAAGTCCACTCCATCGTGAAAAATCGCGCCAAATGATCATTTTTTGTTTTAAAATAATTGTCAAACATTCAAAAATGGAATGCTATAAAACTTTTTAAAATCGTGTTCCAAATTCAAAAATAATGTGCCAGTGACAGAACTTTGGGACCGACTAGGTATAATACATGAGAAGAATAGTTTGATACAGTAAGCTTTAGTTGTTTTGGCTGAACAGCCGTGACACACAATAGTATCGCAGTTTTTATTACTTGTTTATAATAAATCATAGTTATTTCAGTACATGTAAGCTCGTGTGTTATTTAAAGGACTTAAGGAAAAATTTCAGTGATTAACTGTGAGTTATTATGGACGTTTAAGTAGTAACCTCAACATACCCGAAGAATGGCTGGGAAAAGATTCACAAGCAATCTATGAGCTGTTGAAGAAAGTCACAAAACTTTATCAACCTGGTGATAAAGCTGTTGTCACTATAAAAGGAGCTTCGGCAAAAATTGCCAAACTCGGGTTATCATTTTCGTTTCAAAAGATAGAAGAAACGTAAGTTCTGTTTTTGTTTTTACTAATGGAATATTTTGGTTTTATTTTTTAGACCTTTAGATCTTTAAATTTATTTTTTTATTTTTAGAAATGATGACGACACTTACATGATTGATTTATTTCTACCAGAGAGAGCTTCGATAATAAAGCTTAAATATGGTCGGCCTGTTTATTCAACAAGGAAAGAAGTGTACGTATTTACAAATTATTTGAATGACTGAGCCATGTATCGAATAGAAAGATGTGCGATTGTACTAATTATTTACTTTTTGTACTTTCAGACACGATATGATTTTACACCAAACACAGGATCATCCATTTTTGGAATTGTTCGAGTTGAGGTCCGATCGACACGTTTTCATTACGGCTGCACCTGACATCAGAAAGTAAGCAGTTTATCAATTACTTCAGTATACAAATAATTGCGCTGATTTCTCAATTATAATTTTTCTCTACAGAATTTTCGAATCACATGGCATTAAGACCGAAGATATGTACAGTAGCATTCTAAAATGGAGGCATAGTTAAACCACTTAGCGCGTTGCAATAGGGACTACATTTCTCTGAACCTAGTTCAAACGATTTCTCACGCACACAAGCTTATAGCCTCCTTTAAGAACATATTTTGTTTAGCGACATCTCTTGGCTCCTCATTGAAACTTTTGTAGCAATACGTCTCACTGCTGCTATTGAGTTATATATATCAAACGATTGGTAAGGTGAGCATGTATTGTATCTTTATTTCGTCGGTCTCACGAGTGATACGTATGGTCTAGCGGATAAACATTAGTCTCTCAGGGTGATAGGTTTAGGGTTCAAATCCCGGCCGGATGGTTTTCTTTTGTAGTTGCCTTTTTGTTTATTATAACATTTACATATATTTGCATTAATATTACATTAATAAGAATAATGTTACATTATTGTAACAGTGATAAAGTATTTAAATAAAACAAATATGAAATCCGACTATTGTAAATTTATTTTCTACTAACAAAATCACATTTTTATTTTTCTAAAACTAGATCACTTACAGTTTTATTAAGGTTATAGCTTAAGAATTCGTTTTCGTGAAGAAAAGAGTATTGAAGCTTAACCTCAACAAAAAATAATATTCAACTTGCACTACAAAGTCAGTGGATAAATATTTAGTTTATAATAACAAAAGATGAGGGTAATAGATAAATGTAAATTCTACACATAATGGGCCTTTTTATAATTTGAAAACGGCACGGCAAAATTGTATTACCATTGCCTCCTACGTAATAGTAATATTAGAAGCTGAGAACAAAAGAGGCAATGGTAATTCAAATTTTGAATTTCCGTTTCGTGCCGCTCGAATTATAAAAAGGCCCAATAGTATTTAATAAAATTTGTGAAGACTTAGAATGAAATCAAGTTATTAATGATATCGCAGCAGCGGCGAGCGTCTGTCGTCAGTTTAATATTTAGTATAACCTCCATTGTTTTCAATTACACTAAGTAACCGCCGTCGCATTGATCCGACGATGTTGGAGCATATGTCTGTGCCCCTAATACCCTCCCAAACATCCATACAGTGAGATTCTAACGCTTCTGTTGTTCTCTCATTTCGCATATCCCACCTTTGCACCATTAAACCCCATAAGTTTTCTATGGGATTTAAGTCCGGAGATCTGGCTGGCCAAGGAACTACTCTGACGTCTGGGTGTTGACTAAACCAATCTTTGACCACTTGAGCTCGATGCACTGGACAATTATCATGCACAAAAGTAATATGTGGCACATCATCTGTTGGGTAAAAATTTCGCACCGTCGGTAGCATTGCTTGGTCCATGATATCTACATAGTTAGCTGCAGTCGCGCGCCCCACTGGCTGTGGTACTAATTCGCCGGGGCCCGCAGCGGACATCCAACCCCATAAATTCAAAGTTATGCGACCAGATTCAGTATTCGGCACAACGTTTTTCTGATCATACCTCGTTCCATTCCGACGCCATAAATGAAGCCTACCATGTTGCGAGGACAAAAATGTTTTTTCATCACAGAAAATAGTAGTCTCCCAATTAAAATCTAAATATTCCCTTGCAAACGTTAGGCGGTTACGTTTGTGCACATCATTAAGACTAGGCTTTTTGGCTGGCTTTCTGTGGTGTAAACCTTCACTGTGTAAGACTCGACGAACGGTCAGTTGAGAGGTATCAAACATTTTAGCAAACTCGGCAGTCCGTATGAATCCATTTTCTTCATACATTTGAACCATATGCCTACGCTGCGATTCATTAATAAGTCGCGGGCGTCCACTGCGCGGCCGAGACTGCACGTTACCCTCATCTTGGTGACGATTCACCCAACGTTGCACAGTTCTCCACTAAAACAAACATAACAAGATTAATATAGTAGGGAACAAAAACTATGCACCACTAATAAACTGCAAAAAGCTAACCATTTAGAGTGCATGTTTACATTCTCAATTTATATTATAAATTGAAAAACAGTGTTAATATTAAGTAAACATTATGATACTCACAGTGACACCAGTCTCAAAAGCAATTTGGGATATATTATATCCTATATCGTGGAGAGCAACAATACGCTGCCTCTCCTGCAAACTTATATTTTTATGCATGTCGAAAAATAATAACAATTACAGTAAGAATACACGAGCACCAATACACGAGCAACTATCTAGCAGCAACGACAAACAGGTTGTTCATGAACACCAAACCCGACGAATCTAACTAACTTCATTGTATTAAATTTTTGTATGGTATGGTCTATGACTATAAAAATGATTGAACACCAAAACATAATATTTAACAAAACATCATAGCTAGGCGACTGTCAGGCTCGAACCCGCGCTTCGCTGCAGCAGACATACCGGTGTTACCGCTGCGCCACCTAGGCTTATGCTTGAACAGTGAAATTGTGAATTGCACTCCGCCTGTTATCAGAGCAGATACAAATGACGTATACAAGGGTAGTGGGGTATGCGTCATTTGTGTCCATGTGTGAGTACACGAGCAGCCGCAAGCGACTTGTTTTCTGCGTTTTGTATTGACTATGCCTCCATATATGAACGTGATAGTACAATTATGCCTTAGAGACGATTTACAAAACTCACAAGGGCTTAGAGTAAGTATGAAAATGGTCAATTAGGAAAGAGCATAAATCATTTTCACAGTTTTAAGTCGAAGATTATACACCCGAAAAAGTATGTAATTTTTTCACTAATTCAACACCTTTCATTTTTCAGACCTGAATCGCGAAGATTCATCGTGCCTGAGGTTAAGGGACACCCTTTTGTGACAGTGAAGAAGATTGCTGAAGACCAATGGGAATTGAAGTGTTATGAACGACTGACGGGATCTCGGTTTAATTTCACATCGTGCTTTACCTCCTCAATAATTTCTTAGGTTGTGCTTTTATCGAAATTATTATATAGTCTTAATTTGTAGTATAATTTCTAAGGTTAAATAAAGTTATCTTAAATTATTGCGCTTTAGTTTTACTTGCCCTGTATTGTACAACCCCAAGTAACTGGAATTATCATATTTCATAGCCATAGAGAGTAGATCAAATCAGCATCATAATACAACAACTATATGGCATTTGATAACTATAAATACATTATATTAATAAGCTTCATGCCATAAATCATCAACTATGATTCATACTACACGGGTAAGATAAGATCCATATAAATACGAGACCCTGAAGCGTAAAACTTCAGTATACTCTGTACAGTGCTTAAATCTACTAGTCTCGAGAATTTTGTACTGATTCACAAAAATGTCGAATCCAAATCCGAAATCACTGAGTCCTGCGGACTTCATCAACGAGGTGCAGAAACCTAATTTGATCGATCGTCTCTTCGAAGAGCATAAGCAAGTTTTGGAGACTGAAATACCACCAACATCAACGCGTACACTCATGCTGGACCTGAAAACAGGCCTCTCTTCAAGCACAGCCACGTTAATCTTCCTGGAGAAAAAGATTCAACCATCATCAATGCCAGTTACATCCAAGGATACAAACGTTCCAAAGCGTACATTGCCACCGAAACGCCACAGTCTGCAGAGGGAGCCCAGGCTCTGTGGGAAACAGTATGGCAGCATCAAATCAAGATTGTAGTGATGCTCAACAAACCTGAGGCAGATGAAAAAGGCTATTGCTACTTGAGCCCTGGAATCGAGACATCACTTCAATTTGGAAAGCTTAGAGTCAGCACCGTTCGAATACAAACAATTCTACAAACTTTTGCAGTCACCGAGCTCGAGATCATGAACGAAAAGGGACACTTGTTGACTGTTCACCACTTTTTATATTTCAAATGGCCAGTTCACGATAAATTACCTCCTACATATGACTTCTTGAGGTTTCTGTTCGTGGTTTCTGTTCGTGGTTAGAAACCTTTTAAAAGCTATTAAGGAAAACAAAGTCCAATCCTGGTCCACTGCAGTGATGGACTAGAAAGAACTATGGTTTTCTGCGCAATTGATATCTGTTTATCCAAGTATTCCCAAACAAAGAAAGTAAATTTATTTTCAACAGTATTAGGATTGAGAAAAGAAAGGCTCAAATGCTTTTCCAACAGGAGTTATAACTTTTTCTACTATGATTTGTTCCGTAATTATTTTATTAATGGATCCTCAGCATTGTGATTGACTTATGTCTGAAATGGAACTCAATGAAATTTCAATGTATTTCATCATAGATTTCATAAATTCGTACCTAATGTTTAGTTATAGATAAATTAGGCTAAGATTTAGGTATAAATTAAGTATTTTTGAATTGCAAATAGATATTAAGATTGATAATTATGAGTATAATCATATTTTTGTTAAACTTTTAATAAACTTGAGAGTGTAATCACAATCAACAAATATTTTCGTTGTTATTTTTCATCTTAAATATTAATAATTAGGAAGTTATTTCCAAACTTTCCTGTAGGTGTCAAAAATGGCTTTTATTTGGTAAGTTTGTACTCTCAAATTCTGTTTTTACGATGAGCTAGTTCCAGTAGAAAATATTTTGTTTAAAGCAACTCATATCGATATTTTCTTAGATCTAAAACAATTACTTTTGGTCCAAAGGTTTGGACCCATAAATCAACTGATCGTAACATCGATAAAATTAGTAGAATGACTATTAATTATCAATTAGCGGCTATAAATTGACAATCAAGATGAGCTAATATTTACCAAACTAATTTATGGAATCGTTAATGAGCATCTTAATCTCGATGATTTAGAATCATCTTATCGTCCCCTTTCTGAGTAAACCATGTAACTACATTTTTTTTCAAAATTGAGATTATTGGTGTAAAATACTTTTTAGCACTTCTAATGAGCGTTTTTGATAGTCTCCCAAAAATGGCCATTTTGCAGATACGTGGTTCACTCAGAAAGGGGACGTTATGTTACTTCATATCACTTTTGTTTCTTTTGCTGTGACAACGACTTAATTTATCACCTGGCAAACAAGATACAGTTCTATTTGTAATTTTTCAGTAGCTGCAGTTTTCTGTGATTTCAAACTAGAATATCGTATACACATAATCATTAATTATTTCAACTGCCTCTCGTTATTTTATTTTTGGATGTTGATCACAACTGATTAGGGGTATGATTCATATTACTAGGAAAAATAAAGTCTATATATGCGAGGACCTGAGGCGATAGGCATCAGTCCACTCTGAATCGTGTTTGAGTCTACAAGCTCCAAGTGCTTTATACTACCTCACCAGAATGGGGAGTTACAATTCAAAATCATTGAACCCTAAGGTCCTGATCAACGATAGAAATAACCCTGATTTCATCGCAGGTCTCTTCAAAGAGCATAAGCAAATTTTGAAGACTGGAGTACCACTAACGCACTACGTGTATACTCATGCTGGACCTGAAGACAAGCCTCTCTTTGAGCACAGTCGAGTGAATCTTCCTGGAGAAAAGGTACCGACCATCATCAATGCCAGCTACATCCAAGGATACAAGCAACCCAACGCGTACATTGCCACCGAAACACCGCAGTCGGAGATTGGAGCCCAGGCCTTGTTGAAAACAGTATGGCAGCATCAAACCAATATTGAAGTGATGCTCAACACACCTGAGAAAGACGAAAAAAGCTATTGCTACTGGAGCCTTGGAACCCGGGCATCGCTTCAATTTGGAAAGCTTAAAGTCAGGACTGTTGAAATTGAAACGATTCTACCAACTCTTGAAATCACGAAGCTAGAGGTAACTGATGAAACAGGAGATTCATTGACTGTTTACCACTTTTTGTACTTCAACTGGCCAGTTTGCGATATTTTACCTCCTACATGTGACTTTTTGAGGTTTCTGTTCATGGTTAGAGAATACAGTAAAAAGGTAGTACCTTCTAAAGGCTGTCAAGAGAAACGGAATCCAATTCTGGTCCACTGTAGTAATGGATTAGAACGGACAATGGTTTTCTGTATAATTGATATCTGTTTATCCGAGTATTTCCAAACAAAGAAAGTAAATATATTTTCTACAGCATTACGATTGAGAGAAGAAAGGTTCAGCTGCTTGTCTAACAGGCATCAGTACCTTTTCTGCTATGATTTGTTACAAGAATTTTTCCATACACGGATCTGTAAAGGTGTTACTGATATAAATCTAAAATTGGACTCAATATGAGATTTCAATGTTTTTATTGTTGTTTTTATGAATGTGTCCCAAATTTTTAGTTATAGATGACTGAGGCTAAGACTTGTGAATAAATTAAGTATTTTTATTTTTTTATAGTTATTAAGATTAATAATTGTGTGTACAACATATCCAAATTTTTTTAAACTTTTAATAAACTTAAGGATGTAATCCTTCTACTATTTTCGGTGTTATTTTTCATCCCAAATCTGAAAAATCATGAAGGTGAGAAATGAAAGAAACGAAGTTCAATCGTTACATTAGATCAGCATTGATCAGTTTACAGCAAATATTAGATCTGATCTAGGATCTGATGGTTGCTGTAGAATACCGTAAGTAGATTTTTCAACTCAAAACATCAGAACAAACACTAAATGCAGTTGTTAGATGAAAATGTCATGGAGAATCCAATGGTCTGATTTTTATCAGCGAAAGTAGACTATCAGGTTAAAGTTCAGCAGATATCACTTCGCGCTAATGTGTACGCCATTTTCATTGCGCTAGATTCTTACGTCACATGAGTCACTATTAGATAAGATCTCTGTTCTCTGCGGAATATTTACAACAGAGTTCTACTGTCTAAAATGCAGAGTTCAAACTTGACTATTTCAAATTATCGAACAAGTATAAACATGTTGCCAATCAAAATTGGGTTTTTTTCAAGGAAGTTGATGATAAAATGAAACTGCGGTTTCAATTTATTCCCTAATTAGTACCTATCCAAGCTTACCAATTGTTTTAACTTATCCTTGTAGAGAGAAGGCCGATGTGGTTTTCCTGTTTTTGCAACCCTTATCAAATTAGTTTTTTCCTTTGCCTACGCTATTCCTATGCATCATTATTATGAATAAGTCTTCGTTATTAGTTTTTAAAAATTTACCTACACTGCAACCTAAATAGTTGCTAAATACTAAATATTCGCTTGTTATTGTAGAAAGAGATTTGTTAAAATTTTTAATTCCAGATATAAAAAGCTATATACTTTACGTATTATTCGTATAACATTCACTCTTCACACGCTCACAGTAATCAATTCGTTCATCTAGTAAATTCAGTTTCATTAGAATTATATGGTAAATTGAAACGTCACATCTTGAGAGTCATCAATTTGTTGTGACGTCATCGATTTGGCGGCTGATTTTCTGCCAAGTTCACTTACTTTCTAGATCGAAGTCTTTTCTGTTAATAGGAGCCACAAACACGTTTCAGTCATGGTATCGAGGGCCGCAAGCAAAAATTATTTAGGTCTTAATTTAAACGTCATTCCAAGTTAACGATGCATTTACTTTATTAATGAAAATAGTTTTAACAAAGATGTTTAAACACGATTTTTATTACTGTGACTTTTTCAAAACTTTATCAAGATCTGGGTTGTCGCTACATGCTATCCCTATTACATAAATATCTCTAATAATATTAAGGTAGACTGTGCCTGAGGTTTGACCTTTTGTTGGTAGGAATTTAAAAAAAAGGTGTCTAAACGTATTGAATGGTTTTCTGAAAAATATCTAACAAACAAAGTATTGCTCAGATGATCGCGATATGTTCACGTGCCATGAACATACGAATGCAGGACGACGACCCGAACTAAAACTGCAAGCTCATCACACCGACCTCCGTTCACGTTTTGCCATTTCGACAACACCACACTTAGATATTCTATCTGTATATTTGCACACATGTAAATAAATTAGTTTAAATAGTATTGTAAGTAGTTAATAAAGCCTCTTTGATTGTGAACGCTGTTTCACTGCAACCTACAGCCTGGCAAGAAAGTCCTGAAACAGAACTAAAAAATATTATAACTGGTAACTTTCTTTCTGTCAGTTATCAATCACGTCAAGTAGGTACGTATTGTGTCATTTCTTTTACACGATAATAGTTAATTGTGTTTTTTTCTATTTTATTGTGTTATTGTGGTGATTTCGGTGACCAATTGTGCTCAAAATGAGCAGGGGTGTAATTCGGAGCTCTGCTAGAGGAATCATCAATAAGTTTATTTAAAATGTTTAGCAGAATTCGAAGCAGGACAACATTTATCCGAATTCAACGATGTTCATAGAAGAACTGCTGATATGACTGGTAAAATGTGGTTTTATTTAAGTAATTATATATAATTTGTGTGATTCAACTTGCAATAGCTAGAATAAACCGCTCATAGAATGACTGTTTACATTTGAAATGAAAACCCACAAATTTGAGGTTTTGTTTACAAATACAGTAACAAAGAAGCGCGTTCGAACAATTTTGATCCTTTTTTTGTTGATATGGCATAAATTTGAGAAATCCATGCCAACACGTAATGAAAATAGAAAGGGATTATTATCAAAGGGGAAAAACTCTGTATGACGATATTAACAGAATAATTATAAACCTCCAAGATGAAAGCAGCCGTAGTGAAACAGACGAAAATAACCAGCAGACTATTAGAGAAGGATCACGCCAAGATGAAGACGTTAAAGAAGATTTTTCTAGCGTGGAATATTTAGATGAAAGCATTTTCGGTTCCGAATAGAAAGAGGATACGGGCATTGCGAAACACAAAATTGCCTCACAAAATGTTGGATCAGTTGACATCAAGGTACTTTGATTTTTATACAGTAATAATTAACAGCTTGCCTCGGACAGACAAAAATAAAAAAAAATGGAATGAGATTAAAATGAGCACCATAGGAGTTTCTTGCCGAATCTTCTGTGGGGAATAATACATCTTTGGGAGTAGGCGTAGAGCCAGTACAGTTAAAAGAAGGAATATGTATTTAATGTAACTTTAACTAATTTTAAGTAACATTCTGAATGTTTTATAAAATTAAACTATTTTGATTTTGAATTAAAAATGTATAATATATAGTAAATCAAACAAAACATTTTTTTATTAAAAATAATAACGTTACAATCCATTCAAAAGTTATATTAATTATTTTACTTTACCCTTCATACCTTGAACCTACTGGCAGAGTAATCGCGAGATTTGAGATATGAAAATGTATGTTTTTGACACCTTTCAAAAGACTTATGATGAATATGATGTATAGCATAATTATAATGGTTTTCCCGTAGTTAATATTTCACAAAATCGGCTAATAGTAATAGATTTAAAAAAATATCAAAACCGTTATTGTCGCAGTATATAGGGTGGCCACTAGGCACGATAGTGGCGCCGCCATTATTTTCACGACTTTCTTGCCAGGCTGTACCCTCTTATCCTCTCACTGCGGCCAAGACACCTTTAGCCGTCATTCTGATCAGTCTTGTGAGTCTGCTTGACTGGCAGTGAGAAAATCCAATCCTGTGCACATTGCACGAGGTGCACATCCCGTTATCCTTCCCACCTTCCGTTTATTGTCTTAGGTCGCCTGGCAATAGACTTCCCGAATTTATTTATATAAGTATTTATTGTTGGAGATTTATGGTTAGGGCTAGGCTGTTAGGAAACTAGGGAACTAGGGTTGTTTGTGTTAGGTAACAGCTTTCCCTGGCTTTTCATGTATAGTCAGTTAGCTAGTACATACACCACATTACTCCCTATACAATTACACTTGTTTTAGACATACAACATACGACACAATACAAATACACTTACATCTAGTTAACTGATTATACATAATGGTCCTTCGAGCAATTTTGAATCATTAAATTAACTTCGCGGCCCTCCCAGTCCCCTTAGGAAAACGTTGACAATACTGACAGACGTCTCGGGTGTAACAGGCTGGTGTACTCAAAAAAACATCAGTTTTGGTATACTTTGAGACAGACGTGGTACGTAACTGTGTCCTATAGACATCTCTCGTCGGTAGCGGATCGGTGGCTGGCCTTCCAGAAGCGGAAATCACCAGTACATTGAGAAGTCGCATAATACCGAGCCGGGAGTGTAGGTACAGTGCGTACAGACAAGTAGGTTAGTGATAGGAGTAGGGTAGGGACGCTCAAGAAAGAAGACAGAAGACGTTAGAAGACATAATGGACATTTCAAGAATCAACGAACTCATCAAGAGCCAGGAAAACGATAATTTCGAAATAAAACGGATATGGGATAATATCAAAAAGGACTCATCAACTAGAAAGACCCAAAAATACATTATAGATCGAAGAGCAACGTTAGACGGCGTTTATCAAAGAGCATTACAGAACCATCAACTTTTAGAAGACCAGGAAGTACTATCAACGCATAAATACATGACTTTAAACTTTTTTGACACACAAATAAAACGGAACTACGAAGCAGCAGTAGAATACCTTAGAAAATGTGAAGATAAAATACAACATTTAAGAGAGATAGCTGATATACGGATTAGCGAAACTGAAGACCAAGACAACGACTACATTACACCGAAACTATTTATTCAGAAGTACAGAATAAAACAATTTACTAGAAAGATGACAGCCGCATTAGAAGCAGTAGAAGAAAATAAAGCCCCATGGTACTTACAAACACTAATTAAAAGCTTGGAAAGGCAGTTTCAAGACATAGAAGAAAATCATATACAACTGTTAATGGAACAAAGTACATTCGACGACGAATACTTCACCAACGACTCATTTACTGACACGCAGGAAGGATTAGATACTGTAATAGAAAGATTGCAAGAAAAAATTAATGAAAATATCACACAAAACAACAAGACATTATCAACTAAGTTACCAAGAATAACCATACCAATTTTCACCGGAACTTACGAGTCATGGAATTCATTCTATGATTTATTTAAAAAGGTAATTGACGATGACTGTACCATATCATCTACAGAAAAAATGCAATACTTAAAAACGCATGTTCAAGGTGACGCAGAAAAGCTGATAAAGCATTTGTCAGTAAACGAGGTCAATTATAAGGCGGCGCTCACACTATTAACAAACCGATATCAGGATGATAGACGTATAGCGCAAACATATATAGATAAAATATTGGATTTACCAAAAATACAGCATCCAAATGCAACTAATCTACGAGAAATGCATGATTGTATAAATGAGAGCCTTGAAGCACTAAAAAATCAAAATATTGACATTTCCACCTGGAGCCCCATTCTAACAAGAATAGTTAGTCGTAAATGGGATTTAGAGACCAACATGAAATACGAAGACCAATTGGAGGAACCGACCAAACTACAAGACTTTACGAAGATGATGAAATTTATAGAAAAACGTTTCAAAAGTTTAGAATCAACCACATCAACAAACTGGTATAATACAGTACAGAAAAACCAAGAAAACTTACATAACAAACTAGAGAAAAAGGCACCTTGTTGGTATTGCCAGAATGAGCACAGTATCCACTATTGTGAATCATTTAAACTATTACACGTAAACGAGCGCATCCAACAAGTACGAGAAAAACAATTGTGTAACATATGTTTAATGCATGACAAGAAAAAAGAATGTGTCAGCCAGAGGTACAAAAAATGTGATATATGTAACAAAGCCCATGCGACACTGTTACATCGAAGTTATAATAATTTTATTGCATCAAAAACTCAAGGACAGAGTAACCAAGATAACAACATGACTAAACCAACCACATCAAAGCCTAATTCAAAACCACAACAAAAAGAAAATCAGATACAAACAATAAGTTCAAATTCTTCTACTCAATTACATGACACACAGAAAACTGTTCTTCTGGCCACGGCCTTAGTACAAACAACAACACTTGACGGAACGCCCCAATTACTACGAGTTTTATGTGACCAAGGCTCAGAAGCCTCCCTATGTACAGAGGACGTAGCGCAGTTATTAAGGTGCCCCAAAAGAAAAATCAAAGCAGAAATTAAAGGTATTGCTGACGAAAACCCAAAGACTTCCTATTGCATGATTGACGTCACACTTTACCCAAGATTTACAAGCACGTACAAATTATCGACATCACTGATTGTATTACCAAAACTAACTAGTGCATTACCGAACCAAGAAATTAAACCACTAGACAACGACTATCTGAAAAACAAAATAATAGCTGATCCAACATATAACAAGCGAGGTCCGATCGACATTATCTTGGGTGCAGAAGATTACAGCAAAATACTATTAGAAGGGTTTGAAAAACTAGAGAACGGCATTATTGCACAAAATACAGAGTTAGGGTGGATTTTATCCGGATTAAGTTCTACAGAAAATAGTAACAAAATGAGAATAATAAGCCTGACAACACGCAAAGAGGAAACCCAACTCACAACGTTCTGGGAATTAGAAGAAATAACAGAAGAACACCCATTAAATAAAGAAGATCTTATATGCGAAAAATATTACGAAGACACAACCCGCAGAGATGAGCACGGGACTTATACAGTCAGGCTACCATTTAAAGACTCTTCACTACAATATGGGAATACGCGCCAAAAAGCCGCCGCAAGACTATTACAGTTAGAAAAAAAGTTACAAACAAACCATGACCTACGACACAAATACAATGACTTCATGAAAGAATACTTAGATATGGGCCACATGAAAAAAGTAAACAAAACACAATATTACGAAGGGAAATTTTATATTCCACACCAACCTGTAATAAGAGACGACGCATTGACAACAAAACTGAGGTGTGTATTTGACGCGAGTAGCAAATCAAGTACCAATCTAAGCCTTAACGACAATATGCATAAGGGCCCACGTTTGCAACAGGATATGACCACTATATTACTAAGGTGGCGAAAACATAAAGTCGCTTTCATGGCGGACATAGAGAAAATGTACCGCTTTATAAAAATACACGAAGATGACTATACATACCAGAGAATACTATGGAGATGGTCACCAGCCCAACCCATCGACGAATACGAGCTAACCACCGTGACCTATGGTACTACCGCGGCACCGTACCTAGCCATAAAAACACTACAAAAATTAGCAAAAGACGAGCAAAAGAACTACCCCGTGGCAAGCAAAGCAACTCTTTCAGATTTTTACGTAGATGACATCCTGTCCGGAGAAAATACTTTAGAAAAAGCAACAAACTTACAAAATCAACTAATTGATATGTTACGTAAGGGAGGATTCAATTTAAGAAAATGGTCATCTAATAGCCCCGAATTATTAGAAAACTTACCCGAAGACAAAATAGACGACAAAATGGTAAAATTGCCTCTAGACGAAACAAGAAAATCTCTGGGAGTAAGCTGGTTACCGAATGAAGACAATTTTCAAATAAATATTTCTGTAACAGTTAACGAAAAGCCGACAAAAAGATTCATCCTGTCAGAAATTGCCAAAATTTTTGACCCCCTTGGATGGCTACAGCCAGTCATTATTATTTTGAAGCTAATCATACAAGAATTGTGGATAAGCGGGATAGACTGGAACGCAGTAGTACCAGAAGAAATAAATAAAAAATGGGTTGAAATACAACAACAAATAAAAAGTATAGAAAACATCAGAATTCCTAGATGGATTAAATACGACGGGGTGCAGATAGAATTACATGGATTTAGCGACGCGTCAGAAAAAGCTTACGGCGCAGTTGTGTACAGTCGGACAAAGTTGAATGACACATACCACGTGACCTTACTACAAGCAAAATCAAAAGTAGCGCCAAAACGGCATAAAACGACTTTGCCAAGACTAGAACTATGTGCAGCTGTATTACTAACAAAACTTATTAAAAAAATTTACATGGGACTCGCTTGTGAAAACACATCTATTTATTGTTGGACGGACTCGATGATCACTTTAGGGTGGATAAGAGGAGAAGCAGATAAATGGCATACTTTCGTTGCAAACAGAGTATCAGAAATACAAAGATCTTTACCACAGGCTAATTGGAACCACGTTGCTTCAACAGAAAACCCAGCTGACATAATTTCACGTGGCATTGAACCCAGTAAGATAGCAAATTATGAATTGTGGTGGAACGGACCGAAATGGCTCCAGACGAACAAAATAGCGACGGAAAAAATAATACCAGAGCCGCAAGAAGAAATAAAAACATGTCATCAAACAACAATAGAAGCTAAGACTAAAAATGATATCACCAGCAGATTTTCGAACTACCAAAGAATGCTACGGGTTTTATCCTACTGCTTAAGATTTATACGACGCCAAAGACCAATGGGCACGCTTACTTGTGAAGAGTTAAATGAAACAAGAAAACAAATTATATTACAAGTACAACAAGATGAATTTAAAGACGAATACCAAACATTGAAAAAGAGACAAACATTGAAAAAAGGAAATAAAATAAGCAAGTTAGACCCATTTATAGACGAAGATGGACTCATTAGAGTTGGAGGAAGATTACAAAACTCACAGCTGACTTACGACCAAAAACATCCTATATTATTGCCGGACGAACATCATGTGACCTCATTAATAATACATGACGCACACATAAAAACATTGCATAGCGGAAACCGGCTCACATTGTCGTATTTAAGACAAAAATACTGGATAATAGGAGGAAAACGAAAAGTAAAAAGTCACATTAATAAGTGCATAAAGTGCATTCGGTACAAAGCGGAAACAGCAAAACAAAAAATGGGAGCACTACCTAAACCACGTGTGACGCAATCGTATCCATTTAGTCATACAGGATGTGATTTTGCAGGACCAATACAAGTGCGAGCAATGAAAGGGAGAGGACATAAATCATACAAAGGTTATATAGCAGTATTTATTTACTTAGCAACGAAAGCCATACACCTGGAATTAGTAGGAGACTTGTCAACCGAGTCGTTCATTGCAGCACTCCGAAGATTCATGGCAAGAAGAGGTCACGTGTCTCATATGTACAGCGACAATGCAACAAACTTTGTAGGGGCAGCAACATTTTTACACAAAGAAGTACTAGAAATAACTCAATCACCTCAATTCCAAAACTCGCTGACAAATATAGGGACGCAATGGCATTTTATTCCACCTTCAGCACCGCACTTCGGAGGCATATGAGAGGCAGGAGTCAAATCAATGAAACATCACTTAAAACGAGTGATAGGAGACAGCACATTGACTTACGAAGAATTAAACACACTCCTGCACCAAATTGAAGCCTGTTTGAATTCAAGGCCGCTATGTATACAAACCGACGACATCAACGACAATATTGTGTTAACTCCTAGTCATTTTCTAATTGGTCGAGAAGCAGTCGGCGTACCAGATCCAATTTCTAATATAAATACAGACAACATAAATAAATGGAAACATATTCAAAAAATGAAAAAAGATTTTTGGAACAGTTGGACGCAAGAATACTTACATCAGCTACAACAGCGCTATAAGTGGAAATTGGACGAAGAAAATCTAAAAATAGGAACGATTGTCCTCATTAAAGACAACAATATTAGCCCAAGTAAATGGCCGATCGCAAAAGTCAAACAAATCCACCCAGGCAATGATGGTGCTACAAGAGTCGTTACCCTCGAAAGACCACAAGGAGCTGACCAAAAGAGGGCAATCCATACTTTAATACCATTACCAGTTAATGAAAACATAGAAACTAACAGTATAAATAAAAGTACGCCTACACAAATCAACATAGCAAATGTGAAGAACTCAAAATACACTATAAACAAAACAACGGGCAAACTATACTACTGGTTAACTATGTTACTAATTATATTCCAGCTTATGTCTCCTATGGGAGCAACCTACACTACAAGACAATTAGAACCAGGACTGTACATAGAACAAATGGGAAATGCGACAATAGATAGAGGAACATTTAGGATTGAAACAAATTATGACAGAATTACTATGGACCAGAATTTAGATAAAATAAAGAACGTATCGAAACAATTTAAAACACTGTGTCATTACGCAGCAACAGTAGACACCGAGACTCATTGCAATGACTATCACCACCACTTGGAAGAAGAAGTTGAGAAATTTGAAAGAATACATGAGTATCTGTCAGAAATCAATCATAAAAAGAAAAAAAGAGGATTATTAGGACAAGTAATGACTTCAATATTTGGAGTAAATGACGAAGTATACAGAGATATCAATTCGTTACAAAAAAACCAGCAGAAGCTTATAGATGCAGCAAATCATCAAACTAAGTTCATGATCACAACAATATCAGCAGTAAACCGAACTGAAGAAAGAATAAAAGACAAGCTAGAGAGATTCCGGTTGAAACTTAACAAAGCGATGAGTTACATAAATGAGAATAACAGATGGTATAGAGTAATAGACAGCAATCACATGCAAATACAAGTAATGCAATCGTACCAAATGGCCTATAACTATATAAACGAGATAATGGATTACTATTCAGGGCTCACCGAGATATATCTAGCAAAAGCAACAGTATACAGTATACTTTCTCCAAAAACAGTAAGAGACATCATAAAAAATGCTAACAGCAAACTACCATCAAGTCTCAATATTGTGCATACCCAACTAATTGATACCAGATTAGCAGAAAATGAAACACACATCAGAGTTCTATCTTATTTCCCAATTGAAGAAAAAGCAAAATATATGTTACTACACATTACTCCGATACCAATGAAACACCATGACGGATCATTTCAAAGTCTAACCATTTCACAAACATTTATGGGAATAGATTATAATAACGAACGATACTTTGAACTAACACACGAAGAAAGCAAGAACTGCCTAGAACAAAACAATAACTTCATATGTTTTCCTGTAGCCGTGAGAAACATGCAATTCAATCAAAATTGCATTGTTAGACTAATAATCAGAAAAGAAAATTTTACAGAATGTCCCACTAAGGTTTATAATTCCACAAAAGATATAATCTGGAAACAAGTTCAAATGACAAACACTTGGTTATACCTAACTAAGAAAACAGAAACAGTGTCCGTTATATGTGACGGACAAAGAGAAGAGGTGTCCATTCATGACATAGGAATTATAAACATCTCCGAAAATTGTATCATTAAAACTAGTAGTACCACATTATCCGCCAAAAGGATAGTTTCAGTTAAAGTTATAGCGTCATATATTAAAACTTCAGAGTTTAGGTTTAGTGAATCTAGTTCCCTTAAGTATAATAATGAATTGTCGAAAGAGCAAGTATTAGATAGTTCTATTGATATTTATAATAATTTAGTGAATAAAGAAAATACCATACAAACAACCCTAGATAACACTGTTTGGAGTAGTATAAGTACCCAAACATACGTAGCTAGTTTCACTACATTATTCGTATTTTCGTTACTAGTTTTACTAATGTACTGTTGTGGTCCACAGATTGCACAAAAAATACGACGGATGATGGCAGCTAGAATATCAAGAGCATCATCATCCAGCCATCCTGCAGACAACGAGCAACACCATGACGCGGCGCCGGCGGCTCGCGCCAGTCCCCGCTCACGGCCGCCACCTGTCTACGCACAGCCACAGCCGGCCCACTTACAACGCAAGCCAGCTCCACAGGAGCTCTACGAACTCAAATCCTGTTCCTGAGAGGCGCCAGAATGTTCACGTGCCATGAACATACGAATGCAGGACGACGACCCGAACTAAAACTGCAAGCTCATCACACCGACCTCCGTTCACGTTTTGCCATTTCGACAACATCACACTTAGATATTCTATCTGTATATTTGCACACATGTAAATAAATTAGTTTAAATAGTATTGTAAGTAGTTAATAAAGCCTCTTTGATTGTGAACGCTGTTTCACTGCAACCTACCCTCTTATCCTCTCACTGCGGCCAAGACACCTTTAGCCGTCATTCTGATCAGTCTTGTGAGTCTGCTTGACTGGCAGTGAGAAAATCCAATCCTGTGCACATTGCACGAGGTGCACATCCCGTTATCCTTCCCACCTTCCGTTTATTGTCTTAGGTTGCCTGGCAATAGACTTCCCGAATTTATTTATATAAGTATTTATTGTTGGAGATTTATGGTTAGGGCTAGGCTGTTAGGAAACTAGGGAACTAGGGTTGTTTGTGTTAGGTAACAGCTTTCCCTGGCTTTTCATGTATAGTCAGTTAGCTAGTACATACACCACATTACTCCCTATACAATTACACTTGTTTTAGACATACAACATACGACACAATACAAATACACTTACATCTAGTTAACTGATTATACACGATATTTAAAATGGTTTACAATAAGTTTGTAACTTCAGATGGGCCAATCACAACGGCTAGCGGGCAGCAGGTTGTGTAGCTGGATTAGATTAGTCATAGTGACGCTACGTGACGTGACCTATACTTGTTATTTTTTTTGACTAGATCGCAGTACCTATTCTATTTTAACTATTTGCTCACGATTATCAAAATGTTAAAGACACTTGTGCGACCGACCGCAAATTCTTACGTCGTAAAATATGCGTAATAAGATTCCATGGAAAAGACGTTAACGCGCTTTCTCATTAATTTGTAGTGGGTAGTGCTACTGTTTAGTTTTGCGAGAACTTCGTTCATAAAACATATGCCGCTGAGGAGCTTTTAGGGAGCCCCTTTTTGAAGTCCATACAGAGTTTTTGCGAATAAAGCGTACTTTTTGGAGAATACTTTTTATCTATTTGCCATTGCACTTTGTACCTTTGCCAGTGTAGATGATAAACTTATACTTAGGTTAGCAATTATTGGAATTTGAGGTTTCACTTCTTTTTTTTAGGAAAGGTTTCATGAGGAAAGTTTTTTAATTGACCTTGAAAGATTCCTTCCTCAAGTGATTGATTTATGAGTTGGGTTCGAGAATGGTCGAATCATACATCGATACAGTGTTTTATTAGTGTGGGTGGTAATTCGTTCACTCCTAAGCTAGGTTTTCCTTTTAAGTTTTTTGAAGTGAAAACTTCTTTAGCGGCATTGAGCACTTTAGTTTGAAAAAAATAGTTAAACTCGCGATGAACTCGCGTCAGATGTCACGTGACCCTGATCGTAAGATGTGATCGAAAATGCGTAGGATAGGGTTGCTACCTTTTTTGAAGTGAAAACTTCTTTAGCAGCGTTGTGGAATTTAAAGTATGTGTGGAAACTCGGACGGATGGCAGCCCTATGGTAAAATTATCTCTGTGACAGATGTCAACGATGTCAACGATTAGTCGTATATAGTTCGCAAATACCGATAGACTATTTTGCTGAATAGAAAGTAGACAGATTGGTCGAGTGGAAAAGTTGACAGATTGTAAGCAGCAGGTCGAGGGTTCGAATCCTGAGAGAAAAACGGACTCTTTTGTGTATTTTGTTTTATTTCCATATTAATGCACAACGTTAATGTTCAAGTTTGTAATTCTGCCGGCACTCCCGGAGTGCAACCCGTTTTTTTATTAATTTATTTACCTCCAAGAGATTAATCTGTTGTAAGAAAATGGTATTTTGTATCATAGACTCGTTTGAGTATAAGTTGCATGTAATGCATCAATTTGTCCCACTATTGCTTATACTGTCGGAAACTGACGTCGCTACAAATACTTCGTAAATTCTTTAGTTGCTTGTAGTGAAGGAACTATATCGATTTGCTAAAAACAAGCTGTACTTATGTGAAAGAGTTAAATTAGATATTGTTGCTTATCATTACATTATTTTATTACAAATTGCCTATTTAAAATATGCGATTATGTTATTAGAGGAGAACACTACCTAGTTGTTTTATTTTTCAAGTGAATGAATGAATCAATAAATTTCTTAATGCACATATAAAAAAGGGGAAATAACGACCAACTTGAAAAGGCGATCTAATTACTAGAAGCTATCTCCACAAGACAAGATATTCATTGCAGCCTATACTTTAAAATAAAATAGTTTTATGCAATTATTGATACGTCATTATTACGGAAAACTAAGAAAATGATGAACGAGTAAACAAAAAAACCGTGATCGTGGTCTGAATAAAAAAACGTGATATTAGTTTATTCTTTGTCGTACTACTTTACTTATTTATTAATTAAGTTAATGTAAACTATTTTTACAATTGATTTGATGTCGTTAGGTGGCTTCAAGTGGTTTTAGAACAACATGACGATCTGCCTACCGTAAATGAGATTATAGGCAAGAGTGTATGAATGTATGATAATGAATATATAAAAATCTTAGAACATAAAAGTATATTGCTTAGAACAGAAGTCCCTATCAGACTTAAGAACTACGGATACTGTATTCTTTATTCTTGTTCCAAGTAATTCTGCGGAATCTGCAACCCATCTTGGCCCTCTACGGAATCTGCAGGCCATGTTTTTGCTGCGGAGTCTGCGGCCACTGCGATTTCGCTGCGGAGTCTGCGGCTATTGTGATTTTGCTACGGAGTCTGCGGCTATTGTGATTTTGCTGCGAAGTCTGCGGCTATTATTATTTTGCTGCGGAATCTGCGGCTATTATGGTTTTGCTGCGGAATCTGCGTCTATTATGATTTTGCTGCGGAGTCTGCGGCTATTATCAAATCTGCGGAGTCTGCGGATATTATGATATTCCATTGGAAACTGCGGGCTAATAGATCCTTGCTGCAGAAACTGTAGCTGACTGAGTTGAAAAAATGGCGGACTCTGCTGTCTACTGAAAGTATTATCAAACATAGAATTATATACAACGATTCAGAAAATTTTGAGAAGTAATGATCGTATACTTATAATTATGGAGAGAAGGTATTTTATTGTTATAAAGATTTCAGCGCGAAAGTAATGAATGCATATAGTTGTTTATTTCCTAAAACGGCTGGTTTCGTCTCGTGACCCATACCGCTGCCTCTGAGTAAAAAGCAGATGTTTTTTCCCGGGTCTAAGTGTTTGTGTCGCAAAGGACTCACGAAATAAGGGAAAGTTTTATGTGGGTCTTTAAATGTATGTTGTTTAAAATTGCGAAGCCTTGATAAATAAATATAAATGTTTATATTAGTAACCACATGATAATTTATATCAATAAATTGCACTAAAGTTTAAATCTCACATAACAGTAAATTAATGCTACATAGTCGATATTATATATTTTAACGCCCGTCTGAAAATATCAGTTAATTGGTATCTAATTGACTGCCTAACTATGTAAGACGGTGTTTTAAAAGAAAGTTTTAAAGGTTTTCGTATAAAACAATACTTAACCGGAGTTAGACATTGTTTAAGTTGGTATTACAATGTTTTGTAGTAAGATCCACCATTTCTTTTAATTTTCATATATTCTGCTGCAAGCTAACGAGACCGGGGAGCTCATAGAAGTGACGACATCGCAGATACCACACTGGCTGCCAAGAGCTCTTAGAAGGACGGACCCATCACTGGACAACGGACACCAGCAGCTAACACACTTTCCCGAGAATTCTAGCATAGAGTCCACCCACCCACTTTTACCTGTTGCCCCCCCTAATTGTATTTTTTTCTCTATCTCTTCATCCCTTCCTTGTTTGTACATAAATGATCCGAATGTAAGGTGTTTCTAATTTAGAAAGTTTGCGTGTATGAGGACATGACACGCGTCAGGATGGTCGAATGTAAGGTTTAATGATTAGTTTTCTTATTGTTTGATTCATTTATACAGTCAGTTCTATTTGAAATGTTATCTCAGGTTATGATTACGTTTTGATACCGCCTTTTTATTTGTAATCGAGTCGTGAGTTGGCGGTACTTGAAAATATTAAAAAAGTATAAAAGCCGTTGCAATGACTGGTAAGCTCTTGTTCGCGACAGTTTTGTATGCCGTTTATTTTAGATAATCTTTTTATTGTTTTTTACTCTTTATTGTATATTTTATATTTAGAATGTCTTTTCAGTTTGAGTTTTATGTCTCTTGTTTTGTTTAGTTGTGGTTGTGTCAATTTATGTTAGTGGATTAAACGTATTTTATTTTAAAGTGATTTTAAATAGATATTAACCCACTCCACACAATTCATTGACCAGGCTGTACCCAGAAGGGGTCACCTTTTAGCTGTGGTCAATATTGGTCCTTCGCGTAAGTAACCAGTTTATTTTTATTATTTTTTGTTTTAGAATTTTCGTACTTTTTTTCCTACAATGATTACCAGGAGCTCTAGCAAGAAAAACCTCGGCCAAAAGTCTGCCCCAGAAGCGCCCAGTGCCATGGAGCCGCAAGCCATCTGTAGTGACCGACAGCCATCGGTGTCGAGCCGCTCGCGTTCGTCTCATTCGAGTCGTTCTAGCGCGACCATCGTAGCGCAAAAGCTGGCGGCTCAGGCCGACCACGCTCGACGCGTCGCCGTATTGGAACGTGCCGCTATGGAGAAGGCTATTGAGAATGAGCGCGCCGCTGTGGAGAAGGAGCACGCCGCGGCCGATCTGGAGCTGCAGGCGGAGCTGGCAGCGATCGAAGCGGGCAGTAGTCGTGGTTCGAGTTGCAGTCTTAGTAGGACGGCTCAGTGGTGTGAAAATAACGTTGTTCCTAATTTTCAGGTGTCAAAAACCGATGATAATGACGCACTTTCACTGCGTGTACCGGTACCCAAGGAGGTACTATCACCCGGTACCACAAGCGCAGTTGCGCCAATCGTATCTTGGCCCGTACCTGACATTGGACTCGCTTCCGCCCCAGCCGGTGTACAATTTCATACTACACAAACGCATTTAGGTACACAAATTCATAAAAATTGTGACAAAGATAATAAAGCTAGCTTAGGCCGTACACATGCTCAAACTGACATTCAAATGTTGGCGGAAGCGATCACGAACCTGGCCGCTGGTAAGCAGTCTCCGCGGGTGAGTGATTTGAAACTTCCTTCATTCAGTGGGCAAGCCTATGACTGGCTAATCTTTCAACGAACTTTTGAATTTACCAAGTCTCGTTTCTCGGACTTAGAGAACATTTCTCGTTTAAATTTTGCTTTGAGAGGCCCCGCCCGTGAAGAGGTGGGAGCCCTGCTGGCCTCTGTGCAAGATCCTAGTGTGATCATGAGTGCCTTGGAGGTCAGGTTTGCACGACCTGAGCTCATAGTCCTAAATGAGATAACCCAGGTCAAAGCCTTGCCCAAGCTTGGAAGTATTGACGGAGGGCGTGAAATATGTACTTTCTCCTGCCGAGTTCGTCGCTGTTTAGAGACGATTCGCGTTCTTAATCAGATGGAGTATTTGGCTTCTCCTGAACTTTGTAATGTAATAGTGAGCAAGTTTAGTTCTCTGTTACGAGCTCGGTGGGCAGACTATGCATTCATTCATGGTCGTACTAAGTACAGGCTCGAACTTTTGTCTGACTTTCTCAGACATGAGGCCGATATTCATACCAAATACGGCTTCATTCCCGAAATAAAATTTTCTGATCGGCCAAAGATTAAAGAGAGCGTAAACAATGCCTGTACCTATGACAACCAGGAAGAGTGTCAAACAGATCAAAGCACTAACCTCTATCATAGTGAGAATCTCGATCAGAGTCTCGATCAAGGCGAGTGCTATCTTGCCTCAGCTAAAAATTTTGACGTTGGCACTGCGTCATCTCGTGACAAGAACGCGAACACTGCCCCCAAAAGGAATGTGGCTCCATCTGTTCAAAATTCAAGGAAACCATGTAGTTTTTGTCAAAAAGGTTGTCACGAGTTGTCAAAATGTGCCGAGTTCAAACAACTGGATGTTGACGAGAGATGGCAGTGGTCGATCGACAACAAGTTTTGCAGGAAATGCTTAAAAAAGGGTTCGCATTTCTATAAAACCTGTAAAGCTAACTGTGAAATTCCCGATTGTAGTCGCCGATTTAGCCATCACACTTTATTGCATTTTCCGACGACTCTAGCTGTTCAGAATAATCACGTTGCCCTGTCCACGGGCTCTGGCTCACATTCCGAGCACTCTGCCGCTAGCGGCGACGTTCCTGCGTCCTCAGATGTTGAGGTGGTCGCTCACACCACTCCTCAACATGACGACGAGCGTCCTCGTCCGCTGCTTAAGGTGATTCCGGTGACAGTCAGTGGACCAAGTGGGTCACAGAACATATATGCTCTTTTAGACGACGGTTCTACAGCTACTATAATCGATTCAGAAATAGCTAATCAAATCGGTGCAACTGGGCCTAAGGGCCATATTTCGGTTAACTGCATTGGGGGACTTACCAAAAATACTGAAATTTCGTACGTCAATTTCAAAATCAAAGGCAAACATACCAGTAAGTGGTTTGAGGTCAATAATGTCCGCGCGATGAATAATTTAGGTATAACCACTCGTCAGTCGGTTCTGCAAGGGGATATCTCGCAGTATAACTACTTGACTGATTTAGTCGAAGAGCTTTGTTATGATCTTGCGAAGCCTGCATTGATTATTGGCGCTGACAACTGGCACCTAAGCGTTCCTCGTGCTGTGCGGCGTGGCTCTAGTTCTCAACCTGTAGCTACTTTCACTTCATTGGGTTGGGTTTTATACGGTTTTTCCTCTAGTAAAACTAAGCCAGTTGAGTTCGTGAATCATTGCGTTTTTTATGAGGACAATTCGGCGGAAAACGATTCTATTGAAAACCTTATAAAAGAAAACTACAAGCTTGATTCCATTGGGATCGAGAAAAAAGATTATAAAACTAAAAGCGAGAAACGGGCAATCGAGATTCTTGAAAATACAACTCAACGCCTTCCCGAGGGGCGTTTTGAAACAGGTTTACTGTGGCGCGAAGGTTTAGGGGAGGTTCCAAATAATTATAGTTTGGCCTTGTCTCGTTTCAAAAGTCTCGAACGAAAGTTTAAAAAGGAACCTGAGTACGCAGAAGCTTACCGCCAAAATATCCAAGATACCATTACTAAAGGTTATGCGGAACTGTGTACTGAGGGTCCTAAGGGCATAACTTGGTATTTGCCGCACTTTGGAGTTTTTCACCCCCAGAAGCGAAAGCTTAGGGTTGTCCATGATGCCGCGTCAAAATTTTCTGGTGTTAGTTTTAACTCTTTACTTCTGTCGGGACCCGATTTGCTTCAAAGTTTAGTAGCGATTTTGATGCGTTTTCGAGAGGGCTGCGTAGCGTTGAACGCGGATATTAGAGAAATGTTTCCGCAAATTAAAATTCAAGAAAGTGACCGTGATGCGCAGCGTTTCTTGTGGCGTAATGAACCGTCATCTCCCATTTTGATATATCGCATGTCATCCATGATTTTCGGTGCAACCTCTAGTCCTTTTACAGCTCTTTATTTAAAAAACAAAAATGCACAAGAACATAAAGATCTGTATCCGGAAGCTACGCGCGCCATCGAGGAAGACCATTACATGGATGACTTCCTGGGTAGTCTGGACAGTGTCGACAAGGCCGCTCGTTTGGCAGTCGACATTGTGAAGGTGCACAGCTTGGCTGGTTTCGAAATGAGGTCCTGGGTTTCCAACACACCCGAGGCCTTGTCTTTGTTACCACCTAACTTGTGTAGCCCGACGCCTCATCCCGTAGACTTGAATCCATCCTCATCTCAACCTCATCACATTAAAATCTTAGGTTTGACCTGGAACTCAGTCGTCGACAGCCTATGTTTCAGAACTGGTTTGCCGGAGTTGCTTCCGTCTCTGTTGACAAAGAGGTCAGCTTTGTCGTTGTTAATGCGCGTTTATGATCCCCTTGGCTTTTTGGCTCCGATTGTTGTTCAGGGTCGAATTTTATTCCAAGAACTGTGGAGAGCCGGTGTATCTTGGGATGAGCCACTCGCGTCCGACGCTTTGAGCAAATGGCTAGTCTGGTTTCAGCGGCTCTCTAAGGTCAGCCTCTGTTCGATTCCTCGCTGGTATCAGGGACTTTCACAGTCTAATCAGTCTTTAGAGCTCCACGTTTTTGCTGACGCGAGTGAGTATGCTTACGCTTGTGTCGCCTTTTGGCGTTATAGTTTGGATGGAAAAGTCAGGCTCGCTTTAATTGGAGGCAAAGCCCGTCTTGCGCCTTTGAAGCCCGTCTCTATGCCCAGACTCGAGCTCCAGGCAGCCCTGATAGCGGCAAGGTTTGCGAATTTTATCTTTCAGTCGCATAAAGTCAAGCCATTAAAAACTTTCTTATGGACTGACTCTATGACAGTCCTTAAATGGCTGCGTAGTGACGCGCGCACGTTCAAGCCTTTTGTGGCACACAGGGTTGGCGAGATCTCTGAAGTATCTGATATTTCCAATTGGCGCTATGTTCCTACCTCTGATAACGTTGCGGACGATGCTACGCGTCCTAACACACTTTCATTTGATACGACTGCTCGCTGGTTCACCGGACCCTCATTTCTTTTAGAGCCACCTCATCACTGGCCAAGTGAACCATCGAGCGAAGTACCGTTGCCTTCTGTGGAAGTTAAGCGGTGCCTTTTTTTGGATATGGTGGGCCAAATTAACGATCAGCCGCAAAAACTACCTTCACCGGTTGTTGCGGACCACTCGAGGTTTTCAGAGTGGTTACGTCTAGTCCGTACCACAGCTCGCGTTCAACAATTTGTTTGGTTACTTCGTTCTCGGCTAAATTTTAACTCTCAAAATTCAAAATCTAACAGCAAGAAAGAACTCGTCAGCAGCAAGAAAGAACTCGTCCGTGAGAAGAATTTCCTACCTTTAACCGCTGAACTCCTTGAAGCTGCGGAAAAAAGATTGATTTTAAAATCCCAGTTGGATAGTTTTCCGGACGAACACAGTCAGTTAGGCCCTATTAGAAGTTCCAAGTTAAAGAACATCGAGATTGATCGAGATGCACAGGGTATTCTTCGCCTTGTCGGAAGAATTTCAAGGGTTCAGGAAGTCGAGACAGAGCCCAATCCCATCATCCTCGACGGTCGCCATCGAATCGTTCGGCTTTTGATAGCGTACATGCATAGGAGGGTCGCCCATGGCAACAATGAAACGGTTGTGAATTTGTTACGCCGAAGATATTACGTCACCAATCTGCGGCCGTCTGTAAAAGAAGTGGCGAAGTCCTGCTTATTTTGTCGCATTCGCAAGGCTCAGCCTTTAACACCCTTGACCGGAGACCTTCCAGAGGTTAGATTGGCGCACCACCAGAGGCCGTTTACGAATGTCGGTCTAGACTATTTTGGCCCAGTTACCATAAGTGTGGGAAGGAGAACCGAAAAACGATATGTCGCTTTGTTCACCTGTCTTACTGTTCGTGCGGTTCATATCGAAATAGTCGGAAGCTTGACTACTGATTCCGCCATAATGGCAGTAAAGCGGTTCATTGCGAGACGAGGATGCCCTTCCGTTATTATGTCGGATAATGGGACAGCTTTTGTTGGAGCCAAGAATAAATTAAACGAGATTTACGACTTTGCAGCCAACCTCAGAATTCATTGGAAGTTTATCCCACCTGCCTCTCCGTTCATGGGCGGAACTTGGGAGAGATTGGTCAGATCCATTAAAACGGCTCTTTCTGTCACCTTACATCAGCGTTCCCCGAGAGAAGAAACCCTTCACACTCTTCTATTAGAAGCAGAGGCTTTAGTAAACTCCAGACCTTTAACTCATGTTCCAGTTGAACCTTTGGAAGACGAGGCTCTAACACCGTACCATTTTCTAATTGGCTCAGCTACAAATGAGCCACCAATGCATCCGCTTTCCGATTCAGAGCTTCACGGTCGCATTCAATGGAAGAAGGGGCTCAGATTGGCCGATCATTTTTGGAAGAGATGGGTGGAAGAGTACCTTCCCACTTTAATTGTCAGACGGAGTTCATCAACAACACCGGAGACTCAGTTGAAGGTCGGCGATTTAGTCATCGTTGCAGATGGAACCCTGCCCAGAGGAACTTGGCCTAGGGGTCGTGTAGTAGCTGTGTGGCCCGGACCCAGGGGCGTAGTAAGAGTGGCAGATGTGGCAACAAGAGGAGGTGTGCTGAGACGGCCTGTCAGGAAGCTGGCTCCTCTTCCTACTGTCGCTGTCTAACTGGTGCTCTGCACCGCGGGGTGCCATGTTCGCGACAGTTTTGTATGCCGTTTATTTTAGATAATCTTTTTATTGTTTTTTACTCTTTATTGTATATTTTATATTTAGAATGTCTTTTCAGTTTGAGTTTTATGTCTCTTGTTTTGTTTAGTTGTGGTTGTGTCAATTTATGTTAGTGGATTAAACGTATTTTATTTTAAAGTGATTTTAAATAGATATTAACCCACTCCACACAATTCATTGACCAGGCTGTACCCAGAAGGGGTCACCTTTTAGCTGTGGTCAATAGCTCTCTTTTGCATTTAGGATTTCGTCGTGATAACATTGTATCAAGTTTATTCTGTAATAAATAATTTTATAAGGCTATTGAAGTTTCCCTTCTGAATTCCCTATAAATAAGTGGCGTTTTGAAGGAATAGGCACTTTTTAAGGTTTATTTTCTTAAGGCGACTACAGCACCTAAATTATGATTTTATGATGCGTAGATAAGCATGACGCACTGCATTAAATCGAAGATAAAAAATACTACGGTAATATTCAGGACATAAACTAGATAAGTGGTTTGCTGGAAACATGATTTATCACTTTTGGTTCGATAGAAAAAGCTCACAAAGTCACCTCTAAATACCCAATATTTGTATCTTTTAAGCTGTAAAAACCATAGTAAAATGCATACAGGAACTTGAATTTGCTATCAAAATGTTCGTGATTGAACACTCTCGATAAGTAGTTAACGCATTTTTCGATTTAAGCTGTCACCTTTCCATAAATCTCATTTTTCTAACTTTCGAACATATTTTTACGCACGCACGCTTTCATAGTCCGTAAACTTCGTGTATCGACACTGTTCGCACTGCCGGCCCAGGCTTGTTGAGAGACGGAGATGGCACTATTTCTATGTGTGCTGCCTTTATCGGATGCTGTAGTCGCCTTAAGGAAATGTTTCGTTTTGATGAGATTTAAAGACTTCTTGTTACTGCTTCACAGTTCGCCTGATTATATTTTACAGGCAAATCAGTTTATATGCGTGCTGCTACGATTTCATCAGGCACTATTTTTTTTGTATAGAGTTCCGTTAGCTTAAACACACCTTCATCTGACATTGTCACGACACATTGTGGAATCTATAATTAAATCATTTATTCGATAAAAATAGCAGTTTTGTTCAAGATTCCAACCCCCTTTTATGTCTGAGTAGACATAAAAACTTGGCGACCGTGACAGGACAAAAATCCTACTAAAAAAGAAGAATTTCTTCATCAAAATCCAGCCACGTGTTCATCGATCAGGCTAAAGGTCAAAACTCGTGAAATACAGCCGGAGAAGAAGATTGTATCACAGTTGGGCATCGGTGCAGCTAAAGTATCGGACCAGCATTGGAGAAAAACCAGCAGTGGACCTGGAAATTGCCAAAAACGAGGGCACTCAGCGTGGTTACAACCAAGTTAAGTGTGACATCCTAACCTCTGTGCCATTTTTCCACTAGAATTACATATCCTAGTTTCCCATCCAATCTAAAATAACTAAATCAGTTTAATTGTACAGTGAAAGGTCTTAAATTATTCATAGCTTTCCACGTGCGGAAATAAGGTTCTGTAAGTACTTAGATTATATTCACCCTTACATTTACAAAAACAAGTAATTAAATTAACTATACTATTTATATATATGTATACTAAAACGTGCATTTAATAAAAAATAATCAAAATAATAACCTAATACCTAATAACTTAGTGTGTTAATCCTAAATAATCTATCCCACCTAAAAGTACATTCTAATTAGTTTAAGTATCATAGTAAATTAAGTAAATTTAGTACATTTTGCAAATCGCTCCTATTAACTAACAGTAAGTACAGTTGTAAACACATTTACACACGGTGAAGCCTACATTCCCTGCCGGGATAGGCCTAGAATTAATTAATAGAATATTAACTATAAACAAAGGATTTAGATTCAGTTTTTCCCAAATTTAAGCTGAATTTACATAGTATTAGTTGTAGTGTTTGCAACAAATGCGTGCCTTACTATTAGTTTTATTTATTTAAATGTATTTTACTGATATTTTTCAGGTTTAATACCAGCAATTGTTCCATCTTTGCATCGGGTGGACATTGTACCTAAACCGTTCCCTCGCGCATGTACTTAGCGATCAGCTGGGTCCGAGTATTAACTACTGCGCAGCGAATGCAGTCACAGTGAGGAGCGTGAGCCTATTCATACCTTTTTCTTATTTACAATTGCGTTCAGCCGTTACTATTATTCATTCTAGTTTTCTTTTATATTCAAATTAACTTTAACTTTTAAAATCATACAAAATGGCAAAACCTGAAGACGATACCAAACGTCTGAAGGAATTATTGGTAAGGCGGAGCTCAATTAAAGGACAGATTACCAAGTTTAAAAATTATTCAGATAGATTATCAAAGTTGGTAGCGGTCACAAATATTGAAACTGCTGAATTGATGGTTAAGCTTGGTAAATTTGAACAACTGTCCGGTAGATTCGAAGAGTTGCAAAGCCAAATTGAAGTATTGAACAGTGGCAGCTTGACCATGGAACTTGAGGAACGAGAACAGATTGAAGAGGACATAGTGGTAGTTATTGCTACCGCTAAGAGTTTGCTTGATCATTTTAAAAAACAGGATGGTAGTGAACATCATGATTCTCAGGTTCCAAGGGTTAAGTTGCCACAATTACAAATCGCTAAATTCGACGGTTCGTATTTCCGTTGGCTCGAGTTTCGAGATTCTTTTGAAGGTTTAATCGACAGCAACAAGCAGTTAACTCCAATACATAAATTTCATTACTTAATTTCATATCTTGATGGTGAACCTGCACGTTTGATTTCTAATCTTGAGGTTTCATCCAATAATTACATTGAGGCTTGGAATATGTTGTGCGAGCGCTACAATAACAAAAGGGTTCTCGTCAATTATCATTTAAATTCTTTATTCAATATTAAACCACAAAGGGAAAATGAAAAATCACTTCGATATTTAGTCGATCACGTGACCAAAAATCTCAGAGCGTTAAATAGTTTGGTTCAACCAACTGACTACTGGGATACACTTATTATTTTTAATTTAACATCAAAATTAGATAATCAAACTTTGATAAAATGGGAAGAACACAGAAATAGTATTGACGATATACCTACTTTTGATCAATTCAAAAAATTCTTAACTGATCGCGCTGATGTTTTGCAAGCTTTATATAAAAATAAAAACGAAAATAATAATCAAAAACAATCATCACAAAATCAACAAAACAAAAATGAGAAAAATCAATCTGTAAAATCATTTGCTAACGCGAATCAAGAAAAACCAGGTGCATTTTTATGCATAATCTGTAACACAAATCATAAGATATACGATTGCTCAGTTTTTAAATCAAAGTCTGTACAGGAAAGACTTGCTGAGGTGGCTAAGTATAAACTTTGCTCTATTGCTTACGCCGGGGACATCCTACGAGTTAATGTCGTATCGGTCCGTGCCGTGTGTGCAAGAAGAAGCATAACAGCTTACTTCACGACTCTTCGTCGTCTTCTTCAGACACTTCAACTAGTGCATCTGCTAATCAACTTCAAACTTCTAGTGTGAACTTCTCTGATCAAAATCAAAATCAGGTTCTCTTATCTACAGCCTTGATCGAGGTTCGGAACCCTGTTTCTGGCAAAATAGAGAAGGCACGCGCCTTATTAGACTGTGGCAGTCAGTCAAGTTTCATATCCAATTTCTTGAAGCAAAGGTTAGGCCTTAAGTCTTATCCTATAGCAAGTCTTCAAATCATAGGCATTGGTAATCAAGCTTCCAATGAGGTCAATGAGAGTTGCAGTGCAGAACTACGTTCTATAAGTAGTCCATTTAACGTTTCATTGAACCTTCTCATCTTAAATGACCTGACTGGTCAGTTACCAAAAAATCTTATTGACATTCGTCATTTACAAATCCCAAAAAACATTAAATTGGCCGATCCGGTTTTCTATCAACCTGCGCAAGTTGATATTTTAATCGGAGCTGATATCTTCTGGGACATTTTGAGGAGTGAGCAAATTTCTCTTGGCCCCAACAATCCAAAACTACAATATTCTGAATTTGGCTGGTTGATTGCCGGTCCTATAAATGCAAAAAGGCTAAACTTTATTCATTGTAATAAAGCAATATTATCGCAAGACACATCAGGCGAAACGCGTGTTGATAATTTACTTCCTAAATTTTGGGATATTGAAGAAGTCCCTCTCAAACCAATTCTCAATGAGAACGAAAAGGCTTGTGAAAAACATTTTCTTCAAAATACATATTAAGAAGACGATGGTAGATTTGTTGTCAAATTGCCATTACTAGACTCATCAAGTTGTCTTGGCGAGTCCTATAACATTGCAAAAAAACGTCTTAATTATTTAGAAAAACGATTTAGAAAAAATCCTGAACTAAAAGCACAATACGTGCACTTCATGCGAGAATACGAAGAACTTGGCCATATGTCTGAAGCTCCTATTGCTAAACCAGGTCCGGCATTCTTTCTTTGCCACCATGCTGTCTTCAAAGTTGACAGTGAATCAACAAAATTGCGTGTTGTTTTCGACGGTTCAGCTCCCACTACTTCTGGTCTGTCTGTCAACGATATTCTCATGGCTGGTCTAAATATTTAGGACTCTCTTTTCTCGATTCTTATTCGAGCAAGACAATATAAATTCTTGTTAACAGGAGACATCGAAAAGATGTACAGACAAGTTAAGGTCGATGAAGAATCAAGGAATTTGCAATTAATTCTATGGAAAGAGGAAGAGAGTTCCCCCATCAGGACAATGCAGCTAAATACACTAACGTATGGCACTAAAAGTGCGAGTTATTTAAGCACTAGATGTGCGAGTGGGATCGTTAAAACAATAATTCAAAAGGACTTTTATGTCGATGATCTTATTACGGGATCAGATAATGAAACAGAATTACGAAATCTTCAAAGGGCTATTTCATCTGCATTAAATGCAGCATGTTTCAGTCTAAGCAAATATAAATCAAATTTAGCGGATCTATTTCAAAATTCAGAAGTAAAAACTACAAATAATCTCCTTCTGAGTGAAGCGTCCAGCACACTTGGTCTTGGTTGGGACCCTAAGTCTGATACTTTGAATTTCCCTGTTCAAACCATTTCCTCTGAAGAAATTGTTACAAAGCGAAGTATTTTGTCAAATTCTTTCAAGATTTTTGACCCTCTTGGGCTCTTAAGCCCTTGTATAATACAAGCAAAAATGTTACTTCAGACATTGTGGTCTATAAAAGTTGATTGGGACCAACCTGTTCCCAAGGATATTGAAAGGACATGGAGAGAAAGTTCTAGTAATTTATCACAAATTACTAAATTAACCTTGCCTAGACGGGTTTTATGCGACTCACCTAAGGCAATTGAAATCCACGCATTCTGTGATGCCTCACAGAATGCATACGGTGCCTGTTTGTACATGAGAACTTTCAATGACAGTGGTGAAATCATGACAAGGCTACTTTGTGCAAAATCCAAGGTTGCTCATTTTAACCCCATAACAGTCCCACGACTGGAACTTTGTGCTGCCTTGCTCGCTACAAGATTGTGCGAATGCGTCACGTCATCCCTGCGTTATACTCCTTCTCGTATCGTTAATTGGTGTGATTCTAGCGTAGTTTTAGCGTGGCTTATGGGTGACCCCACCAGATTGAAAACCTTCGTGGCCAATCGAATGGTGGAAATCGAGATGACTGACCCTGCAAGCTGGCGATATGTGCCTACTGCCCTCAATCCAGCCGACCTTATCTCTCGAGGAGTTGGTGGCAGTCAACTTCTCGAGACGACGTTATGGTGGTCGGGCCCAAGTTTTCTTTCTGAAGATGAAAGTACTTGGCCTATCCTAAACCCCAAAGTAGAAAATATACCTGAAATAAAGAACTTAAAACTAACTAAAATTAAAAACTTTAAATCTAAAAATAAAATACAAAATATAGAAAACTTACCTTTATTAAAATCATTATATACAAATAAAATAAACGAAAACAAAATAAACACATGTTCAAGCTCAATTATACCTGGTCAATTAATAAACATTGAAAACTATTCAAAATTAAATAAAATCATCCATATCATTTCTTACATAAAAACTTCCGTAATGTCGAACGTAAAAGACATTTTGTCAGAAATGTTAGGGCATATCTCAAACCCAACTTTTAAACTGCAAGGATATTTTAAATTTATTCTTTATGTAGCTAAAGAATATCACAACTTGAGGATAAGTCACTTTACAAAATTACAATGGCTATAAAAACCAAAAAGATATGTGGAATAAAAAAAAATGTTTTTTGCCTCTCCTGTAAAATGGCATTTTGGCTTTTACGACCTTTCTTCCCCGAAGTATCGATATATTACTTCCTTGCGGTCTAAGAAATTTTCACTTCACCCTCCGTTTTACATATCTTTGATCAGCGTCACGTGACCCTGTCACGTCTCTTCAAAAATAAAAATAAAAGAGTATGCTTATAAAAGAGACTAGTACCAGCCAGGAAAAAATAATATAACGGACCCTTTGTCGAGGCTGTCCTAAATTCCCGAAGATTTACCCCCGATGCACGCCTATTAGGTTAGTTACAATATGTAAATTACTGTAAGCATTTTAATTGACAACTAATGTAAATCGTATTCTTGCAAAAAAAATAATTTTAATGTTGAATATTTTGATGAGAGATCATTTTATTTTTATACACCAGATTGTACAATTATCACTCAAGTATCACTCAAAGATGTCAAAGGATAGGCAGTAAAATTAATTAATAGACTACAGAAATTATAAGTCGTACAACTGTATGATGATAAAATTAAGATAAATTAATAACGAAAAAGTAAATGAAATACTGATTCCAACATATTTTTACTAGTTTATCTCTGGGTCTAAAATAAAACATGAAAGGGAAGATGTACTATAGTGGAGATCAAATAATACACAATAGAATTAACAACACACAACCGTTCTGGTATCGCTAACGCAGCGGAATGCCGGGGCCATCCCAGCGCCCTCTAGTGTACGTCATATCAGTGACAGTGTTGCCATTTATTTACTAATATGCTACATCTACCTTTCATAATTTAGAAGAGAAACTTATATTAATATAATAATTTTTAACTAAAATAATCAACTAACTAATGTAAACAGAAATTGGTCATCAGTGGTATCACCTTTGTCTGTATCAAACTTGTAATGTTTTTGTTCGTAACACCTGGCTCACCAACACACACATGCACTAATAGACCAAGATCCCAGGGCCTCCAGACCTTACTTATTTTCTCATAAACCAAATATTTTGAAAATAGTTGTGCTAATACGTACTAGTAATGTATGAAAACCAGCTAACCTGGGCCGACGGCCAATTTTCAGCTACCAGGTTCTGAAGGTACTTCAAAAAATTGCTCATTTGTCTTGAAGTCTGGGTGCTATAAAAAGTATTGTCATAGTTCCCTAAACATCATATACAAAAATCACGGCTCAGATTGTAGGTATCATCGCATAATTTACTTGCGAAATGTAAAGCATCTGGCTGAAATGACAGCCGACGGAGAGTGTCTGGCGGTGTTGAACATTAATTTTTATATTTAATTAATTATATTCTATATGACATCAGCAGCCAGACTTCAAGACAAGTGAGTAATGTTCGGAAGTACCTTTAGAACCTGATAGCTGAAAATTGGCCGCCGGCCCAGGTTAGCTAGTATTCATACATTACTAGTACCTACTGCAGCATTTCTGCTTGCGATCTTTTTTATGTTCTTTCCGGTCTAATTTTCTTTTTAATTCAATTTATTTCAAAATTTTAGAATTTGCTTGATTTTTGGATTTTGTTTGGGATTGAAGTTGACACAAGCATTCGACAAAAAATTTTCAGTGGAAACGACTGATTTTATGTGAAAGTGAATGCTTTAATTGATTTATTTTTGATATTAAATTCATCATTACAAACGTCGGTCAACAGAAAGATTAAAAGTATATAGTGATATATATATTTAAAGATTTTTTTATTATCCAATTGTGTTAATCAAAATGTAAGTTTTTCACCATTTCTATTTTTTTTGTTCTCACACGCCTACTCTACCCTAAATCACTGAAGATCTGGCGCCCGCGATTAAAAAACCCTGGATTTGTGGTAAGTAAATATCCATTTACTATTCCGTGGCATTGATTATTATTATTTTTTTTTTCTTGCTTATACGGTGGGCACGTACCGTGCCGCTGTCGCTTTCATAATTCTTTATTTGTTTTATTTTGTTTCAGATAACCTATTACCCACTGAAGCTCTGTCTACCCCATTTGGAATGTTGGACTTTTTAACCCCTACAACGTTCTGGTGTGACTTCGTGCCTCATTTTAATTGATTTTTATTGTCATATGTTATTTAGTATAAAAATAACTTTACTTAACATGAAAAACTCGTTCTTATTTATTAAAATAAAGAAAAGTTTTACCCTTTCCCCCATTCCCGTAGTTAGTTGTTTAACGTAGTAAACAACGCGTTCGACTCATTTCTTTTTCATCCTATTAGGTATTTTACCCCTATTAGGTATTTTTTTCCTATTAGGTTTTTTTTTTCCTAATTAGGTAGTATAATTTCCTCTTAGGGAATTTTCACGTAATACGACTTATAATTAACGTTCTGTTCACTTCACGGTATCGTTTTCTTTGCTTTATTTCTAACATCAGATACCATTTTGTTTAAAAAAAATGTCGCTGAATCAGGACACTGTCAATGATGTTGAACCAGAAGAGGCCGCTTACGAGCAAGATATTGGAGAGTCACTTTATCGTGCTAGTCCTATTTTGCAGAGAATGAATCAACAGTCTGTTTCTGCTCATGAAGCTACGCGACTCAAACAGCTGTTCACCCGTGACGTTAGTTTATCAAAATGGAATATTTGTTTTGATGGACAAACCTGCGTGAAGGATTTCTTTCAGCTCATCGAAGAACGGATGTTCGCTTCTGACGTTCCATCCTCGTATATTGTGCGTCGGTTCCACGAACTTGTTTCTGGTTCGGCTCTTTTATATTTCAGGACAATTGGAGTACCTTTTTTTTTAACGAATGAAGAACGCATTCCATAAATGTTTTTCTGTTATCACCGATCATATTGCTTTAAAATGGTTATTAACACTTGACAACCCTGGTTGTCTAGCGCGCTGGGCGACCATTATTTCTCAGTATACCTATGACATAATTCATAGAAAGGGTGTTCATAACGTTGTACCTGATGCACTGTCACGTAACCCCATAAATGTGGGCATTATTTCCTATAATGGAGGTATTTTTAACACTTCTGATCCTTGGTATAAAAAGATTTATGATGGTGTTTCTAACAACCCTCAGATGTTTCCTGCGTATGTTATTAATGACGGAATACTTCTCCGTAGGATGTCTTCTGATTTTCCGTTGTCTGAAGACCCATGGCGGATAGTATTGCCTTCAGAACAGTATCAAAACGCAATTTCTGAGGTACATAACGAGTTACCTTCTATTCACCCAGGTGTTAATAAAACTTATTATAAATTAAAGTCCCTTTATTATTGGCCAAACATGTTTCATATTGTCTCAGAAGCGCTTAGAACTTGTGAGACTTGTAAAGCTTTTAAGATCTCAAATACTCAACCCCGAGGCCACATGTTATTTCCTAAAGAGGTTACAGCACCGATGCAATCGATCTCTCTCGACATTATTGGTCCGCTACCGCTGGCGTATTATGGTTATCGCTATATTTTAACTATAGTTGATGTATTCACTAAATACGTCTGGCTAAATCCTTTAAAAAGGGTAAATAGTCAAGCGATCGCTACCATACTTGAGAGGGATATCTTTTTGTGCTATGGTGTTCCGCCTACGTTGTTATGTGATAATGCAACAGTTTTTCATAGTAACCAGTTTCGTACATTTTTGGCTTCCTTTGGTATTCCTTCAACTTATTATACCCTTATTATTCCCCGCAGGCAAACCCTGTTGAACGCTATAACCAGTCGGTGGTCACTTGTCTTAGTATTTTAGTTGAAACTGACCAGCGAAGTTGGGCCAGGGTATTACCCAAAGTGAAACTATATTTGAACTCATGTATAAATATGGCAACTGGATTTTCCCCCAATTTTCTGATGTTTGGAAGAGAAGTTCATTTAGATGTCAGTTCACGGCGTGTAGGCGAGACTCGAGGCGTTGATTTAGCTGAGAGTCGCGTAGATCGTGCGGCTGCGCTCTCTTCCCTTGATCAGGTTTTTGCTAAGGTTTCAGATAGTCTTTCGTTGGCGTTTTTACGGAATGCGAGTTATTATAATAAAAATCGTAACCCCCTCATTTTCAATGTCGGTGATATTGTGTGGCGTAGGAACTTCTCACGTTCGTCTGGTGCTGACTATTTTTCGAGTAAATTTGCACCCAGATTCACTAAGTGTCGTGTAGTTCGAAGAATTTCCCGCCAAGTCTATGAGTTACAGGATGTCAATTCTCCTTCCTCAGGTACTTATCATATTAAGATATACTCAAATAACGTCTTTTTTCCGTCGTTGATTAAAGTACTTTTTTCTTTTCTTTTTTGGTCGTCTTTGGGTCTATATCTTTTTGCCCTTAGACAAAATTGTTTTTTTTTTTCATTGGTCGGGTGGGCTGTACAGCCATTGTTACCTGTCATGTTTGATTTGTTCGATTTTTGTCTTTGAGGTCAGTGTTATTTTCCAAAGACATTTTATTTTTTGCTTTGGCAACCTTTTTTTTGCTTTGTGGTCTTACATTTGTGGACGTCATAGTTGAACTATATTTATGGTATGGTTTTGCATGGCCATTATGGTGGCAACATAGACATGGAAGATGGCTACCATTATTTTTGACTGTCAAGTCCGAGTTGACTGACAGTCCATTATTTTCTTTGAAGTCTAGGTCTGTGGTGTTTGCTATTTGTCGTCAGTTGTTGACATTTTGAAAGTTTTAGGAAACTTTTACGTAAATTATTACGTAATAGGTAGTTGATTTTTGTTGTTTCTATTGTTGATATCTCTTAGTGTTAGTTATTTAGGGCTAGGTTTTAATGTTGAGACGTTTCGTTTGGGATTCCCGGCTGTGTTTATTTCTCTTGTAACTTCTAGGTATTGCTCGCGTGTTGTTCTTAGTTAGTACTTGAAAAATAGCTTTGGATGTTGTTCCCAGTTACTCTCCTTTTAGGTTAATTTGTTCGTTGTGATGTTTTGTGACATTGCACTTTTTGTAAATTTCGTGATTTTCTATTCGAGATAGTAAACTTTGTTGTCATCGCGTATAAGTAATTTCAATTAATGTTTTTGTTCTATTTTTGTTAATGCGCGATTATTTGTTGTTGGAATTATTTAAGTTTCTTTATTTAATATTGACCTCTTCTTTTTTAACTGGATTTAATTAAACTTAAACTTTTACTTAACTTAAACTTAACTCAAACTTAAATTTAACTTCAACTTAAACTTTAAATTAACTTTAACTTAAACTTAACTTAACTTAATTTAGTTTTTCTTTGTAGGGTTGGCAAAAAATTTTTTTTGGGTATACAGGGTGTTCAAATTTTTTTTTTTGTAGAAAGGGGGTGTTGCAGCATTTCTGCTTGCGATCTTTTTTATGTTCTTTCCGGTCTAGTTTTCTTTTTAATTCAATTTATTTCAAAATTTTAGAATTTGCTTGATTTTTGGATTTTGTTTGGGATTGAAGTTGACACAAGCATTCGACAAAAAAATTTCAGCGGAAACGACTGATTTTCTGTGAAAGTGAATGCTTTAATTGATTTATTTTTGATATTAAATTCATCATTACAAACGTCGGTCAACAGAGAGATTAAAAGTATACAGTGATATATATATTTAAAGATTTTTTTATTATCCAATTGTGTTAATTAAAATGTAAGTTTTTCACCATTTCTATTTTTTTTGTTCTCACACGCCTACTCTACCCTAAATCGCTGAACTACGTACTAGCACTACTATTTCCCACACATTTGGTTTATGAGAAAATAAGTAAGGTCTGGCGACTCTGGGATCTCCGTCTATAAGCGTCCGTCCTGATCGGCGGTCGGGGGCGTTGACTTCCGCCCCCTCTAGTGACGTATGCGCTTGAGACTAGGCTCATACACTACAGGTCGTTCTCCTTTTCTGCTTTTTGTTACATCAGTATGTTCTGCGCTTCTTCGAAGACCACATCACGAGTGTAATAATAATGGCTGCTGAAGCAAGGTAGCTTACAGCATATTGATGAACTCGTTTGTTGAAATAGTGGAAGGCAGAACTTTGTTCTCTTTCTGAGAAACTAGTAGTGTACTAATCTTGTCAGTGTCTGTGGTTCCAGAGAATAAATTAGTTATGTTGTGATAAGTGAAATTTTTTATAATTTTTTTTAATTATAAGATGGGTTAACTCTTGACCTCAATCTTGACCATAAGGTCAAAGATGAGGTCGACGATGAAGCGAGTTAACCCAGAAAATGCCTATGGAAATGCCTGATTCACAATGTTCACCATAGAGTTCAAATTTGGTATCTCGAAGTAGTCTTGTAAATCCATGTTACTGTTATAAAGGTTGTGAGGGTGAATAGTTGAGTCGGTAAACTGTAACATACAAACTTGGTCAAAGGTAAAAATACCATGTGACGTCATTTTATGAGTTTCAACCTCGTAGGTATTTTTGAAATTTTGGCAACTTTAGAATAGCCGTAACTCATAAACTATTTGACCTACCAAAACTAAATTATTCTCATTTTGTTGTAAATTTAGTCTTCTAAAAAATTTACGTAGTAATTTTTGCCGTTACATAGGTATTTGGTGGTAAAAATTGACTAAAAATAAAAATGTCCAAAAGTTTAATGAATTTCCAAATATTTGATTATGATCCCGGAGGCTTTCGAGGTTGAAAACTTGGATTTGTCATCACCCGTTTTATCACTACCAACTCATAAAAAAATCAGAACTACCTCATTTGATGTAAGGCAAAAGATGCCAATTCGATGGACTAATATCTTTGCGAATAATTAACCTAGACCTTCCATGTGCGAACCAAACAATAGGTCTTGACATTCGAAATAAAGATCTTGTCGAGACCTATCGTTTGGCTTTCACATAATTAATTACTAATAATATTATATGGCAGTATCAGTTTTTAAATAATGAAATGTGACATCCAAAACGAAAATCTCGTTGAGACTTATCCTATAGTAAAGAGGAAAGATGCCAAGACCAGAACCAAGATTTGTATATCTTGTCATGAGAACGTATACCCAGTTATTCCATTGGCGAAGACTGTAAAGAAACTTTTAATAACCTGAAGAAAGCTTTTGCTGACCGCGCGCGGTCACGATGTTTAGGGCTCACGAAGAAACTGTTAAAGTAAGTTTGGCGGTCTAATGCAGGATAACGTAAACAAGGCTCTGGATACACAACAAGAACTACTCACTATAGGAGCGACAGTAGGTGATGAGTTTCTGGTAATAATTATTCTGGCTTGCCTACCATAGGAGTACCAACTTCTTATAATAGCAACATTTAAATGAAATACGTAGGTACCCACACAGAACATGATAGCGGATATGTTCACTAAATGTTGGCATAATTGATTTCTGTATTAGCGCAAGCAAAATCGAACTTAAAAATGACGAACCTTTTTATTCCTCGACTGTATCACTTACATTTTTACTATATGTATAGATATAGATAATGTAATACGCACTTTGGTGGAGTTGTTGATCGTGTTGATCATTCTGGTCATCATCAATATCTCTGGAATATATTTTTTTTTTATTTTTTTTTATTTATCTTATTCTTATCCTATCGACAACAGGTCACTACTAAAACTTGCCCAATAATTTGTTAATTTTAATGTATATTTCATGTTTATTGTAAGTATCCTTCAGCGAGAGTGAGACAGTGTTGGGTTTTGAAGCAGGAACAGGGTAAATGAAGAGAATTAGATTTTCTGAGGCACATTTTCTATTGAGTTACGATTAATAATAAAATTAATTTCTCTATTAAACAATGTCCAAATAAAAAAAATCATTTTAAATGAGTAACCTGCGTGGCGGGCGAGAGACGACTGACGTCACCTCGCCCAACTCTACTGGAATTGGCAAACATGCTGAATTTACAAAACGAATCATGTGTCCCTACAATATTCCCCCCCTTTTCCAAAATTGAAAAAAAAAATCAATATACTAAAATTGCAAAATGGGCTTCTCTTTTGGAGCCTTAAACCAATCATATTAAACTTAGCTATAGCTATGTGACAACAAAACTTTGCATCAGTAAAAACATTAACATCTCATGAAACTTAAAAAATGAACAACTTATAAATATCACAACATAAACATAGGTAATCGATCGCTATAACACGCACGGAGCACTACGGTTCACTCGCGATGTGAATAGGTGCTGCTACTTCGGTTCTGCGAATCTGACCTCGTGTGTGATAATTCCTTAACACGTTGTTTCTGTTCTAAAAATAGCTCGATATTCTTCACTCCTCTTGTCCATTGTAAAAATCTCCATAGGCGTCTCGTATAGGCTTCAATATTGTTGACCAGACACACTACGCCTTCCGTCTGTCACGTGGCGTGGTACATGCCCGTGTGCCAGCACCACGGACAAAAGATAAAAGAAATGAAATAAATTTTGAAATAAAAATATTGGGAAGGCTATCGAAAAAAAAACATCAAAATGCGGTAATAATAACCAGGAATTCAGTTCGAGGTTAAGCTATATGAAACACTAGCTTAGCGGCAGGGGCCGTTTAAGAACTTACAAAAGGATTCTATCTTATTTCCACAAAACTTAAACACACTTAACACAAAAGTCTGATAAAAAGAGAGGAACCACCGTGCAGAAACTACATAGGGACTTTACACTTGACCGCGATTAAACTTGAAAATTAAGTGACCAACCTCCAGCGCGGGCAACGATACCTCGTGCAGCTTGTCTCGGGCTGGTTGTGGCAGCGAGGCTGCTACCAGGCAGGTAGGCTCGGTACCGGCAGGCACTCAGAGGGCACACACTTCAGCGTGACGGTCACGTGCACGCAGCCAATGTCAGAACCAACTTCCAACTCCCAACGTGGTTTGCACGATGAATGCCCGCAAGTTCGGACGACAAATATTGAAATAATCCCACTGGAAAACAGAAACAAGACATCTAAGAAGCAATTCACAAATGATTACGCGACAAAGGGGAGCGATCACAGACACGTGGCCGTGCTTCACCCAAAGAACATGAGTTTTAGCGGTTATTTCGTGATGAATGCTTACCGGGTTCTCTGGTTGAGACTTCCGTAACACCCTCCCGACCCTTTTAGTCACGCAGTCCAAACTTTTGGGAAGACTTTCAAAACTGCTGAAACAAAATATGACAATGAATCCGCCGTACGGAATTTCACCGCACGCAACACGGCGAGCACTAATGGATATTCTAAAACGTAATTTGAAGTACTTACTTTTGCTATAAATAAAATCTCTTTACAGGAGAACAATGATTACTTGTTTCAGCTCCAAAATAGAAAATAAAATCACAATGGATGAAATCTAGGCCATTGCCATGTCCATTTTTCGTGTTGTCTGCGCAACCTCCCCAAAATGCACTATGCTTTTTTTTTGATATAAGCAAATTTATTAGAAAACAAATCCACATTAAACAATTAACTAATGAGCAAAAGCTATATAAAATAGCGAAACGAAATTTACCTATAAACGATTTTTCTCGTAGATAAAAAGCTTTTCCGCTTTTGAAAATTCAAAGTGGTTACCACCCACCCCCAAACTGCGCTCACAAATGGCAACACCGAAGTGTAGTAGTAGTGATGTGCCATAAGCATAGTGATGCGACGTGCTGGTATCGGATAGGTACTTGTTACAAAACGGAAAACGTTCCGTTACACGTCGAGAGCCTCACAGCGAAGCCACCACCAAAAGCTTGCTGGATTCCGTTGACTATGATCACCGTCCGTTGACCTTCCGTCGTGAACGCGCAATCCGGTCACATAAAGTACACTGACGTTGAGGGTGTCGACTGTCGAAATCTCGATGATAACACAAATACGATGAGGGGTTGTTTTCGATCTTCATTTCCAGTAGTGGGTTTTCAAAATTCAAATATTTCACCAAAAAAAATTTGATGCTTATGTGCCATTACTCCATTGCCTCTCTGGGGGAGCCGACTCAGGAACCACGCCGCCACCACGGTGCTTATTCCACGTGCACAATGTTGACTCCAATTTCATATCGAAAAATCCGAAAGTTACGTGTTCGATGTCGGGTTGTCACCAGTGTTGGGTTTGTAAGCAGGAGCAATGTAAATGAGGAGAACCAGATTTTCTGAGGCACATTTTCTATTGAGTTACGATTAATAATAAAATTAATTTCTCTATTAAACAATGTCCAAATAAAAACATTTAAGTGAGTGACCTGCGTGGCGGGCGAGAGACGACTGACGTCACCTCGCCCAACTCTACTGGAATTGGCAAACATGCTGAATTTACAAAACGAATCATGTGTCCCTACAACAGGATTAGTTTTCCCGAGTAATATTTATAAACCTTAACTGGAATCGGGGGTCAAAAATCACCCCGCGCGTACACATTTCTTGTCATAACTCTTCGATCAACTATAAAAAACTAGATACACAGTCCCATACAAAATGAAATTTAAAAGTGTCCTAACTACAATACGTACTTAGACAGTTGTATACCACTTCATGTATTATGAAAAAGTTCTAAAGTGTCAAACATTTTAATCTAATTTAAACCTTAACGTAATATAATAAGGTCGAATATAAAAACTGTTTAATTTGTAAAATACCACTTTTGGTTTTGAACAAAAGATAACGTAAGACAATTTTATGACACTGGCTGTCACGTAGAACATGGGAGGAGTGGAGTTGCCTTTGTTAATTTTAAAAATATTTTAGTTGGGTCGATTTCACATAAAAAAATCTTCGTACAAACTATTTAACAAATTCAAAATGCTACGAAATGGTGTGGTTTTCTTTTTAACCCCTGATTGTGTTGTGTATTTATAGGAGCATCATAGCTCTTAAACGGATGATGTTAATGGTGCAGTTTATTTTATTCGAAAGCTTCTTCTTGCGCTGGATTTCAGATATGATTTATCAAAATTGGTTTAGCCGTTTACTTTTATGTTAGTTTTTATGGTTTTTTATTAATAAAAAAATCACATTCATTTCAAATTAACCGACGATTAATATACATTACAATTGATAATCACAGCCGCCGCCATTCTTCTTAATTATTGCTTATAAACATAATATTCTATGCTTATTTTTTATGAAATATGAAATAACTTATAAAAAAAGAAAAGGACTGTGTCTTTCACGATTACACATATAAGTATATGTTTTGCTTATTTAAAACTTAGTATAATTTTTTGAACAGAAATGACCTATTGAGATCTAGAGACGAAATTAGCTATGAAACTAAATAGATATTTAAGTACAAGAAATAATTTATTAAAAACAAAACAACCAACTCAAAAAAAAACCATTTGTCTTCTTCACTGTCATCATCTTTGTCCTGAAGATGAAACATATTTATTTTATTTTATTCAATACAAGAAACTCCAAATCAAAATCGATAAAAAGGTACATACTATTTGAGGTGCAGCTGTTTTGTGTAACCTTTTGATTCCTTTTGTAGTGACATACGAGTCACTTTCTAAAAAAATGCTTGGAGCAAACGACACTACTTTGCGACGGCTAAAAAAAATCTTCACATCTTTGACGTGCGACCACGGATGTCCACTGTCTACATCGCACAGGATCTCTAGGAAAACTAAAAATCCAATAAAACTTTATGTTTGTAAACGTCACGCAAGTTAAATTTTTTATTAATTCAATTTTATATGATTACATGTTTTGCCATAATACCTTTAATGTAAGTATTGAAAACAGAATTAAAATATATACTCTTTACACTTAAATTTTATAACACAGATGAAAATGAAAAAAAAAAATCAATAGAAAAAAAACAGCGTCTCTATTTGTTTAAGAACAGAGTCACTGCATAACCCGAACAAATGATGTTGAAATACAACGGTATGGATTTGTAAGTTCGGCTAGTGTCTATTCAATTGAAAGGGTTATACTCTCGCCGAATGTTATTAAATTAAAGTAAAAAAAAATGTTTTATAACCTTTTCTTAGCCAAATACCAAGATAATTTCAATTCACATATAATAATTACAAAACTACTTATTTAAAAATGTCATTCCATATTCCTTTAATGTTCAGGAGGTGTGATTTTTAAAATTTTTCACTGCGCACTGAGGCATGGTTACTTTCGGAACGAACGAATGCTACTAAACGAAAAGACAACCCAAAACGTCAAGTGGGTGATCATTTAGTGAGGAAACCTTTTTTGTTGTGGATTGTGTATCTAAAGTCATAACTTTACTGTTTATACACGTACACTCTTGTACGTCTGTGTAATCGCGGTACGTTGCGGGGCGCGGCGTGTGACGGACGTGCGTAAAACATTTTTTAGTTTTGGTCGTTGCATCTGTTTAGAAACTACTATTACGTATGAAATGTGTTTCGATAACATAACATTGTATAATTAATTTTGCGGTAATCACTTGTGTACACCGAGACAAACCTTTATGAGGTTTTACGGTGTTTTTTTAACATTACTTTTAAGTTAAAATGTACAATGACTTGATAAAAAAAAAAAACCCTACACCTGCCACTATCAGTAAAGACACCCAGCAGCACTATAGAAAAACTCCAGCATGGCAGAAGGTATCAGAACATAAAATTATTTTATTTAGGAAAAGTATTAGACAGTTATCTCAATACGTTCAAGGCAACAGATCAAGGAGACTTATGGAGCAGGTAAATAGGATTAAAAACATTTACAGAATTCACTTACAGCATAAAGAACCAAATCTCACTAATAAACAATTTTTGACTTGACCTGAACGTTTCTAAATGTAATATTATTTCCTATACGAAAAAATCTAAGCCATTAATCAGAAACTACTGTTTGAATGAACAGCCACTATCAAGGGTAGACACTGTCCGAGATCTAGGTGTACTTTTAGACTCCAAACTTATGTATGACAAACATATTGATGCTATAACAAGTATAACATTTCTCTCTGTACTGTTGAGAGTACGCGACCCATAAGCGATAGGTCTTTCTGTGCCGTCCTCCATAATATGTGATATAACCACCCCTACTTCTACGCTGCTGGCGTCCGTTGTCAGCAACAGTGGAAGCTCTGGGTTGTAATGGGCTAGCACTTCACTTGACCCTAACAAGTTTTTTATGTTACTGAATGCCTGTTCCATTCATACTTCACACCTTTCCTAAGTAACTCGTAAAATTGTGATAAAATGGAGCTTATATTTCTTACAAATTTGCCATAGTACATCACCTTTCCCAAGAAGGCTTTCAATTCAGAGACTGTAGAGGGAGGTTGAACCTGCTGTATTGCTTTGACTTTGTCGGGATTAGTATGAATCCCTTCCTTGTCTACAACATTACCTAAATATGTTACTGATTTATCAAAAAAATAACATTTTTATTTTTTTATCCTAAGGCCAAATCGTTGCAATCGTTGCATCATTGTATGTAACGTTTTTTATAATGTTCCTGATCGTTTCTCCCTGTTAGAATCACATCATCCAGAAATACCCCTACTCTCGATAAGTCTGCAAACATTTGTTCTAACTTTTTTTGGAAAATTCCTGGACTCGACGCTAGACCATAGATTAATCTAGCATATTTAAATAAACCATAGATATATTTTTGGGGCTCCTCATCGAAACAAAATTGTGCATACGCTTCCGGCCGGTGCTCGAGTGTTGGGGCGCCGTGCTGCCGCCGGTACCCCTGTCGTTTACGTTTCGCCCGCGCGCTCCCACCGCCCGGTTGTTCATTCGTCGGTTTTTTTTATTATTAAGAATGGGTTCGCTCTTGACCACAGTCTAGCTTAGGGCAAAGATATGGTCGAGGATGTAGCGAGCTCACCCAGAAGAAGCCTATTCACTCGCACTTTAAAGATATTTGAGTTGTATGAACTCAAAAATACAGACGCCGGCAGGGAATTCCACTCCTTGGCAGTGCGCAATATAAAAGATGAAGAATAGCGCTCAGTACGTATCCGAGGGATCTCGACAAGTTATCCCTTGACAAGGCATGCAATGACGTCACGCCCCCGCTTGCCGGCGAACTTTGCGATTTCCCTTCCTCCACAAGCGCTGCATTCTTTTCGGTTGCTTCGAATGAAATTGCTAATTTCCATATCTTATCAAACGATAAGTCTTCCTCAGCAAACAATCTCTGTCTTATTGTTTCGTTGCAAATACCAAACACCATTTGATCCCTTAGGTTATTATTTAAACAAGGACCAAAAGCACAATGTATCGCTAACTTCCTGAGCTCCACGACGTATTTACTAATCGATTCTTCGGTGTATTGCTCCCGCTTGCGAAAAATATAACGTTGTGCAAGTAAACTCGGCTTGGGTTGCAGATGATTTCTCAAAATGGCGACAATCTGGTAAAACCTCTTTTTGATGGTTTGTCCGGTGAACATAGCGTCACTATAATTGATAACACGCACTGCCCATTACTGTGATTAATAACGGTACTTTCATTGGGTCTTTGATTTCGTTAACTATAAAATACTGTTCGACGCGGTCGACATACAACGCCCAGTCGCCCGTCTCTAAATCAAATTGCTCCAACTTCCCCACCGGCATCGTTGACACTTGATTGTCACTGTTCTACTATTGTTTTCTAACTCGCACACACACACGTAGTTACGACTCGACGCCAGTATGGTGTTTGTGGATTATTATGGGATTATTACTCGGGATCACAAAGAAACACCGTTCCACGTTCAACGTTTTTATTCGAGCTAAAACACCCACACATATAAAAACACCCTCATACATGTTTAGACGTATCGCGGATATGCATGCTTCTTGTCTAGTAAACAGGTGTAAGGCTGGTAAGTTAAGCATTACCTCCAGAGCCGCGTTGGGTGTAGTCCTCATGCTGCCAGTCATGGCCAAACAGGCTTGTCTTTGAAAACTTTGTAGTTTGGTCTGTACCGTGGATAGATTAGTG